>CM033624.1:17769778-18273902 GCA_019453435.1 Rhinogobius similis | reverse complement strand
ATCTGATATTTTGATACTTTTTACATCCCTAATATGGAGACAAATCCACCAAAATCAGGAAATGTGTATGATTTAATTGTCATTTGCTTATGAATCTGCAGTTCCCCCGGGGCAGCCACCTTAATTTATTAATTTGTTCAATTTTAGATTAACAGAATCAATTATATGCGTTACATAAACAAGTGTCTGTAGGTTAATTATTCGCACAAAGCAACTGTCTAAGTGACTCTCTGTAAAAACATTGACCCTTTGACCTTTGCTTTTTATTCATTTTCAGATTACATTTCTATTATCTGCACAGGCTTTATCAAAAAGAAAAGTATGCACATTTTTCACCCTTCTAAGAGATTGGACGATTATTTGTTTAAGACTTGAAATTGCGAGATAGTCACCAGGGCCTATAGTCACACTGATGTCACCCAATGGAAAGTACAATTTTATGAGGTCAAGGCTGTGAAAATGTAGGAAAAAATGTAGAGGGATTTTTTAATACCGAAACAGAGACACGTATAGCACACTCCTTTTCTTTATGAAACTAAAGGCACCCCCGACATGCCAGATTGAACCCGATTATAAAAGCAGATATGGCGTGTGTATTGGTGAGAAGCGGGCGCAGGTGTGTAACTTTGTGTTGTACTTAAAGCCGTATACTTCAGCCGCATACATCATCTCGAAGATTTAGAGGGAAAAGAGGAGAGCTGATGGGGAGGTGTAATGATGTGTGACAAGAGTCTACTCTGCATCGATTTGCCTGGCCAGGGACAACTTACATTATACGCGCTTACGGATACTACAGAGTGCTTTTCTACCTTTTTCTCCCAAAAATGTCACTGCAGAAAGTCAGTGTTGCTATTTTACCAAACAAAAAGGTACATTTGAGGATAAGTGGGTGATATGAAAATTGGATGGTGAAAGGTTTGTCATAGCAAATAATGTTCCTCTTATTTTTGTTGATAATTTATTTGGTCTTGCTATTTTAATTACACCATGCCCTTCCTGATTTAATCAAGGCTTAATGGCAACTGTGTTTTTTGGATCAAATATATTAAGAATAATATTTGAGGATAAAAATACAAGCCTAGCTACTTACCATTTTAAAATATTTTTTATATTGTAAATTTAGTTTTGAAAGACTTTCTCTTTATTTGCAATGTTCCTTGTAAGGTTTTATGTTAATTTTCAGATCTGAGAGCATTGTTTTGTTTCAAAGTGTTCAAAGTTGATTATGCATTATGCATGTTTCATGTTTGTTTCAGTTTAATTACACATTGTATGGGAGAGTGATTGGTGGAAACAATGACTGGTGCTGCGTGGAGAATGGCTCTGTGAGGCACTGGAACAGTTCAGATAATAAAGCACATGAAAGTGTGTTTTAATTAGGCAAACCCTTATTACTATTTATTTATCTTGATTTAGCAAACTTATTTTGTAAGATACTTTCTTTTCCAGATCATGATCTTTATGTAGTTGAGGATTTGCATAACTGTGTAAAACCTACATTTTCAAAACATGATTTAAATGATCAGTAGTTATTATGGTTTATGATCTAATTCACAATCCTCAAGTTTCATGCATTTTTGCTTGTGTATTAAATATTTGAAAAGACACATGGACATTTTAAGAGAGGTCTTTGAATTCAATTAGGAGTTAATGTCCAATCTAATATAGACAATTACAAAAGCAAGTATTTGGATGGTTTCCTGTTGTGAAATTTTGGCCAAGTCTATAACAAGTCAATAACGCCATACTGAAACGGGGAACAAGCAAACATGAATAATCATTAAAATGTACTTTATATTGTAAAGACACTAAACACCCACTAAAATGCAATATAGGAAATAAAAGTGTACCAGTTTTAGTGTCTGCTATAGAGTTAGACAATGATATTAAGCTGTCTGCATCACTATCCATGTTAAAAAGAAATTTAAATGTAAGTGACTGGAAAATGATAGTGCACGACTGACAACTTGCATTGTGCTTCTCTTTGTACATCGGGGTGAAAAAGTAGGAGGGAGGAAAAGTATGCAGTGGATAAATGATGAGTAAACTGCATATTACTGTATCGTAACCAAAACTTGTTCTTTTTATAAATGTTTGCTTTTTGTTTTGTCATTGAAGTTCACATTAATATTTCACCCACAAAACAGGTATTCATGTATTCAGTGAGCAAACAAAGTTAAAAAGGTCTGTTAGAAGAAAACAAATTAAATCTAAGAGTAACTAAACTTAACATTAATGCAAATACAAAAAAGAGGGGGGAAAATGCATGGAATTTGAATGGCAAGATAAAAGAAGTTATAAATGTGAATGGTCAGGAACATTGATGTCTGAATGAGCGAGATGAGGCTGGCAGTGTTTATGATGATTCATGTGGCATTTGAAAGGTTTCTCCCCGGGGAATAGAAGGGTTGTTAAATGTAGTCTTACTTTAAAGCGTTCATTTGTCCATTTTTCTGTGTAGTGTTAGGATGAAACTCCTAATCCTCTGTGAAATCTCCCAACTCATTGTCTCTTCCACTCATTACGCATAGAGTATTATTGCCTCTTCCACGTGTAGATTTATCTAAAGAGCTAGACTGTAATTTTTGCTTTTTTCTTCATTTTTATAAGGATGTTAAGTTTATTTTATTGTTTATCTTAATGTTGTGTGATGCTTTTGATTAGACCTATTCATAAACAGGATTTTCCAGGTAAATTTTGCCCTCTATCTGGACCAAAGCCTGTCCTATGCCGTAACATCTGAGTAACTTTGTATACGTCCAACCCCTCAGTTACCTGTCTGTGTCTTAAGTGAAAGTGGAAGTTGCACACGGATGCCTATCTCTCCGCCAGCCCTGGTTCAGCGGCGTGTCAGCAAATGGGAGACGCAACAGATTAGATTTAGCTTTGGGAAAATTGAATAGCTGTCATTTTTGGTTCGGAACAACTGGAGATGAGGTGATGACAGGGAGATGTACATGGATGATTCCCGTCTGTCTTTTCTCCTTTTCAAAACATAAGTTACACTGAAGATTTTATTGTAAGCATTAGAGGTGCACGATTTGGGAAAAATATCTAATTGCGATTTTTCCGACCAGTATTGCAATTGCTATTAGATTTGCAATTTATGTTTTAATTCTAGGATTCTATTCAAAGTTCACATTTTAAACGTGTCCAGTAGAGCTGTAATCCTTTAGTCGTTCAGTCGATGAATTAATGAGTGTTTTAGTCGACCAACATTTTTATTAGTCGACTTATTATTTTATTTAGATTTAAAGGATTCATGTAGAAAAAAAAACAGCCACGATGAGCAATATGGAGTGAGTTAACTGAAGATTTTGGAGTCCAACACAGTTTCCTGGTTGTTTTTGCATGAATTCCTCTGCAATTGTGGTCTTTTGAGTGCAGTTTGGTTTGGATACATGGAGATACTTCATGCCTTTGATATATTTTTGCCATACACCCTTTGTAGTCGACTAATTGGTCGATAGAACAGGTCTTTAGTTGACCAAGAATTTCTTTAGTCGACTACAACCCTTATCTAATAAAAGAATCACATGTAGATCTAAACTACAGGGCTGGCAGTTTTTATGCAAAATAAAACTGAATATTTTGTTGTTTGTGGAAGGAATTCAAATATTAAAATATTGCAACCTTTGCAATTTGCTAATTACGTCGCAGCCCTAGCAAGCATGCCACATCTGTTTTTGTTTTCTTTTATTTTGAAATATCTTCCTGGAGAAGTTACTTGCCCTTCTCTGCTCCTTCCTCTGGTTCCCATTGACAGCATTGTGATCCTGCTAAATTTAATCCATAGGCGCAGTTGGCTAAATGTGTGTGTGTAAAAGGAAATAGCTTCAATAGGAGGGAGTCCCTGTCACTGATAATTACACTGCGAGTCCGTGTCTTGTGTATCCTTTCAAGTCCACATAGAGCTAGCTTTAGCTAACACAGCCACTCACTCAAACTGTAATTAAGCCTTTGTTGGTAAAAAAAAAAGCCACAGGGAATCAAAGAGTGTGGCTGTAGTGTTAAGAGCAGGAGCACAGAGCATGGCCCGGGCTGATACAGGATGAAAGAACTTCCATTTTCAAGGACCAGGGCTGCTGACGCTGTGTTTGTGAGCTTAAAAAATATATGCGTCAACTACTATTATGTTGGTCAGGTCTTTGATTCATTCCATCACTTAATCCCAGTTGAATTTACAAAGCTTACTATTAATTATATGGCGAGCGCAATCAAGGAAATTGTAATCTAATGGATATTTTATTCTTACATATTATAATTCATTCTAATTCATGAATGCGTTTTTGTTCTTTCGCTCATTATAGCTGGAGGTCGTGGGTTGCTGGAGACTATCCGGGCTACTATGGGCCTTAGGTCAGCTGTAGTTGGCCAATTCTAACAAAGACGCATTCTAACAAACCCTGGGTCATTGATAGACACAGCCACACGTGTAACATCACTCACACAAGTGTTTTGTAATTATGACAGATTAATCCTAGTGAATCTGCCCATAGTAAAAATGATGTGATCTAAAGGGGCAGGGCCAGTCAAATTAAACACATTACAGTGTGCAGAGCTGTGTGAAGGACTCTGAGACATTCTCCTGTCTACATCCATCAAATTGACATCTTTCTGGTACGTCTGTGCTAAAAAAATCAACAACAACAACGTGTGTTTTCATATTTTCAAGACATGCAGCCAACACTACAAGAGTACATTTATATTTCCACTTTGTATGTCATGTGTTATACTTTTGCTTCAGGACTGCATACATACTAATTTATTTAAGTGTGGCTTTATTTTACGTGAATATTTTTAACCTGGGTTGATTTTTTTTTCCTATCTAAGCCTCCTGTGTGTCCTCTCTTCTTCTCTCCTTTAATAATGAATGCAACTGCACCACTAAAGAATATACAGTATGCGAGAAGGGCAGTCCTGGGACACTTGGAACCCACGCCTCAACTTTGAAAAACACTTCCGCTGGCCTTGCACTATGTCCTCACTCTGTCCACTCCAAAATATGTCCCAGATCACACATTTTGGCTCCACACAAACCTGACATACACACACTTTTTGTCCCTATGCCCATTTGCAAAGAAAAAAAAACAAAAAAGCAACTGTGAAGCTGGTGCCAGGTCGAGCTCAGTGGGACACTACAGCTCCTTGTCCTGACCTTTACCTTCACCGTCCATTTTACCTCCACAATACAAACAAAGGGCTAAGTGTACGTGCCACAGCGAACTGGTCCAGGGTTCGATTCCCATCATCATGTTGGTGCCTCTGCCATGTGCCTGTATTTTGTTTGAGTCCTCCAAAATATCTCCCATCAACCCTCCGTCAAGATTATTTGGTTACTCGATAAATATAGAATTTAAATGATTATTCAGGTCATAATATATTTCACTAAAGCACTAAAAATTAATAATTAACATTTTACAAGCAAAATTAAGTAATTCAATCTGTACTCCAAAAAATGAACCTTAAAAATATTTATTATCAGGCCTTTTATTGTCTTGCATAGTAAGCAAGAATTATAGAACGATTAAATATTTGTGAACTGACGAACTCGCAAGAATCCATTTTGCACTGTTCCTGCATCTGTGTTCTGTCACAGTGATGTCTGCTGGTCTGAAGAAGGAAGGAGTAATACAAGCTGTTTTGTTTACAAACATATAAATGGAAGCACATTTGTGCATTTGTGGATGCTAAAGGTGCTTTGCTTTTATCTCAACTAGATTTTACTGAAGTTCAGTTCAGTGTCAGCTTGAAGTATTTGTCTGAACGTTCCGCCTGATTCAGCAAGAGACATCCCAGATTCATAATGTGTGGAGGTTAGGTACATCTGAATAAATTCTCAAGATCTGGTGAAGGGGGTCCCTAGTGACCTACTGCTCTCGAAATGTTTCCAGTGGAACTGAAGAAATGGGCAAATGCTGAGTATGAAATTCCCTACAATAACAAAGTTTATGTTAATCTTAAGTGAAATGACCAAACAAGGAAAATGGGTTTTTCCTTATCGTACTCTGAACAGCCTCTGACGCAATTAAGATTTGATGTTAGAAGCTATGCGTATTAAAAGTGAGATATGGGGCAGTTAAAGCGGGTCAGAACACTCTCCTTCTGTGTGTTTATTGCTTCATTCACACCAGAGGAAAGCTGCACTTAGACAGTGACTAATAGCTACTTAAACATGAATCTGTGTGACTCACTATTGAACTCTATTGATTGCTGATGTCACGTCCAAAAACAAAAGAGCTCTCTCTAGTGCTGCAGACAGTGTTAGGTTGGAAAAATGTGACTTTTATTACTTTGTACGACAAGCTAATTCGTCAAGCTCAAGTCCAACAATTTTGCACCCGGATGGTAGCACTTTACTTTTATGTATTTTATAACGCACATTGATACATTGACATATGTGCTGAAAAATGTGTGCTATTATTGTTTTGTGACTTATTTTGTGGTTGGGCTTAGTTTCTGATTGTCAGCACTTTTGAACGCTCCAGTGTCAAACCATCTTTTCTCAGCTGTGCTCTGGTCACAGCCCGGTATGCGTGTGTGTGTGTGTGTGTGCAGAAACATGTGTGCGCTGTGTGTGCACCGCGTGTGGCTTCACCAGAGCTGAAACTTTTGCTTTGAAGTTAGTGAGTAGTGCTGCGTGGGGATGAGGCTGAGGCGGTATTTAAAGATACAACACTGACTACATTATTATGCATAAACAAACAAAAATGGTAATTTTATCTTAATCCAGCAAAGAACATATTATTCTTACATTGCAAACAACTCATGGCGAGAAAAGTAAGGGTTTTCTTTGCAAATCTGAGTTGTTCATGTTCATGTTTCCTGTTTAGTACGTTTTGAACTCTGCCAACAAAGAAATAAGTTGATCCGAAATTTTGTCAGAGGGCAGTGCGATGAAGAACCAGCAGCGGTGCTCATACAGGATGTAGAACAGCTCTCATTCACTACCACAGGTGCGTAAATACTCCGGGGTTGTAGTCCGTGTAGTGGAATCAGCCTGTGAGTATTAGGACTGGCAAGACCGGGGCCTAAAAGTGTAAATTCCTAATAATAAATCCTCACTTGGGACAGGGATGAATATTGCCTTTAAACATCCAGCACAATGTTTTGCTCTCTCTTTCCACTTTCACGTCGGCTGCTGCTAAAATCAATTTAGCAGTGTGCGGGTGTATGGAGTGGAATGGGGAAGCAGCAGGTCTCTTTGTGGGCGCTGCTAAGCATGAAAAATGTGCAGGACTTTGGTGAAGCCAGCGGAAAGAGGGGAGCTCCAGATAGACTGCGGACTATTCATCAGTTTCATATGGACAGATTAGGCTTGCTCAATGCTATTATGTTTTTAGTCAGTTGAGTTATAGCTATATAGAGAAGTGCAGTGTGGTATTGCATCTTAACTTTTCAATGGAAATGTCGTGCCTACTTTAAATTGATATGCTACATTGACTGGTATACATGTGTGTTGAATATATTCAGTGGAGCTCGTTGCTACCGTTTTCTCACTACCTCCTGTCACTTCATGGTCTCACAAGTTGCCAGGTAAAGTGTGAAATTTCACTGGCATTCATCATATTCATAGTTTGCATCTGGCAACCATGATGTGGACCTCTCGTTGCTCTTGTGATTGCTTGTTTGGCTATGGATTTATTTCACGGATCAAAACTCAAAACACCATGTGAGGAACTAAAAGATTATATGTTTATACCTGTTTTGCATATTTTAGTGAAAGTACCAAATTATCGGTTTGAGATGTTCTCCAGATCTTGAGCCAGCTTCGGTCTGGAGGAGTAGTATGAAGGAAATCATCCAGCGTAAACAGGCTCAACTATCTACAACTTTTTGGATGTATTAACTAAGCCCTTTAAAGTGCGTATGACAGGTTTCTATGATTTTCTAATTTTGACTTTATTTAGTGTATTAATATCTGTTGTAAATAGAAATTATAGTTTTACACCAATCAGGTCGCTGTTTGTGGAGAAAAGATGATAAACAAGTTGAAAAATACAGGAAGTAAACAAACTGATGACATCACACTAGGGAGACAAAGGTTATGCATAATTTACACAAAATAAACTACTTTTTTGACCATTTAAACATTAATTCAACAAATAAAGGTGTTCACATTTATTTTTATTTGTCATATCAAAATAATGTGACATTAGATGAGTTTTGGCCCGGTTTACAGTGTTGTTGCTGCGGTAATTTCCTAGTGTGATGTCATCATTTACAACCAGGAAGTAAAATTAAAAAAGCTAAAAATTGCGAAAACGGTGTAAAATTTGTAAAGAATTTTAGCTAATTTTGAAATATGTTTGTCTGAACTACATTTTGGTTAAATGAGTAGCCCAACCTGTCATGGGCACTTTAATTTACTGTTTTAAATAAATTAATATTATTCTAAATCAACATTTACTTGAAACATGTGGCCACACAGATTCTAGAAAATAGAAACACATGAATGAAAATCCGCTGCATGTTACGGTTAAATGCCACTACAAAGAGACGGGGCTTATCAGTTCTGCAGTCAGGAAATGAATAGTCCCGTTTCTGTTATTAAGCAGTTCTTGATCAATATAAATAATAATGTAAAATGACAATCTACTTATGTTATTGTTCAATTCTAAGTACCTGAAAAAACAGAACATGTCTCGTTTAAATAATTGTACCTTTCACGCTACCGGCTAAGATTATTTCCTCTACCAGGGTTTGTGAGTCTGGGTGATGGTGTGGCTGTGCGCTGTATGGCATGTGAGGACAGTGAACGATGGCGGCCATTAGGGAGAACAGGCTCTGGCACCCTGCACTCTGAGGGAAATGGTGCGTGCCCAACACAGTCCCGACACAGGCCTGACAGTGAACTCCTGCTTCTCCACACACTACAGCTGTTAGTCTGTTGTTCCTCTCAACTGCAGCCCCGAGGCAGACGCCAATAACACATACACAGAGCTGCAGATAGTGTTTGAGGAGGGTAAGTGGTTTCAATTATACTGGAACATGGCCACACTCAGATCAAGATTAAATCCATTCACTGTAAAGTCATTATGCTATTTGTAACCATATAAAAGCTGTTTTAGCTTTTCAATCAGTATCAACATTATGGGAGCAATTAAAGTCAAAGTGCTAACTGAGTACATTTTGTTTTGTTGGTTTAATGTCTGTATTCTATGGGTTAGCATTTGGAGAACAGACTTCCACAATGGCATCAGTAATATCTCATAAAAGTCTGTTGCCCACAGGCTAGAACATAGTTTTGTTTTGTTTTTTATCAGTGGAGTCACAACACAATGAAAGAAGTAATACAAAAAAATCTTAATTTACAAAGCCATTATGGCCCCCGGAGATGTTGTCATGATACAATTTTAAACATAAATTCTCAAAGTACATTGATAGGCTTGTAGTAAACGTCTGTCTTCTTAAAACATAGGCCTAACTTATTCGTGTCTCAAATAGTGTTCAATATTATCTACGTATTTTGACAACTCTATTGTATACATTTAAAATACTCTTTGAGTTTCAGAAATAAAACAACTTCATATAATGACACAGTGATTTATTTACCACTTCTGTCTCAGCTGTCACTGACACAGAAAAACAATTTCTTCAAACTATAACACAGGAGAGCACATTATTTTATCATTATTTTACAAGGTGCACATCCGTCACTGAGAGGCAAAAGCAGACATACAAGAATTAATTTTATATTTGTGTTTGTGATGATTTTTCTTTGGCAGACAGCAGAACGTCAAAATGATAACATTCACTTGAAGTTTTTGTTTTTTTTCTTACATTTAAAAATACATTTATCCATACAATACAGATATTATTTTTAGCATTAGTACATACGTTTTCTACAGTGGGAGGGCAGATTTGTTTGAATGCACTGACATACAGTACGTCCATGGTCTTTCTTCCAATAAAGTGAAATAAATATTTTAGCAGTCATAAACTCATGTATGTGTGGGATCTGGCATATTTACACTATACACTGTCCCATTTAAAATGAATAAATACATGTTTCTTTGGGTATATTCCAAGCCAGCATAACCTTTGGTCCAATATAAATTGCTTAATAATATTGTTTCAATAAAAAATACCTTACCTTTGCAGTTTCCCTACAGTATCACACACAATGAACCAGTGTTTTTCTACATTCAGTACATTTTGGACACATGTCAGTAATATTCAAATGAACCATTTTAACTGAAATAATGTATGGTATAAGATAAAGGTACATGCTATGTTCCAGTCGTCTGCTGATAATTCTAGCAACAAATTTAATTCCAAGCTTGTTGTGTTATTTTAGTCAGGAAACATTGTAAGTGAGGGTCTTGACTGAGTCTAAGTATATGTTTGAACCAAATTTCTTAAAGATGTCTTCATGAAAACCTTGCCAGACAAGTAATTAAAAAAAACACTTTAAAATGTCATAGCATTTCAATCAACAGGTTTTTTTATTCATAAGTTTCCCTTACATTTGGTGAAGATTCTCTCTTTTTCACAGTTTTGCAGAGTGTTTTTCAGATTGTATATGAACAATGGAAGTAGGATTTCCTTGGACTTGCACCATCCACAGTGTTGTATGATAGAGCGGTCTGTCACTGTTATTATATGGGCATGTGCGCTCCACTCCTCCCCATTGATCCAGCTTTGGGACATCTTCACACTATGATCAATACCATATTCAAAGATGACAAATTGCCGTGTTCCCATTGAGCAAGAGCCGTTATAATCCTGTCTTTTTTAATCAGAGAGACTGGTATTGACTTTTTGAGTAACCTACATTTTAGAGTGCAAGTTTATTTTGTACGAAGTCTGAAATTTGACAATTTGCCATCTAAATTTAAATTATTACTGAGTAGTTTTCTGACATGAATATGCAACTACAAGCATGATTAATAATAAAATTACAGATTTTTTTTCTATATTATGCATACTTTTTGTTGAGTATCTGCTTTGCCTATTAGTTGATTATCAGTGACATCCTTTTGCTAAAATATTAAATTCTGACATGTCTTGCGATTCCGATTAGATTTGTGTTATGTTTAAATAGTTTGATTATATTTTCAAAGTTCACATTTTAAACACATTCAGAATCATTAACATTTGAGAAAAGGTAAAAGAGGATGTTTTATGGCCACTAGTCTTGCAAGAAGCACACAGGATCAGCAATCTCATCTTAAAGTTAGTTAGCCTTCAACTAGGATGCCAGTTTTACACACTAATCATCATCTATATTAAAACACCAAACGGTTTATAAACTCAAGAATGATTCTTAAAGAGGCTTTGACTTCCTTAATGTGGTCAATGAGTTGGTACCAGCTAACATTCTTTAGATGTTTCATAATGTGTGTGTTTTGGGGGCTAATGATAACGAAATATCAGACTGCCATGGCGTCCCTCAAATCACACCGGACCAGCCGAGTAGCTAACCTTAAGTGATCGATAACATGAGAATGGAACTTCGTGTCGGGTTATTTCTGTCGATGAGCAGTGCCACCGCTGCCAGCGTGAAACAAGAGATGGGCAGAAAAAGAAGGCGTGGGTTACGTCACTTAGCTAGGATTTGCACTCTGACCAGCTCCGCGAAAATCTACAATTTCATAATTTACCACATTTTTATCAAACTTGCTTGATGTTAATAATTTGAGCGCTGATTAAAAAGAAGTTTCTGTCAAAGATAAAAAGTAACATAAAATATAATCCATTCATGTCCATGTTGGAAAGATAGCCATGACGATGACTGATGAACGTGACTTGCGTATTTACGTACATGTACAGGACGACAGCACGTAGGTGCGAGCAACAAACGCTCCTATTCGATTGGATTGTAAAGCTGGAACATTGAAAAAACGGCTCTTACATTAGATTGAACGAGAGTGGCTGGTGTGATTTTTAGACCAGGCAGAGATCGCGCCAAAAGGGGCGGGACTATGTGCCGGCTTCTGAACATCGGGATATTTCTGAGCCTTTAATGTATGTAAAATTCAATAACATCACTCGTGAAGAGTATTTCTTTATCTTTTTTGTGGTGGTGCATTGCACCTGTCGCCTTAATGATGAGTCGCCCCTGCAAGAATCCTGTTTCATATAGGTCTAAACTTCAGTGTTAGCAGATTTTATAAAGAGTATGACATGATATTTTGTTGGTTGTTGTAGAAATTGTTATTTTATCTAACTTTCTGTTCTTTATTTTTTACTTAGTGCAACAATTCAAATTAGGCCAGGGCAATATGACTTGTGTCAATATGTAAAAGAAGATAAGAAGACTATATTAACGGAAAAATTTGTTTTTTAAAATTGTTTTTAGCCTCCACAGTCAGGGTTTAAGCTGCTTTACACGCAAATAGTAGACATTTGCTGCAATGTCTGTCCAAGGAAAATCAGCTGCAGTGCACGTTATTAAATCATGATATTCAATTGTTACGTCACCCCCAAAGCAAATGACAATATTTCATGAACGATACGATTTTGGTTCGATTACAATACATCTCGCAGCCTTACTTTCACCTCTGGTCTTAGTAAGTACTGTATATAAGTGAATTAATGTACAATCCGCAGGGAAATGTCTCCAGTGGCAGGAGATAGGGACCCGGACCAACAGGCTTTTGAGGCAGGGAGGACAGGCGTGAAATTAATTGTTCCACTTCATCTGCGGCCAGTGCTCTTCTTTTGAGGGTACAATTTGTTGGGTGGCATAAAGAAAGAAGGGAGGTGCACCAAAGCATAGCATGGGAGGGCAGAGCACCGATTTGGCTTTGTGGAATATTCGGTGATCCAGAGTAGCTTTCCACTGGATGCTTGTCTCTCCGAAATCCAGGGTTGAGAGAAGTCTAAAGTACACTGTATTGATACTGCGCTGACTCACTTTTTCTCAATCAAAAGAGATGTTGTCACCAGACTATTTTAACAATTATGTGAGTTATAAACAACCTCTCAAAATTAGTTTTTAACTATTTAATTAACACAATTACTTAGAGGTGGGAGATATATTGAAAATTAGAATATCAAGGGCATTGTCCCTAATAAAGACTACAAAAGTAAAATTAACTTGCAGTATAATGTTTCAAATAAGAGTATAAGGTGACATTTCTATAGTTTATGGTTAAGTTTATAGACTATTCATGCTTATACTTGCGATATATACTTGTATCCCAACCAAGACATTTACAGGCACATTTAACAGTGATGGATTTCCTAATTGGAGTTTGGTACTGTTAAAAGAAAACCAAAAACTGGTACCAATAAAACAATATAAAAACTATTTACACAATTTGGTGACTGGTATATAATTTCAGGCACTTGCACCGCACACAGATGATGAAAACTACAGTTCTTCTTCCAAGAAACAGTATTTAATCCACGCTGCTCTATAATTTTGTTTTGCCTTTCTACTCGCTCAATAACTTATACAGCAATAGGTACCGAAAAAAGTAATATTCGAGTACCGATACATAAAAGATTGTCGAAGGACTGGTAAATAAAAATTGTCCTCATCATCATTTTCAAATTTGCCCAGTCCTACTCGTACCTAACTATTCTCATAAGTAGAAATGCCATCACAGAATTACTACTTTTTTGACTGTGCACCATTGAACTCACAGCAGTGACTGAGTGACACTAATGTGAAGGTGGTGCAGCCGTGCGACACCTCTGGGTGCCACCTTGTCTCCTCACCTTCTCCTTTCATGTCAGCTGTAATTACAAACATGCCTGTAGGGATCAGCAGCACTCTCTACAAAATGATGACACTGCAAAGACTAGTTTTAGGTGAATGGAAGACCACTCCAAAGGTATTTGTTACCATGATTTAACACAGTAAATGAATAGGAAACATGATGGCAGTTTTTCCATCTTGAGAGAATCCATCAATAATAAATCTATACCTGTTTTTTTTTTCTTTTTCTATGGTAAGCTGTTGCCACAACTGCCCTGGAGCTGAACGAAAGCAACAGGGCCAGACGAAACGGCTGAAGCAGGATTAGAATCTCCACCCCAATACTGATCTAAACCCCACAATATACTGTATTAACATTAGAACTTAAAGGTGCTGTAGTGGAGTTTTGCTGTCTTAAAGCGAAACATCAGTAACAGAGCTCCCCCTGCAGGTCTCTTGTCAAAATTAAATCAAATCAATTTATTTTTATAATGCCCAAGATCACAACAACAGTTGCCTCGATGGGCCACAGGTAGAAAGCAGTTCATATAACTGTCCCAGAATGCCCCTGTCCTTTGACCCTCCTTCGCGGCGAGGAAAAACTACAAAAAAACCCCATGGGAAAAAGTAGAAACCTCGGAGAGAACCACAGTGAAGGAGAGATCCTACTCCCACGGACGGACAGGCTGCAGATGAACTAGGACTGACGCATCCACTTGGAGTGTGGAGCCAGTCCAAGTGATTTTCCAGTCTTGTGAAAATATAGTTCCAGTAAAAAGACGCCAGAAGCATTTTTTTTTCACCCTTCCTTTTTATTGAAATAAGGAAGTACAATCACAGACAAAAACATTTCATGTTGCCAAATATAAAAAAGAGAGCCAGGGTTTCTCTGGAGAGTTGACTTCAGGTCAGCAACAGGAACGTTGCAAGGCTGGTTTTTTGCACAGAGACACAGAGCAGGTGGAGACGACATTTGCAACCACCACATGGACTTGCAAAGACGTTGAATGGTAAAAATGTTACTTAGTTCTTCTTTAAACACATGAAAAACAGAAGTACTTAATTTTAAACTCTTGCAGCAGTCCACTTGTATTGCTCACTAATGCATTCAGAGTATCCTAATTATTCACCGCGATGAGTGTACAAGAGGTTTTCACAAAGCTCACAGCTACTTTTGCCGTCACTAACAAACATTAGCGCTAACGGCACACTTCCTGTTTCACAGAGAATAAAATGTTGTAGAGTTAAATGCTGAGAGCACACTGAAATCTATTTTTCACTCAGATAGATGCGAAAATAGGTGCATGTTGGACTCTGCCAGGGCTGCCCTTTGTCTGTTCATAATTTTTATGGACAGAATTTCTAGGCGCAGTCAGGGCATGGAGGGCGTCCGGTTTGGGAACCACAGGATCTCATCTCTGCTGTTTGCAGATGATGTCGTCCCGATGGCTTCATCAAACCAGGACTTGCTGCATGCACTGGGACAGTTTGCAGCTGAGTGTGAAGCAGCTGGGATGAAGATCAGCACCTCCAAAGCCATGGCTTGCCCTCTCCGGGTGGGTGGGGAGTTCTTGCCTCAAGTGGAGGAGTTCAAGTATCTCGGGGTCTTGTTCACAAGTGAGGGAAGGATGGAGCGTGTGATTGACAGGCGGATCGGTGCCGTTGTGGTAAAGAAAGAGCTGAGTCGAAGGACAAAGCTCTCGATTTACCGGTCAATCTACGTTCCTACCCTCACCTATGGTCATGAGCTTTGGGTAATGACCGAAAGGACAAGATCGTGGATACAAGCGGTCGAAATGAGCTTCCTCCGCCAGGTGGCTGGCGCTCCCTTAGAGATAGGGTGAGGAGCTCAGTCACACAGGAGGAGCTTGGAGTAGAACCGCTGCTCCTACACGTTGAGAGGAGCCAGCTGAGGTGGCTCGGACATCTGTTCGGGATGCCTCCTGGACCCCTCCCTCGGGAGGTGTTCTGGCCATGTCCCACCGGGAGGCGGCCCCGGGGTAGACCCAGGACACGCTGGAGGGACTATGTCTCTCGGCTGGCCTGGGAACGCCTCGGGATCCCCCTGGAGGAGCTGGAGGAAGTGTCTGGGGTGAAGGAAGTCTGGGAGTCCCTGCTCAGACTGCTGCCCCCGCGACCCGGCCCCGGATAAGTGGAAGAAGATGGATGGATGGATGGATGGATGGATGGATGGATGGATGGATAGATGCTAAAATAAGTCTGTACTTGGACATCATAGATTTTACTCTATAACATGAAACAAATTGGGCACAACCCTCATATTAGCAATACTGACATTGCTGGCCTTAAAATGAAGTACTCTGCTTGTACTGTAATCCATAGGGCTGTGATACGTGATACAGCTGCCTCTAATTAGAAATGTGTTATTAAATCCTTGTATCACACAGGCTTTGCTTTTTCCATATTTCCAATGACTTCTGTTTTTTTCTCTACAATTAATCCAATGAATGATGTGGGTGACCCTTGTAATTACCTTGCAGTTTCCTGTGACCGTTCTGTGTTATTAAATACAGTTACAGCCTATAGATTATTCACATATAAGAGTATAATGATCATGTTGTCAGTACATGTAGAGAATATTTACTTTCACATTTCCGTCTTACAGTCGAACGTGTTTCTCGTGTACTGCGATGTTTGTTTACGTCTGCTCCAAACACAGAGTTTGTCGAGTGGCTTCATTCTGCTTCTGTTTCTGTTACCACACACACAACCACACAGCGGATTTCCCACGATGCACCTCTTTTGTTCATCAATTCACTCTCATTCTCTCTCATAGAATCCGACATGCTGCCAGTCACAAACAAAAGTCGAGTTGTTTTTTATGAATGAAAAACATAGGCTCTTGAACGAGGCTGGATAATGTTCTGCAAAGACATTCAGTGGGTTGTTATTTAAATAGGTTCTTAGCTTTTACACCAGCCAATATGAACATAAATCAAATGTGTTTTTTTATATTGTGCTTTGTAAATAAGATAATTACGTCTACATGAGAAGGCTTTTTACACTGATGTTGAATGCAGCACTGTGTGGGAGAGATAAAAGGTAAAGCGGCGCTGGCAGCTGTGATGGTGAGCCAGGAAGGCTGATGGTGAAGTGGCTCTGCTGGTCCGTAAAATGAGCTGGGATTTGGGGAAATGGTGCCGAGTCTTTGTGCGAGATGAACTTTTCCCCCTCCATTAAACACTTAATTATATAAACCCCACAGAAACACTGGCCCACAGATGCAAATAAGATTATGTCACAAGTGTCTGCAGAGAGCAGCTGTGATTGAGACTGACAAATACACAGACACCTGTCCAGTTTGATTAGGTCTAATCTTTAGGATGGGGGATTGAATTAGATTGGATTATCGGTTTGAAGATATATTGCAGTGATTTTTGCACTTTATACTGTATCGAAAATGACTCCAGCAGAGGTTGTTTTTGATTTTCGGCCAAAAAACAGACGAAAAGACACACTTAAAGCTATGTCTGAACCATTTAGTGCAAAGAAAGGAGTGCACAATATGTGACTATGTTGCTCTAGTTTTGTATTGAAACAGTGCTGTGGATGCCGAAACATAATTGAGAAATACTTTTTGTATTATACTTATGTAGAACAGTGCACTGACACAGTGCACTTGACTTCATCAAAAACATATATGGAGTTGCATTTATAGGTACCATGTTAGTTTGATGAATCCTGTTGAGAAAGTCCTCTCCCCTCCAAGCATCAAAACACTCCATTCTGAATTTCCCCGATCTTAGGTGTCATATGTTGACCTCAGAGATCTTCAGAGCTGTTTTCAAGTCATCGACTCGTTCTGAGCATTTATGTCGGAAAATCAAGATCAAAGCAGCTGCTTGGGAGCATTAGCATGTCGGAGGCAAGCTAGCATATTTATGTCACCTATCTAATTCCCTCTGCAGCCAGTAGATGGAGCCCAGTCAATTCCTGGTGTGGGAAACATTAGAATGACACGTTGGTTTTTTTTGTACTAAAACATGCCCTGCCAAAGTAACGGTAATCAAGAACATGTTTAGAGGCCAATAAAGATACAGGGCATACGTAATATTTGTCCTTTGATAAAATGTAATTATCAAAACTATAATTAAGGGAAGAGATCTGCTATTTAATCATTGTAAACAATAAGAGCCAAGATTTCCATTAGTAAATTTTAGTATGTAGACATACTTCTTTAACATGTTCACTAATTCAAGTTTTGTAACACAGAAGTCATCTTGCTCGAGGCTGTTTCTGTTCTGTCTGTGACCTCAGACAGAACAGAACAGAACAGGCCTCCTGGTGCATCCTCCGGCACCAACACAATCTCTTCATGACTTGGATCCCTCCAGCAATGCCACACAACATGCACACAAATAGAGAAGATAATGCACTTTGGACTTAAGAGTTTAGATTTTAGACATGGAAACAAAAAAGACAAATCTTCCATTTTACCTTGTCATATTTTTGTTGTTTGCTCAGGTTGTAGTACAGTGTATCGGCGGTCTGGGTGTGTCGGCTGGACTCCCTTGTGATGATGATGGGAGGTGAACAGAATGGCTCGGGGCTAATTGGCCTTGTCTTGTCTGGTCTCTGCTCTGTGGTCAGCCTGACTGCACATCTCCAGACAGCATTAGGTGTGGATCGTGTCATCGTGAACATACACTGCACACTCAAAAACACAACAAATCACACAAGTGGCTACTGCCTTGTCATATCACGTTCTTTTCTTCCCCCTTCGACTTATGATCTGCTTGTGTATTAAAGAAAGTGTTTATATAGTTATTCTTGTTAGGGGCTGCTTTGTGGGTCTATCACAGGAACTTTTGCTGGAATCTTTACTTTTGTGACAGTATTGTCAAAGATGGAGCATTTACCCCTGAACTAAAGCATGATGTTTAAGATGCCTTGGTGAAGGTTTGGTTGCCAATGAAATGTTGCTAAAGTTAAAGGAGACATATTGTTTTTTTGGGTTTTTTTTTTTCAAGTGATTTGTATTGAAATAAAGTAGATCATCACTTTACAATTTCTCCATTATAAAACTGCATTAAAACAGCTTTGTAATAAAAATAGGTCCACTGACTTTCTGTTCAAAACTGCAGAACTGATAAGCAATGCCTCTTCTGTTCACCCTAACAAGCAGAGGATTTTCATTTACTTGTTTTTATTTTTGAAAAGTGGCTACATGACATTTAGAACCCTACATGTGTCACTCTGAGTCTTATTTTTTAAATAACATATATAATAACATATATAAGATAAGGGGTAGGTGGAAACAGGAATGTACTCAGCACTTGCACCTCAGTTATAGGACAGTATGGGATTACTCAAACATGCTGGATTAAATCAATATAAATACAGCTGTGAGTAAATTAACGAGGAAACACTGTTGTTAAAATCACATTAAAGTCGATTTAGCATAATATGTCCCCTTTAAGATTTTCACATGATGTTAATTTCTGTTGTTTCTTTTTCTCTGTGACTTCTGTCGTTATCTATCCATTGGATTATCAGACATTTTTGCCCTGCCAGTCTCATCATTTTCATTTAGTCATCAGCAGTCACTCAGATTGGACTCAGAACACAACACTCCAGGCGACCACGAAGTACTTTGATGTTTCTCATCTAACACGCTGTATATGTACAGATAACTCTTTCACGTCACACTCTCATTGTTCCAAAGCATTTCTAATTCAGGTGAGCGGCCTATTGTTTTTTGAAATGTTCTTTTCCTGTTTGTCTTTGTAATTGTTCCAGTATCACCATATGTGGAGAGACACTTTTTGGATATCGCCTCCAGGGCTTTTGAGCAGGATTTGAAACTCTGGCGCGAATTTGCGAATGGATCTGGCAAAGGATGTGACATTTTGGCGACAAATCAAAGGTTGAAGTTTGAAAGAAGTTTAGAGCATTGTATGCTATAAAACATTTTAACAACTTTTGCCAAAAGATATAATCCATTTGATAGATACAAATATGCTCTTTTTCTTATCTTTACCATGCACTGTTGAAACCTGCATTACAAAGAATATTCAATTGATTGATCACACTGATATTTGTAAATGAATTGATTTATCACACGCCGGGTGTTTCCTGCTTTAGTAGTAGCTGTATGGGGAATAAAAACATTAATTTAGTATTACATTATTTAAGTAATTATGTGTACAGCATATAAAAAAATAAGGCCCTAAAACAGTTAACTTGCTTTAACTCATCAGATGTTGGGTAAAGGCAGAGCAGTGGCACTGTTTTTGTCTACAAATGTGGTCTTTACATGTTATTTCAGTAAATGTTACCCCTCACTGTTTTTGTTGTTTTTGGTTTGTTTGGTTCTCTTTGTTTTTTGAAATGTGAAAGCCTTTTAATAGTACTACATTTTAGGCCAGGGGTGGCCAACCAGTCAGAGACTAAGAGCCACTTTTTTTACTGTGTTACTGCAAAGAGCCACATCATACATGGGCACACATGAACATCATTCCATGCCTCATGTGTGTGTGCGCACACACACACACACACACACACGCACACACGCACACGCGCACACGCGCACACGCGCACACGCGCACACGCGCACACACGCACACACGCACACACACACACACACACACACACACACACACACACACACACACACACACACACACACACACACACACACACACACAGAGAGACACACACACAGGCCTCTGCTCAGCCAGATTTATTGAAAATGACCCACAGCAAAATAAACAGTTATTTTTTCAACAGTTAACATTGTGTGCACTGTCTCACACACACATAAACTCTCAGTTCAAGCAAGTCCACAAACAAAAATATAACAATTTTCAATAACATTTTTCTCTTACTATGCTGCTTAGTGGGACTTCTGGCATTCCTTGTCCTGAACAATCCTCCTCAAATCTGGCTTGTATTCCGTTGTTGCCACTCGAAGCAACTCTTTCACATGAGTGTCAGTCAGAACAGATCGATGCCGCACTATCGCCACTTTTAGCCACAAATAATACTCAGAACTGCACCAAACTTCATCAATAGTACACACAGGGTCCCAGCACGTAGTCCGAGCCGTCAAACATCTGCTAGATTAGCCTGTTTTCTTTAGCTGATACAACTCACCCACTTCTCCTCCTGGATCCGCTTGTTGGTGGGGAAGCCCTGGTGGAGCCCCGACGAGTGGATCCCCGAGTGCAGGTAACAGGCTAAGCTATCAGATGTTTGACGGCTCGGACTACGTGCTGGGACCCTGTGTGTACTATTGATGAAGTTTGGTGCAGTTCTGAGTATTATTTGTGGCTAAAAGTGGCGTTTGCGGTCTGACAGTGGATCCGTACAGCGCCGTATGTGGCGATAGTGCGGTATTTGCTGAAGTTGGTGGATCTCGTGAATCTAGCGGTCGGGTAAATTAATCTCTCGTGGGGGGGGGTCTGACTCGGTGTTACGGTGTGTTTGACCATGGTTTACACTTACGCCGGAATATCGCTTTAAGAGCCGCATGAAATCAGCCAAAGAGCCGCATGCGGCTCGAGAGCCGCGGGTTGGCCACCCCTGTTTTAGGCTATCTATTTCATATTTTCATAGTCTACTTTTTTTCCTACATTTGTAATTCCAAGCCCTCCTGCCCTCGTTCTTCTCCCTGGCTTTCTGCAGATCAGCTCTTTGCCTGTATGTAAGCAGGTTGGCATAACATTAGAGGGGCCATGCCATTTGATTTGGAGGTAATCTTCTGCTAAATCCCCAGTACAGCTTCTAAAATATTTCCCTGTCCCTTTGCTAAAGTACATGCAGTACTGGAGCCTACTTCAGCTCGTCTTGTGATGGCACATGTGTGCTGTACTTGGAGTGCGTGTGGAATTAGTCCGACTTAATGTCCCAAACTGAGGTGCAGTTAATCTGAGAGCTGAGGTCGGAGGAAGAAGAATGTGATTTTCTGTACAACATGGTGTGTCATCGCTTTCATTTAAGCCCTAAAAATCTAGAGGCTTCAATTAAATGCTTGATTCAGATAGAAATAAAGCAATTCACAGTTGTTGAAGTGCATTTAAAATGATAAGAAATACATTCATCATCATTTTTTTTCTTCAGGTATTTAATTTCAAAGTATATAAAAAAAAAGTATAACATGCATAGATCATTATATTACTTTCACTGTATATTGAAGTGCTGATCAAAAATGACTTAATAATAGAAACAGGTTGACTTCCTGTTGACTGCAAAACTAAGATGCCCTTCCCACATAATAACAAGCAGTATATTTTCATTGTCTTGTGTATGTTTTCATTTTTTTTTTTTTTTTTTAAATTGAAAATAGTTTGAAACCTATATGTATGACACAGAGTCTTAATATTTTTTGGAATAATCCTGACTAAGTACAGGGCAGTGGGGTGGAGATAGGGGCTTAGTGAAAACAAAGATTTTCTGAGCACTCAAGCCTCAGTGCAGGACCATGAAGGATTACTGAAACCTGCATCTTTATGTCAGATGCACATTGTTTTCTTTATTTGTGATTTTATTTGTGAATGTTTGATTTTGTTTTTCAGAAATACAAAGAGTTTGAGCGGGCAGTGCGAGTGGAGGAGATCGACGGGCTGCGTCTGGTCAAGCAGCTTGCACAAGACATGGAGGAGATGTTCCACAAGAAAGCACAAGCCATGAAGGTAATGCTATCAACTTAACTAAACACAACGAAAGACTACACTATCACGCTATTACACTACTGTGCAATATGCAGTATCCTTTACCATGTGTGCAGTATTGAAAAAATAACAGGAATTCAATGACAATGTATGTTTCTATAAAGTGTTCCGGGAAACAGCCTGAAAACTGGGAACTGATGAGAAATTTTCCAAATGATATGACCACCAAAAACCCCGGTTCAGATAAAAACTCTTTGTTTTTTCTCTCTTTTTTATTTGGAGACCCATTAGCTTCAACAAAGTGGTCGTTAGTATTCCTGGGGTTCATTCAGTATAAAAGCACTATATGTATTATACAATATAATATTGACCTTTTTACATATCAAGCAAATAACTTTAAAAACAATTCAATTAGCATTCAATTAGATGCTGCCAGTGCTAAGGATCTAAACAATATTGTTCTCCTCAAACAGTTGAATAATAGAAAAATGTGGTAAAAAACATACATTCACTAAATAATGTATTTGTTAACATGTAAGTGTTTATCTGTATAAGGTGCATTGGGACTGGGTGATGTAAGAAAAAGCATATATTTTCCACCTACTGATCAAAACCAAATTCTGAGAAAAAAAAGAAACAAAAAGTGTTTCAAAATACACACTTTTTTTGCACAGCTTTAAGATGCATGGTTATAAAAAAAAAACCAATTCAATTCCCCAAATATTAAACTACAACTACAAGAGAGGACTTTTGTCATGATCAAGATTTCAAACTTGATTTTGATACAAAGGAATAGGCTTTATTCTCAATACCAATTTTGATACAACTATGATAATAAAACAATATTTTTACGTCTAGATTAGATCAAGAGTGTAATTTTCAACACAAAATAACTGTACTTTCTTTATTACTATGGTCTTGTACTAGTTCTGAGAACTTCTCTTTCTAAAACTATTCAGAAAAGGCCAATATTGGTCCTGTTAGTGATTTTTTAAATATTCAAAGTGTTAAGTGTTGGCCATATATTTTATTTAAAAGTATTATAGCGAAGCAAAGATACTTAAAATGTACATTCTGGAGATTGCTGCAAAATTCAAGCACAGTACTAGTCTAGTCTAGTCTAGTTTCAATACTAGTTTTAATATTAATTAGCGTTATTAATTAATAATAAAGCGTATTAATTGACAACACTAGT
The DNA here is from genome assembly GCA_019453435.1 of Rhinogobius similis. NCBI lineage: Eukaryota > Metazoa > Chordata > Actinopteri > Gobiiformes > Gobiidae > Rhinogobius > Rhinogobius similis. The sequence goes on along the minus strand of CM033624.1, from coordinate 18,250,423 downwards.
AGAGAACCACGACCATTTCTATCCAGGCTGCCATCACTATGCAAGTCATTTCTCTTCCAGTATTGACCTTCTTGAATGACTCTGCTGTAGTGTCATTTAGCTGCAGTGAAACCAGACACCTGCATGTATGTGAGAGGAGAGAGCGTCCATACTGAAGAGGTCATCTGGGGACAAAGTATTTCTGAATTATTGCTATTCTGGTTTGCTAATTCAACAGGCGTGGCAGCACTGTGATGTGAAAGGAGTGACTGATTAGATGACACACAAGATGATGTGGACACATGTTGGATTATAAACTTCATCAGACTGGAAACACGATGATCTGTAGACATACTGTGACTTATAGAGATCCTCAGTCTTTCCATCTCCTCAAAATAAATATCCCGGCTGTTATCTGTAGAAATGATCGGACCCATCACTCCTGGTGTTAGACATACTGCGTTCATCTTGGTGCGGGATATGTCCTGGGAGCACTGCCGCTCTGCTCCAGGTGATAGATCCTATCAGGACAACATGATGCTGCAACAAAATTGGATTTCTCTCACAGACTCGGGTCCAGGGATAGACTGAAAGGATGAGGACAGAGATGGAGACATGGCTATTTTGACATTCCATTTTTATGTTTGGCTCAATGTGGAACAGCACTGTGCCAATACAAGACCAGACACTTTTTAAAGGAGCACTATGTAACTTTTCTGGGAGTGGGTCCGCCATCTGCTTATCTCCATTTGATAAAAGATAATTTTATTTTGTTTGGAATGTTCCAAAGTATGACATTAAACTTATCTGTTATGCATTTATTTAAATACAGTTCAATTATTGCTCAAAAATGACTGGAAAAAACATGCTTACTGTGAACGAGGGTCACTTCTCCACGGATCTTAGCATCTCTATGGAAACAAGTGGGTGGGGACTCCAGAAAAGTTACATAGTGCACCATTAAACCAACACTCTTCTCTCATTATGCGTATGTTTATCTGATTTCACATAATATCAATACAATACAATAATTCCCGTGACTTCCTGTAATGTCTTTTGTCTAAACTTTAATAACATTAGTTGCATTAGCCCTCCTGTAGTTGTCCCATAAAGTATCTTAAGCCCCTCGAGATCTTCTAACTTGGTTAGCTAATGGCTTCTCCATAGGCACTCAAGATGTGGGCTGCACTGTAATTTTACCGCCGCATGGAGTATAATACAATAGTGGCTGCAGAGGAAATTCTTCAGTTATGATCAAAAAATATAAGTTATGCCTATTTTAGTACCTTAGGCTAAGTTATGCATATTCTTGTAACTTGTAGGAAGTAGTTACAGCATGGTTTGTGTTTTCAATACATTATCATAATCAATCATAAATACCCTGTCCATTTTCTATCAATATTTAATTTGCCCACCTCTAATCACCTTTGTTTCACTACATGCATCATATTGATTGCATGTTGATATTTACTTTGCTGATTCCACTTGATGCAATGTTTATACAGATTTGGCACTATAAATACATTGACTTGTGTGGTCTGGCTTCTGTGATTAGATTTTTTTTTTTAGATACGTTTTTTATGAAATATTATAAATGACTGAGTAACATTTAGAGAAATTCTCACAAAGAATTTAAGTATTAAGTGCTGGCCATATATTTTATTTAACAATATCGTAGATACTTAACATGAACGTCAGATGCCCATCTGCAAAATTAAAGCACATTTTTGTTGGACGTTTTTGACACTGTACATAGGGATGGCACAAGATCTCATGCCACAAGATCTTGCAAGATATTTAATTAAATTATATTGTTTATACAGGAAAATAAATCCATTAAAATCCATTCAATCAGGCCCGACTCAGTTAGAAAAAACAAAAAACGTTTTCCTGGAGGATCATGTTATGTAGAAAACATCTCATACAATCAGAAATACAAAATAAAATGAATTGCTACAAGATTCCTTTCCCTCCATGTGTTTACATTCAAAATGGACAAAGTTTAAGTGTTGTGTTACTCCTCTTCTGATGTTCCAAAAAGGCAGAGCTACAGTGGTTTGATAAATATTTAATTCCATTAGAAATTGTGAGGCCAAAATTGTGAACTGGATGGCACAATATTTTTATTATAAATTATGCTAAAATCTTTGTGGCCCAGTCTCGTGTCTCGTCTTGTCTTGTGAAAATGGTGTCTTGTCCCACCCTTTATTATATCCACCCCTAGAGGTCCTTTTGTCATTTCCAAATCTATTTTTCTTCAACAAACCAACTTTGATTTGTCTGCTCATCCTTTTGTCCTGTCTCTTCCTCCATCCCTCTGCCTTCTGCAGCGGAGCATATGCTGTTCTCCATTCAGTGTCTGCTCTCTTCGTCTGTCCGTCCGTCAGCGCTGCGGTTTTATCACACGTCTCCTCCTCGATTGGCCCCGTCTTTATCGCTCGCTGCCACCTGCCGAGACACACAGTTACACAGTGTATGCTCGTGTTAGCTCATGTCAGTGTGGGTTAGATGAGATATACAGGCTTACAATGAAAAGTAAATACATGAAAATAAAGATTATGTCAGAGAAATTGTTTGTCCGTCTGAATAAAAAGTTGAATCTTGAAATAGTTTGGGTTAATTTCCATGCAAAACACATAGATGAGCATAAAGTTCACACATTCATTTTCATTCATTTTCTACCGCTTATTCCCGTTAGGGGTCGCGGGTGACTGGAGCCGATCCCAGTGACTTTGGGCCTTAGGCGGGGTACACCCTGGACAGTGGCCAACTCGTCGCAGGGCTGACAGAGAGACAGACAAGGACAGACAACCATTCACTCTCACATTCATACACTAGGGGCAATTTAGAGTTCTCAATTAACCTGTACAGTCATGTCTTTGGACGGTGGGAGGAAGCCGGAGAACCCGGAGAGAACCCACGGTAACACGGGGAGGACATGCAGACTCCACCCAGAGAGATCGTGTGATGTTAGGGTGGTTCAGAATTCGAAACCACGATGTTGGGGTGGTGCGGGATTCGAACCCACGATCTCCTTATTGAGAGGCAGAATTTCCAAATCAATTTACCCCAATACTGCCTTGATATATTTTTACTATTGTAGATTAGTCAGTGTGGCTATGACTGTATATTCTTTTTACTCCTGCCTGTGCTCCATCCAACACATAGGTTTGGATATTATCACTGTTCTCCAGACTGCGTCTTTCCTCTCTCGCCCTCTCTTCTGATATGAGTTTTGTTTCATGCTGTGAATGAATGAGGAAAAAACAGCACATGCTTAAAGACACAGTGAACATGTTGTTATCGAAGTTGAAAAAGCCCGGGGCTATTATAATGCCCCCTTTGAAGTCAAGCACCGCTGTTTCTCGTGACAAATGCACTTCAAAGCTGAGTGGATGCGATGCTGCCGGTACAGCTCTGTGTTTTTGCTGTAATAATGCATTGGGTCCTCCACTCTGTACCTGCTGATATCATTTACCTGTGGCAGCTCCAGCACAGTAGTGTTCAGCCGCACTGTTATCATTGTGGAGAGAAAGTAATCAGTCATAAATGCAAAGTTTTTTAAAACACTGATCCAAATCCACAGGAGACAGACTTTAGGAATAATTACGTTTTTGAAGACTGAAGATTCACAGATAATTTCACAGGACAGTAGGGTGGTCGCCTTTTTTTTCCTTCCAATTAATCAGTGGATGATGACGTAGTCGACCAGTAGGATTTCTATGGGACGAGCGCAGGAAAGAAGGCATGGAGTGAGTGAAGTGAATCATGCATTTCATCTACCTTTGTACCGTTCCCAAGTACTTTTCTGTGTAAATAGTGTGGCTGTGAGGGTAGTTTGAGTCAGATACTGAGTCAGATACTACTGCAAAAATGTATTTTATTAAAATGACTTGAATCTAGGATATTATTCTTAATTTGTTGATGGACCTCTTATTTCAGATTATTATATTATATTATATTATATTATATTATATTATATTATATTATATTATATTATATTATATTATATTATATTATATTATATTATATTATATTATATTATATATATTATTATAGACAGATATTTGCCAGTCGGGTAAGAAATTTTATTTTACCTGGTCAAAAATGCAAAATGTGTATTCTGAATTCAGGTCTTTTTAAGTGAATTTATGCAGCTTGTGAGAATTAAGTCAACTATTTGTTGGAAGGAAGATGATCTCAAGCACTCAAGCTTCATTTCACTGGCCTTTCACTGTCTAAACAACTAATTGTTTCCAGTGAAAATAACCACAAGGTTAATCAATTAATAAGATAATTGTATTAGCTGCAGCACAACACACCACCGAGCATGGTCATTAAGTTTAACACCATAGACAAGCAAGTGGAGGACCCCAAACCAGAAAAGTTAGATAATGCACAAGATCACACTTAAATTTGTCTCACCTTATTGTAACTGTGAAATTAGTTACATTTTAATCAAGAATAAATTGTCAATGATATGTTTTGTTTTTTTAATTGAGAGGTTCACAGTAAATACTCTGTCAGTAAAAGGATGTGGTTTGGGGAAGAGTTCAGGCTTTGTTAAATGGTACTAAATAAAAACATGTATCGTTTATGTTTGGGAAATAAATATTCTTAGCCATTTTGTTTGTTTTCAATAAGACCAAATAAATCGAAAATCCTGATCGATCAACAAAAGCAAAACAATTGTGATAATTTCTTTGTTATATCGCCCTGCCCTACTTTATTAAATGTGACTAATACATCCCATCGGCTAATCCCTTCATGATTTAAGTTGTCTTTAACTCTTGAGCTTGGCCACGTCTCAGTCCCTCTTTTCTCTCCTCTCCTCTCTCTGTTCATCTAACGGCTCACCTAGTTTTTCAGCCACTGCCATTGTCTTGTATCAGAAAAGTTGACAGCTACCAACATTTTAGTTTTTCTCTTTTCCTTCTTGAGTTGTTTTTGTCAGCATTAAATTATACTTTGGGTGTGATGACATGACATTGTAGAAAGAGGGGACGGAAAATAGATGTCAAAGCTATCAAAAGTTTCCGAAAAAGTGAAAAGATTCTAAAGCAAAATGGTGAGGATGGTGAGACACTTCTTTGGGATCAGCAAAAAATCTTGGAGCTTGTCGTGTATTGATTATTGGAACGCTCCCACCACCTCAGTATCTTTGTATCTGTTCCCTCACACTCGCTGCTTGGCATATGTCCAGTGTAAATGTGCAAAAAGGGGGAGATGCCTCTTGGAGCACTTTTCCCTTTCTGTTGATGTTGCAAGTCTTCGCACTGGGCCGCTGTGACAATATTATACATGCTGCCCCCTGCTATTGATGGGCCGACCTGAACAGGGCCGTGCAGCATGTGACACAGCGCGCCAGGTTTTGGTCCCTTGTCTCTGATGAGGTGCAAACTAAACACCGTGTCGGTTCAGTAATGCATGTTGATTGTAGATAAAACAAAACAAAAAAACAGACTATCAACGTTAAATGAAAGATTATATTTTAAAACTGTTAGCCAGGTTATAATTTATCCTTTAGATTAGTGACTCTCAAACATTTCACACCAAGATTTGACTTTCCAAGTACCACCAGATGTATTTTTATGTTTTTTTGTTTGCGAGAGCATACAAACATTTTACATAGTCCTGAACATGTAGTCAGACATATTCATCCCATTTGGTCCAAAGTCTAATGTGTCAATTTTCAAATTAAGTTTTTTTGAATGTCGATTATAATTTTGTATGTACTGGATTTAGTTTTGATGGCAGCAAGTAGGGAAGTATGGTCGTCAAAATCATATTAAAACATTTTGTACTAATCAATACTAAAACTATCAAATTTAATATGGAAAATAAATAAAATAAATAGGACATTTATTTGACCTTTGAATAATCTTGATCTGAATAAATATAAGACAACCTGATAATATTATTGAAACTATAATTTTGGTTCAAAAATTACATTGTATTGTAAATCATTGTGTATATGTTTTTTTCTTTAATATCAAAATCAAGTTTGACATTTTAGTCAACACTAATTGGAAGTAAGAGACACAAATACTAACCTTAGCAATTGGTCTGTAAAATGTGTGATAAGTGTCAAAAAAATCTTTGTTCTTTGGATTATTAAATCATCTGCTTTCAGTTGACATTTTACACGTTCTAATTTATACCTTTATTTTTCCAAAATCTTGGGAATAAGTTAAGAATCAGGTCACTGTCCTGCTTTTTTCTAGGACTAAATGTACTAAAACTCTACTTTCTCTACTGGTCAATAATGCATATGACCGAGTGGCCAAGACGTAGGTGCTTCTCACTGCAGTGCACTCCGCTCCTTGGGTCCGGATGACAGCTTTCATCAACTTTTACCACGTCGGCGTTACATTCATAATACATGGGCATTTGTTAAGGTCAGCAGCTTCAACTGTCAGAGGCAGCGCCGCAGTGAGAGTACCGTGAGAACAATGGGCCAATCAGACTGACAGAGAAATGAGGGGGATTGTGATAAATTCCAGGAGGTATAAACAAGACCAGCCCTTTGTCCACCAAATCATTATCATAGAGACGGATAATGAAAGGGGGGAAATGATGAGCAAATGCCAGGAAAAGACCGCAAAAAACATTTGTACAAGATTCAACTGAAAAACGAATATAAACTAGTGCCAAATTTCAGATAATGTGCCAGTATTTTTGCACTAATCCTACCTCATAGAATATCCCACAAGGGGAACTGTTCTGGATTCCTTTTGTTGGCTCTAGGGTGCGATGGTGAACATCCTGTTTTTGAACATGTTTTTATGCACCTTTTTACAAGTGAAGTTTTATTGGTGGAGATAAAGCAAGAGATAAAAACAGTACATTGTTGACATGTTTGGCTGCTAACTGTGAGCCGTCTTCAGAACTGTCACCAGTCTGGGTGGTACATGTCATGTATCAGCTGTTGTTACTTTATGAGGCATGGTTAACCTGACGGACCTGGCAGATGGCTCAGACTGACCACTCCTCCAGTCGCCTGGTGCTCTCTGGAGTAATGTGTCCCGTGTGTGAGAGGAGAAGGCTCTGTCGTCATGGTTGATGCTGTATGTGCCTCTATTTTTGATTTCAATAGTGTATTATCTCCTAATGTGAATGAATGTGAGAGTGAATGGTTGTCTGTCAATGTCTCTGTCTCTGTCTCCAGGGTGTACCCCGCCTAAGGCTCAAAGTCACTGGGATAGGCTCCAGTCACCCCCAGGAACGAGAATAAGCGGGAGAAAATGAATGAATGAATGAATTATCTCCTAACGTTAAAAAGAACCTGTATGTCAAAAGAAGACAAAATGAATGTTGTTGGAACCTGTTTTAGTGTAGCCCACCACCTGCAGCTGAACCCCCTGGTGGCTGCGCTCAGTTCACAGGGGCCGCTGTCATTCAGTATCTTGGACATGAACTTGATCAGACGCAACAACAGCGGAAAATTTCCAGGTCCAATTCCGGCCCAAATTTGCAATGCACTCACTTCTTTCTTTCCAGGAGCCTCTTCTCATCAGCAACCTGTAATCACAGAAATGCCACACTTTTCTCTTAGCGTTAACAGATCTAATCCAGTTACCACCACGAGTCCTGTTCGGTGTGTGGGACATTTACCCTGTCAGCCGCCCAGTAAATGTGTGCATGTGTGTGTGTCTCTGCCTGTGTCAGTTTAATTATTGCTGCCATCTCAAATCAAGTCGGCGTCTCGACAGAATGACTTGAGAAGAAAAGTCATTTCCTCTCTCTTTTTAAGCTGCTATAGTCTTTTGGCAGGACCACCCATTGACAAAAAGACATTTGAATGTGTGGCAGACAGGTCCTACACACGCCCATGTGCCGAGCGGCAAAACAAACACTCTGCCAACAGACCCAGATATGGTTCAATTGAAATTCTCACAAGGGAATAAAGCTCACTTATCTTTAATCTTACTCTTGGAGAAATCCCTCTGTAGTGCATTATATTGTTCTCTTATCATGATATATTGCTTCACAGTGTTTTACATATTTTCACAAGACGGTGCTTTTGTAAATCCCAAGCATAAGAAATACATGATCAAGTGTTAGAGACAATATAAGAAACTACACACTGCACTGTTCTAACAAAAAGGAAAGCCAACAGTAAGAAAGTTATTTTACTTTAAAGAGAGCCTTGAATTCATTTCACAGTCTGTAGCTGCTGACACTGGTAGACTATTATTCAGTGAATGACATCTCTGAAGCCGCTGAAGGCACTATAGGTCATAAGGTTAAAATCTCTACATGTACCGTTTTACACATACACGAGTACACACTTGTATTTCAAATGCTTTAAACCATTTCTGTATGTGCAGCGGCAGAGTCTGACATTTCCCAAAGAACGCGAGGCTAAGCGCTTAGACCTTTTAGAGAAAGCTTCTCTCTCATCTTCCTTTATTTCATTCCTTATCTGTATTTGTTCTTCCAGCACAATGTTGTGGATTTCTGCCCCTGCTTCTCAGTGTCTGGATATTCCCACACTTACTAACACTGACTGGAGAAAGTGTAAATGAAAAGGTGCATGTATGGGACCCTGCAATGTAAACAGAAGTATAAGATTGAGTTGCATTACTCAAGTACCTAGACCATTCACATTTTTAATGCTCTTACTTGACTTACCTTAACATGAATGATTTGGTTTCAGAAATGTGTTTCTTGTGTCTTTTGTTACTTGTTTTATTGTTCTTATTGTTTTCATTCATCTTTTTTTGTCTGAAAAGTTTTATTTTATTTTATTTTTTTACTTTGCCTTTTTTATTTGGATTAAAGATTCACTATGTAACATTTCTGGTGAAGGGTCAGGGCCCTCTACCTGCTTACCTACCTGTCTCCTTGGAGATGTTATTGCTTTGCCTTAAATATTTCACTCTATGACGTTAAACCTGCATTTTTAATTTTCAGGTATTTTTATTGCTCAGAACACATGCATTCTTACAAAAAAATATGAGAAAGCTTGCTTCTCCATGGATCTGACTTGTTACTTTGCCTGGGGTCCTCTCTTGTCCTGTCTCTCTGTAAATAAATAGGTTTAATGCCACACTGTGGAATGTTCCAGGCAAGGCATCTTCATAGTGACATAATACATATTTAAAGGAGACATATGACGCTTTTTTCAGGTACTTAATATTGAACTGTAACATCAGCAAATCAATTTACTTTTTATTCATTGTAAACCCCAATATTGATCTAAAACATCTGTATAGTAGAAGTGAGTACATTCACTTCCTGTTCAAAACTGCTGAACTTATAAGCCCCACCTCTTCATATTGGTATTTCATTGTAACAATCAGTGGTTTGTCATTTAAGGTTTTCTATCTGAAAAGTCACTGTGACATTTTAGAGCCCTACATGTATCATTCAGTCTTCATTTTCCAAATAATCACTGCTAAGTACAGGGAGGTGGGTGGGGATACGGGGTAGGTGAAAACAGAAATGTTCAAAAACTTGAGTACTCGAGTCTCAGTTGCAGGACAACACAGGCTTACTCAAATATGCAGTAATCAATCAAAATGCAACTTGGAGTTTAATGATGAGATCTTATTACAAGTTGATTTAACATAATATGTCCCCTTTAATAATAATTTAGGAATAATTAAAGCCACTATATTCTTGAACGTCATCAATGAATACACTGCCAAACCCTGACTACGAAGAACAGAGAGCTCAGAGCAAAATAAAATGCAACCATATGCATTGACCAGGTGTGTTGCTATGGAGAGGGACATGATTGGCCAGCCCTGAGATTACAGTGTTTGCTTCCCAAAAAGGTCTGCTGCTGCACCACCAGAGGCTCACTCACACACTCACACTTACACACACATACACACACACACAGACGAGAGGGAATAAGCTGGCTGATTGCACTAGTTTTACAGCTAAAGCCATCTGAATGGAAATGTGAAAGGCAAGTGCATTACCAAACTCATAAACACCAGGAGCAGCTGTGAATGAGCGCAGTGATGAGCTGCACAAGTTACACAGTTGGAGAGCGATCAGCTAGAGAGAAATCCTTCCGTTTTCTGAAATATACCTCAGGGTTGGACTGAAACAAAACAAGAGAAAAAAAATAACAAATCGTGTGCCTAGTTGTTTGAAATGTTTAAATGCAAATATGTTCTTTTATTCACATTTATCCATTTTGAAGCGAGTCATGTTTTCCACATTATAGCCTTCATATTTCTACTGTCTTCGCTGATGCCACTGATTTTTATATCGACAATTTTTACACACACTGTCTTTGTTTGTGTTGGTGGGTGCTGAAGATAAGAGCAGGTGTAAGTCTAGATGAAGCCATGATAGAGCAGAGAAGGTCATTACCTCGTGTGCTGAAGCGTTTGGGAAAATCACCTCTCTGCTCAGGACACAAAATGTCTCGGAGCTCTATACTTTTCAAAACTCCTCTTTGAATTTTGCCTTTGGTTTGATTACACAAAATTTGCAGTTTATGCTTCAGATTTATTTCTATTGTTTTACAGCGACTGGTGGAAGCAGCAGAGGAGGCCCATCTTCAGCATGAGGAAGACCCAGACTTACAGGTAAGATTAACTCCAAAAATACCAACCAAGTTATTGATGAAAATGATCTATAGTTGAATGGAAAAATCTCTAGAGTAAACAAAGCTGTCCAACAGAAAAACCAACCAACTTGAGTTAAAAAAAACACCTTCTGAAAACATAAGTAATCAGGTTATGTTAAACACTGAAGAATTCTTGCACATTTTTGCATAATTTAACCACCAAGCATTCCCTTTTTAAATGTAATGCATCGTGGTAAAGAACCTGTGGAGACTGAATGTGCATGAAGTGCTATACACCTCCTTATGTTGCCTCTGGTCTCACGGCTTCAAATCCATTAGAACAGCTTTAACTTTCACTTCAGCTTAGTCCTGCCTATAGCATGTTTGGGTGCCAATCGCCGTTTTGTGGTTGTTTTCATTGGATGCCAGTCTCTCAACTGTTTACTTAAGAAGGAGGGGTCACAGTTGAAAGCAAAAATATAAAATTTGATGCTAAGCCGACAGGGAAGTCTAAAGCATCTTCAAAAACACACGGAGTGTTGTGTGTCTTTGCCTGTAGTGGGTAAGGCTCTATTTACTCTGTCAGCTCTTAAAGGTCTTATAGTAAATGCCCTGTGGTTTGTGCTGTCATGCACCATTAAAGATTGATTACCGGATTTAACCCCTTGATGTGAGTCCCTCTGCACTACTACTTCTCATAAATCAGTTACTCAAAAGAAATGAAGACATAATTTCATTAACTTTATTTAGATTTTGAGTAAATATAAAACACTACGCACAGGAATTTGTTAATGGTTTGAGAGCAACTTTTTAATTTGCTTTGAAAATGGCAGATTTTGTATAGATGCAAAAACATCAATATTTGAGCCAGGGACAACAGAAGCATGGGAAATTACGGCATGGATTAGGAATACCTTCAGTAGTTAGTCACTGTTGTTTTGAAATGGCAAATACATATAACTGTATTATTGGTGAAAACATCTGTATTGTTACAGAGTTTTCAAATAATTGTAAATGTATTTAGGGTCAATGTATTTTTTTCACACTGATCCAACTTTTTGGAATCACAATTTCAATCTACAGCTGTTGCTGTCACAGACTTTGAACCCAGTTGCCTGTTATTTCCACATTTCAGGATTCTCTTGCATCACATTAAGCTGATGTGCCTCTGTGGAAGTGCTAATTTATGTGTTTCTAAGAATCATCTCAAAGCTTTAGAAGGCACTCAGACTGGAAAATACAGGTGTCCCTTGACAACTATTCACATTACAATAGATTAAGTAGCACACTCACCCCTATCCCCAAACTACAATACCCATGATGCATTCTTTAATATATAAAACACATTGTATGACTGTGCTATTTGAGTGATAGGTACATTGTGTGGGCTCAGCAGTTCATGCCAGTAATTACTTGGAATTACTTGGAAGAGCCCACTGTGTGTGTTTGTTTCACCTGAAATAGCAAAGCTTCAGTCCCAAAAGAAATTGAAAGAATGTTTGACTTTAAAGAAACTAAAATGCCTTATTATACAGTACATATCTATGAGTATTTAGCCTAAGAATGTGACTGAAATGTACATAGTTGAAAGAGATACAAAATACATTATACAAACTTATTGAAGCCTACTCACTTTTTACAATAAGAGACAATCTGTATTATCAAATTATTTATCATCTTATATGTCCATTTTTAAGTTAGTGGCCACTCTTTCCTAATCCAATAATTTGGCGCTACCGAATCCTCAATGATCGCTTTGCACATTTGACTCCAGTTTCCAGAGAGAAGCCAAATGAGGATACCAAGTCGAGGCATTATCAAACAAACATGGTTCTGATTCAGAAATAAATAACTCTTGCTGCATGAAAGAATGTACCAGATTTGTGTTTGTCCCACTCTTATTGCGGGAGGTTGTGGTTTTCAGGCGACACAAATTAATCCGCACTCCACTGGCTCACACATAATATTATTAATAAAAGATTGCCTCAGCGTATCTTTTTGGATTGGGTTGTGTATGCAGTTATTTAAAATTGAAGATTTTTTTCAAGCAACACCAATTCTGGAAAAGTTGTCACAGTGTGTAAATTAAAATAATGCTGTGTTCAATTTTCTCAGGTAGAGTTACCTAGATAAAAAAGGTAACGTTAAAAAAAAAAAAATGAGGTGTAGCTGCCATCAAAATGAAAACATTGTAAAATATGTATTATTCTTGTGTTTGTCTATATATGTATCAAACAAAACTTTTACCTTTTATTTACCAACATTTCAGGAATTTCTGCTCAATTTCAGATTTCAATTATTTAGACTTGAGATGAAATTCTTTGTATATTTGACACACCAACCTTTTCATACCTTTTCAAATGCTTGTTGCTGTGCTGTACCTGTGTATAATACAACGCTTTGATGGTGGCATTTATAATAAGGCCTTTTAGTGAATAGATGGTAATTATCAACCAGCTGAGCTAAAAATATCTCATCCACGCTGTAGGGTGAAACCTCCTCCATCACTATTTGGGTTATTATAAAATGTTTGTGTGTGTGTGTGTTTTCTCCGCTCGCTATTGGATACATATTTGGCTGGCAGCGTTTTGATAGGAATTTCCTTATCTTTCCTTTCCAGAGCTCTTCTGCTTCCATGTGAAATTGGCACGGTAATCTTCTGCAATTTTCCTCCCTCGCTCTCTTAGCCTCTGCGCGTGTACTGTAAATAGGAAAGCTCGGAGCAGAGCAGTGCATATCCTCGACCAATGAAATCCATCCTTAGAGGTATAAGACAAACAGCCAATTAGCTTGCTCGATACTGGAGTGGAGAGGTGGTGTCGTTGTGAGGGGAGCTGTGGTGAAGGGTCGATTAATCTGTTCTGCTCCTGTACTGACCTGCTGGAGTGGTCACAGCTGTTGGCTTTTTGGTAATAATACAGTATTGTGCAACCAAAGTGCTACTCTGTGATGTAATTCTGGGTCAATGTATAGGATTTGTAGCTCTGTCAAGAAATGCTATGTTCAAAAACACAGGGAAAATGATCAGTGACTTTCACTAAAAAGATTGGCCCCAACTTTAGTCGCGCTGAACACAAGCAAGGAATCTTTTTATAGATAAATGGTCTATTACTTATATTATATTGTTTATTGCGTGGAACCTTTTGACTGCAGATAGAAATGCCACAAAATCTAAAGGTTTAAGATCCGCATCCAAATGAAGTTCCATCTACCGCAATAATAAGATCATGATTCACCTTCTTAACAGAAACTTGATCTTATTTTATTCTAAGTTCTCAGTATTCCAAGATAGGAATAAACACGTTGTTGCGTTCACTTCTTGTTAACCTGCGGCCGTCCCTGCTGGCTGGTTCCGCTCCGCTGCTCTCACTATTGTAGAAATGATGCACGTTCCCAAATCCAAACCCTAATCAAACAGCGGATGAGAGAGGAGAACTGAGAGTTTAATGAGAGCATGCTGAGTTTATTGAGAACTTCAGAGTTTACTGTTATGCGTGGTTCAACTTTTCTTTTGTCTAAGAGTTTTAAGTGTTGAAGGTTTTTGCGATTTGAATGGTTGCAAAAACTATAATTATTTAAGTAACAGACAGTATTTCCCTTTGCAACCAACCAATTATCCTGCCTTATGATGTAAAAACCAAAAACTATAGGTCAAACCGCTACAAATTATGACATTTTTGTATTAGTTTAGGAGTAGGGAAAATATTTAATTTGATATGACTGTTAATTACTGCAATATCATTATTATTGTAATATTTGATTTCCTTTATATCGAAAGTATAATATGCATGTCTTAATTTACTTGTCAGACTCTCTCAAAAAACAAAAACTTAACTTTGACAAAACCAAGATTGAATCAATACAATACAAAACCAACCTTTTTCATAAAAAAACACATTTTCATTATAAGAAACAGGACATTTCTGTCAGATGTTGCGATGTATTTAGTCTGTTGTGATGTATCAATTATTACTTCTGATAATATTGTGATTGGTATTGTCGTTATATATATTGCGCAGCCAATCCTCTCTTAAATGTTCAAGCTTCTGAACATGTTTAAAATGTTAACTTAGAACAGATTTGTACTATCAAAACTTAAATCCTAAATGTTTTGATAACTATTTGTAGAAAGTGAAACACACATTACATTTTTGGCAAGATGTGTGAAGTATCTTGTCAGGATAAACTAAGGAGCAGAGATTACTTCAACCTTTTGATTAGTGACAGCAGTGATAGGGAATTGTGTCAGGTAACATCCTCCACAAATTTAAAATAGTAACAATTATAGAAAAAAAAAACAGTGGTTAATTTCCAGTTCTCGTTCTGTCCGGTACATTGAGTGGGAACTGGTGGGAGGCACTCTCTCTGGGTAATGCACGTCGAAGTTGAAGATCAGCTTGTTAACACATGATCGGGGAATGCATTAGTGGCTCCGGTGCTCCTTCACTGTTAATGCTGTGATGGCATAATTGACACATACACCCACTGGGACTATGCACAGCTGCACACATACTTTTACACCCATTTGTCTGTATTAGAAAACATCGCAGTGCATCAAAATCCTGAGTGGATTTTTAATCACAATAAACCACACAGGTAGAGGAATCTAAACTAGTCTCAAAACACTCATTAACCAACGTTTTTTTTTTTTTTTTTTTTTTTTTTTTTCCTGGGTTTATTGATATATTTAATACATGAATTTAAAGTCCAGAAGTGACACCCGAATGAAAAGTAAAGTTACTGTGACACAAGGAGTGTTTAAAAAATAATTTTCGTTTACTTTTTTTGGAGCAGAGATTGGATTGAAATTATATAATTATATTATATAATTAATATTGTTTTTAAACTTTTCATTTGTGTTATTTTTTAGTTCTTACAATTGGTTCACAAACAAGATCCTTCAGTTTTGTTTAATTTAAGTTTGTGGGTGTGGAATTTAGATTTTTGTTTTTAATATGAATTCCTTTCTTTATTTATTGTGTAACCGTTGCAAGATAAAGTCACAGAATAGGTCAGCCACAAGGAACAGAAAAAGCACAGCATTCAGTGACTCACTGCAACTTGGGTGCAATTTGAGCACAGGTCTGGGTCATACTGTATCTAAAGCACAGATTTGCTGATTGATTACTTAAACAAAATGATCAACAAAAGGTGTTTCTGATGATATCTAAAATACAGTGTTTCATTTGAGCCCATGCAATAGGAGAGGAAGTAAAGCCAGTAGAGCCTGGATGGAGGATGTAGAGAAGCGGGATGTACTAATAAGGGTGAAAAGGGAACAGCTCAGAGACACAATGGGGCCTCAGCTGCTGCAGGTGGAGATGCCTCTGACTCAGTTTGTTTGTGCATCTGTCCTCCTTTACATTCAAGTCTTACACGGAAAGTTCTCCAAAGTTTTCAATCAGAGGCCAAGCATGTTAAAGATACCGTTAATATATATGAGGAAGGGCACTGAGAGGACTTGTATGACAGAATGAGTTGTTTCTTTGAATGAAGGTGAACATTTGTGCACCCTCAGCAAATTCATGACTGTTTAGTGCATGACTTGTAATACAGGGGCCAAGATGAGAGAAACAATGTTTAGTCAGCACAGCACAGGCACCCATTCAATCATATGCACTGTAAGCTCTTGGCCTTCCTGCCACTGAAAACCCTGCTTAAAGTGTCATACATATATATTATGCATCTGCCTGAAATGTGTAAAATTGTATTGTAATAGTTTTGCCATTGGAAAAATCCTTTGCCTGTTCCAGCCCCATGTAGGTGTCCATTATGAAAATACATGATCATTTTGGTGTATGCTCCACCCATTTATACTTTTACTACTTTAGCACCAGCTATTTGTTATTAACAACTGCTGCAAGGCTTAGCAATGTTATGCCAGACACAGGTTCAGTATGTAAAGTGTCATGCCCAAGGACACAATTGCAGTTTGTACTTGGGCTAGCTTTGAACCAGCAACCCTTCAGTTGTTCAAGTGTGAAAGCAAATCTTCAAGAGGTGCAACCTACAATCTTTGTATGGTTTAAGTGGCTCAACTACAGTCACCTCAAGCGTAAAAATCCTTACCTTGCAATTAGCTCCCCCACCTGGACAAATACAATATCCTCAATCACACGTATAATTAAATATGTCTTTTTCCATCCTTTAGCTTTTACATGCTGTGGCCCAGTTGAGGTCTTCAAGTTTTCCTTTTGTCAGTGTGGAGTCACAGGCTCCAAATTTATCAAGCCCTATGATTTATTAATAGTCTCTCCAACATGTACTGGGCTAAAAATACATGGGAGGCCCAGCACCACGAGCCCCATCTACCAGTGAGATTGTGCATAGACTGCATGAGGACAGCTTTGTCAACTCAGCATCTCTTCCCTCTGACAAGCAGAGTGTCTTTGATGATCCAGGCATCATGTTACCCAAGTCCAGTGGCTGCTCTTACTCAGCACTTGGACCAAAGAGTCATTTTATACTTTGTGTCAATAACAACCACTGTCCATTGCAGGGAATGCTTGGAATGAAAAGATTTCACACTATAAAAAATAGAAACATCTCTGTTTTGCTTGCAATTGCAGTATGAATACTTCAATGCTGTCCTGATCAACGAAGTGGATGAAGAGGGGAAGAGCGTGGAACTCGGAGGAGAATTTGTCTTGCAGCCAAATGACCATTTCAATAATTTATCGGTTAACCTCAGTCTCAGTGTGGTGCAGGTACCCACCAACATGTATAATAAAGGTACAGTATATTTTTTATTTTCTAAAATATGCTAATTTGGGGCAGAAAGGGGTTGAATTTTTATGTCAGAATGATGAACTGGCAATACTGTTTTTGTTTGCAAAAAGATGCAGACCATGTGCTGCAGTGTAGGAGAAAAGCTTAGAGCTATTATTCACACTAAGTGGAGGGAAATCTTAGAATAGCTGCTAAGTTTTGAAATAATTCATATGTCCAAAGCACTAGATGTACGAACAGTAGGGCTTCAGCGATTAATTGACTAATCGTGACTAGTCGGCAATAGAAAATAACCATAGTCATAGTTTGATCATCATAATTGTTATTTGGACTATGCACACTCTAAAACACACCGTAGCATTATTAAATCAAAATGTCAACAACAAATACATAATTTCTGATTTTCATCCATAATAAACTTTATTCATAAATATTCTTCATCTAGCCTTCAGTTACAATATCTCAACCTTTATTTGGTTAAAATGAATTTTAAAAAGTCTCAATGTACAATAAAAATAATCAATTTAATAGTCAACTGAACAAAAAATCAAATAAAATAATTGTTAGTGACAGCCCTCAGGTTCTGGAAGGAAATGAAACATTAATTTCTCCCACAGATGTTTTAGAGGAAAATTAAGATATTGAAAGTTTGAAAACTGTGATAACGAATGACCAGACAAACTATCTTTTTAGAAACAAAATCCATGGTTTGACATTTTAATCTATCTTTATTCATATATCTATTTTGGTGACATATTGGATTTCAACTCTCAGTGAATATCTACATTATGTGATTTTACTGTAAGCGGACACTCAATATTGATTCCTATATTAACTCTCTGTTCACCAATCCAGTCCATCTACAATTCATGTCCCGTTGGCCCAACCAGTGTCCTATAACGGGCAATGCAACAGAAGAAACAAAGACATGATGAGGTGGTGAAGTAAATGAAACAGAAAGTAGGTTAAGTCAGACTGATGGAAGGTCTGAAACAATATTAATTACAGCCAGGATCGACGTGAGTGACAGAGCAAAGAGGGAAGGAAGTTCAAGACAATTGAATGAAAGCGTGTTGAGAGCGTAGCCTGGTGCAGCACCTAGGCAAAAGGAATAATAATTTGTTTTCCATTCACAGTCAAATGAGTAAAATAACAGATTGAGAAGCGGTTAGGTGTGGGCTGTGGAGGTGGGGAGAATGACATGTGCAAATGTACTGTTATTTCAATGTCATACTTCACAGTAATGCTGAAGAAGTGAAGAGTTTAAATATGTCACGTTTAGTCATTTAGTCGATTAATCAGTCAGTGGTGTCTTAAGTCGACTAGAGAAGACTTTCGTCAACTAATATTTTGTTGGGATCATAAAAGATTTATGTGGAGAAGAGCAGAAAAAAGAAGAAATGGATAGATTCACACAAGGTTTCAGGGGTTAATCGTGAGTTTATACTGTCTCTTTTTACAATTTTCTTGTGAGTGTAGTTTGGTTAGATATTTGGTCAGATCATAGCGATACTTAGAAATGTTACCAGCGCCACAGCTCGCCCTTTTTAGTCGATGCACAAGACCTTTTTTTAGTCAACCAAGAATTTATTTTGTCAGCTACAGTACGGCCCTAATTTATTGCATATTGTTTTCATTTAAAAAGTATTGTAACTTCACGATAATATTACAAGTTGTGATTAGCGTCCTCTTTTATGTTTTTGAGAGTTTCAGACTTTCTAACTTAAATATAGCTTGATTCCCCCCACCTCCACTGATAAGGTGCACTTTCTGAACTTCAGGCAGCTCATTGAAAGACCCTGGAATGAGAAGAGTAGAAAAGAAATCAGTGAGGAGCTTGAGGGGGCGAAGGAAATTCAGTAAAACTTCTGAAAAACACTTTGTCATGCTTTAATTATTCTGCTTTGAAATAAATTTGCAAAAGCCTGCATGTCTCATATTGCAGGGCTATCTGTTTTGTGAGCAGTGAATTTGAATGAGGCGTTCCATCCGGCTCTCCTCACAGAGCCGGTGGTGGCTGTTTGCTCTGTTTACTGATGCCTCTCACCGTTATTTAGTTCAAACATCTCCTTCAGGGTTCGAGTGTTGTGTCTTTATTATACTGCAATTGTTCTTTAAACATAATACAAGGTTGTTCTCTGTGAAGGTAACAATAACCATTTGACAGAACAGAACTGACTCCTTGCTATTTCAGAAATGGCTAATTTTTGCAAATGGGGTTTGGCTCACATCTGTTATATATTAGAGACATTGCTGTTTTTGACTGTTGTTGTGTCCTTGGGCAGTACCCTCTTCACCCGCATTGCCTTTACAACTGTGTCAGTGTGACTTTGATGCGGGGTGGTTGGAAGAGCTGAAGAACTGCAGCCATACTTTCATGATCCTGCTTTAAGGCAGCTGTGGCTTAACCTGGTGATATTTGTGAGCTCATAAACTCATCCATCCATCCAATAAAATCCATCTGGATGGTCTCCGCTGTTGGGTTTGAGCCGCTGTGTGCTGGGCCAATCACAGCGCTGCATTGTGGTTTGGGCAGAAGTCAAAAGGACAAACCTAAACAAACATGGCGACGCCGGCAGACGTTCTTCGGAATATTTAAACACATTTACGGACTATTTTGCTTTTGAAAATGTGCACATACAAGTGGATTTCTTGATTTCTCGGCTTGTTCTGCTTTTGCAACGCTGCTACCAATCAGTTCAAATGTTCGTCATGACGTTACGCATTTTCCCAACGGCTTTTCGTAAGAGCTTGTCTAGATTGATAATGTGTAGAACTAAATTCAGAGTGATACACATATCAATCTAGCGTGAGCAAAGCTAGCTATGGCTATAGTCTACACAGATGGTGACGATAGGCAGTCTGTCATGATCATTTCTATAATCAATATAACAACAATATTGAACTGTTGAGTGTGGAATAAGTAACATTATAAATACTAAATGTTTCATTTTGCTATTTATTTATTGCAACCCCAGGTTTTAACACTCCAAAGGTCTCCAGTGTGTGTATATATTTACCTAAGCTACTATGTTTTAAAGTAAGAGTTGAGTACTTAATTGTTATCCTTTGTACCTGGAAAAGAAATAAAAAATATATGCAAATGAAGGAAAATATCACAATAATATCAACAAAATCTGGAATCTGACAGGCCTAATGATAGAAGTACTTGAATTATGGTGAATTAAACGTGTAAAAAAAAAAAAAATAAAAGGAGGGTAAATGCAATATTAGAAAGAATCAAAATTAAGATATATTTAGCAAGTTCATTCCAAGAATTACACCAGAAAGAATAGTGATTTACATGGCTGTGAGCATTTTGTGTTTTGCATTTTGTTTTTGATGTACTCTCTGATGTTTCTTTACATTTTTGTACATCCCACAGTTCTTTCCAATCATGTGTACTTATAGTATTCCATTACCTTTTATCATGTCTTTCTATTTTCTCCATTATTGTCCATGGAGTCACAGTCTTGGACACTTTATAAATGATGTCGGGAGTGATGCATTGTGGGTCAGTGCATGATCACAGTGCTCCTGGGGATTAATCTCAGGAGGAGCGTGATAGACTTAAGAATCCATTTTTCTAATGCTCCCCACTATCAAAACACAGCCAACAACACCATCTTTTATAGAGCTTTATGACAGGAATATGTACTACTGCTTCGGTAAAGCCATACGCACTTGAGCAGACGCTCAATAACACATTGTTTTTCCCAAGATAAAGTGGTCAGTACCTAGATGAGAATATGCAGACATTTGCTCTGTTCTTCTCTTCTGTCGCCTAATTATTAGGCTGATCATTCGAACCTTTTTTCTTTTCTTGACTATTTTTCATGGTAGATCTTTATTTTTGTTAAAGGCACCTGTTATGTAAAATTCTCTTTTGTGATATTTTAACCATGTGATAATAGTGTTCCTTCATCATTAGTTTACTCAGAGGTATATTCCGATTGATTCATGCATCTTTGAGTAACCCTGTATTGTCCTGCTATCGAACATTTCTGTTGGCATCTACCCCCATCACTGTACTCAATTGAGATTAGTCAACAAATTCAGACTCTTGGTCATACATGTAGGGCTCAGAAATGTCACATAATCATTTTCAACAATAAAAACATGTAAAAGAACATCTGCTGCTTCTATGGTCAAATGCCACTTTGAAGAGGTGGGGCTTATCACATTGAACAGGAAGTCAGTGGACCTGTTTTCAATCAATATTGTGTTTTACAATGAACAAAATGTAAAATGAGGATCTACATATGTTATGGTATTTAATTTTAAATAGCTGAAAAAGCATAATATGTCTTCTTTAATCTTAGCAGTGCAGTACACATACTCATTTTTAATGTCCAGTCCTCTCCATTAATCCTGGTTTGGGTCTGATACAAATAGCACTCTTGATAGTAACTACTTTTGTGAGACTTTCCACATTAATATAGAAATTAAACATGCCTTTTATACTTACAGTGATATATGTGAATAAATTATTCTTTATTAGTACTTAATTTCCACTGTAGCAAAATTGCCTTTAAGCAATGAGATGTGGGCTAAATCCCCAACAAGGCAATGGTGTAGTCCCCCTGTTGTCCTCTGTCCCTGGGCATGCATGTTTTAGAGAACAAGCTAATCTAAATTAAATGGTTGTCACTACATGTTTATTGCAGCTCTGGTCCAAATTGACCAATGACCAGAGTTTACCCTTAACCCCCACATTTTCTGGGACTTGTCTGGTCCCTCTATTGCACTAAGTGGAATACTATAAATTAGTTATAACTTCACTAACTACCTCATTTGCCACTTTTAGAATCATGATAAAGATCTTTATATACACTGAATTGGGAATCAGAGATGATCTACCCTTCATATACTGATCCAAGTCTCTAAACGGCACCATACTATAACACACACATTGTTGTGTAAATGGGCCTGGATCAGACCCAGCCTCCACTCCACAGATATGGTCTGGCCTGTTTACTGTGCAGAGAGGCTTATTGTACATGAGCTTCCAGAAGACTAATTCAATCATGGCTTATTGGCACCGCTGTTGACAGCAGAACAAAAGGCAGGAATGGGAGATGATGGAAAATCTGTTATCTGCTTTTCATTCACTCCCCTTTAGGTATTTGTCTGTCGGCCTCTATAATATTCTGCCTGGGTTTGACTTACTGGATATTAACTTTCAAAACTTGTATAGCCAATGGGTAATTTTGTAGTTATGATTAAAGCGCTACATTTTGAATTAAAAGCACAACAGGGGCAATAATCAGCCCAAGGGAAGAAATGCAACAAACAACCTTTTTAGACAAAAAAAGGTATAATAACCACGGACTAAATCAATTTTTGAAACAGAAGTTGGTTGCCTACAACCTTTTGTTTTCATTTCTGGAGTCTAACCACTGTGTACCATATTTTACCATCATAATTATACTTCACAGCCACAAAAATTATACTAAAGAAAGATGCCAAATCTACAACTTGACAAAATCCTTTTCCCTCTAAATTTTAGATTCCGCTATTGTCAACGGTGTGTACTGGTCTGAGGCCCTAAATAAAGTCTTTGTGGATAACTTTGAGAGGGACCCATCCCTCATCTGGCAATACTTCGGCAGTGCAAAGGGCTTTTTTCGTCAATATCCAGGTACGTGTGTGTTCCCCTGTGTATCACACTCTGTTTGTTTGTATCTCTTTAATTAAGTTGCTGTCTCCCTGAAGTGTACAATGTGTGGGTGGGTTCAGTGATTGTCAGACAGCGACAAGTTTGTCTAGAATGGGTAAAGTGCTGTGGAGACGATGTATGTGGAGGTTAGAGGAGACGAGATTAGAAGCTCTATAATAGATTTTTTTTTTTTTTGTTTTTGTTTTTTTTTTTTTCAGTTTACTAGGGCCTGTGCTTTGGATATGCTTTTTCTTGAACTGATAAGCAACAAAGGCTCAACAATTTGCATGAAGTTTGTGTAAAATGTTGAGTCTTCGTTGTGAATGTGTATTCTATATGTATCGGCCATTATCATCCGGTTTTCAGATAGCTATACTGACCAGTTTTGGTCGGTATTTTTTTATATGCCTAATATATGTCAGTATGTTTACACAGTCATGCCACAAATGATTTTATATACCAGATAAATGCATAGATAAATCTGTGGCTCTGGCTATGGACTTTAAAATCAAAATATTGGTATCGGTAGCTATTGGCCGTAAGACAATATCCAGTTGGTGTAATCCCTCATTCGTCCAGTTGTGGTCCATCGTGGACAAGTTTCAAAGGTAGTCATCTGGATACTGTTTTTAAAATCAAGACCTTCGTCTTCAATACAAAAATCATTTTTTACTTCTGACCATCCATATTCCACCCTATAAGCTGCTCAGCTATTTTCCTTTATACATTTAGAATGCATTTATTATCTCGTTCTCTGTTATTTCAAAAGGCATTAAATGGAAACCGGACGAACATGGCGTTATTGCCTTTGACTGTCGAAACCGGAAGTGGTACATCCAGGCTGCGACCTCTCCCAAAGATGTGGTGATCTTGGTGGACGTGAGCGGCAGCATGAAGGGGCTGAGACTCACCATTGCCAAGCAGACTGTGTCCTCCATTCTGGACACTCTAGGAGATGATGACTTCTTCAACATCATTGCTGTAAGTTTGAACTACGCTGCAACTTTCAGATAAATATCATTACGAACACATTTACAAAGAAGTGAAGGAAAAAATAAGGTTGGCAGTTTGAATCCATCGCTTGTCTTTTCATTCTGTTGTTGATCTTTTGACTCTTCTTCTGAACTTGCCGGTGAATTGTGCTGTGTGTGTAAGTAAGCCCCTGAGCAGCCAGAAACCTAGCTCCTTGGATTGTGGAGTGTGAATGAAAATTGGTTTGAGCCGGACCATAGGAAAAATGACAAAGATTCCTTTCTTCATTTTGAAAAATCACAATTTTTCATGTGTTTTTAAAATTCCATTAACATAAACTGTACAGTTTTTAACGCTAGATAAGTAAATAGCAAATAGTCAGATTTATTTAATGTGGCTATGACAAGTTGGATAACTAATTTCACTGAAACACAATTTTAATTGTAGTTAAGTTTTTGCTGAAATATTTACCCAAGTTTAGAGATCATACAGTACAGTACACAGGGACAAACCTTGGGTAATTTACACTATATTTTTCATTTCACAAATACACGATTTTGAAAATAGCATTTTATTTTGTTAAATTAATGTTTGAAGGGTCCGAAAAATGCTAGAAGGAATTCTGAATCCCTCAGTTTAATATATTTTAGAACTCTACTTCTTGTCATTTTCAACTTATTTTACAACCTTTCTTCACAAATTGCCACTTGACTGATGTAAAACTATGATAGATATTTACAAAAGATACTGTTCCACCAAACAAAGTAATAATAAAAAACAAACAAACATGAAAACCTGTCAAATGCACTTAACATGCTTTTACAGAGAGAGGATTAGTAGACCTCTCGATTAACAGAGAACCCAAGCATTTCATTGACAATTAGAAATGACAGAATCTTGCTCTCAGTTACAGTTAGATTAATTGCACAGTCTTCTGTAACACTTTGATTAGATTCAATGTACAATGTAAAAACAAGACTCTATTAATATGAAAATTACACAGCAAGTGAACGCACTGTCCTCGATAGTATTTGAGTTGAGTGACAACAATTTGTGATAGATTACTGGGTGTCTTTCTATATTCAGTTTGAGCAAAGTGACCTGATGATGATACAGGTGAATGGCAGGTAGTTTTGACAGAAAAGTAGTGTATTTATAGAATTTTAGGTTGCATATTACTGTGCGCTCCGCTTTATATGTTTAAGCTACGTGCAAATAGAGATCAGAGGGAAAGCTGGGACAAAACGGCTTCCTTCTCTGTCACAGTCACAACCAATTAGCGCTGAGCTGAATGAAGATTTGAATTGCAAAACAGACAGTTGTGATTGGATCCTGCCCGTGGCGCCAAACCATTGTTATCATCTTTGCCTGATGAAAGTCCCGTTCGCTTATTTGTGGGATCCAGCAAGTGTGTGTTTGTTTTCACATCACCACGTCCCATCACTGCGCCAACCTCTGCTCTTTCCCTCAGAACAAATTGTGCATTATGATATCCTAATCATATTGTTTTGAGATGTATCAGTTTGAAAATGAGATACAAAATTTCAACAAAAAGATACAAAGTTTAAAGTTATACCTCTTCATGTTTGTTTGGTTTTTGTCATGAATATTTTAACCTGTCTATTTTCAAGAATAAGAACTAGAAAGACCAAAAACAATATGAAAATGTAAAATAAACAAGAAGTTCTTGCCTTTGAACAGTCATTCACACTTGGATGCTAGCTTTTATCACAGAAAAACAGGCGATTCTTTGAGCGCTGTTAAGTTCTCGCTATCTTTTTAAAACATTCAAAACAATGAATATTAATTTAGCTGATGATTTCTTGTTGTTGCTTTTGTTTGCAGTATAATGAGGAGCTGCATTATGTGGAGCCCTGTTTGAATGGGACTCTGGTCCAGGCTGATGTCACTAACAAAGATGTGAGTTTGATTTATTTTTATATTATAAGTGTTTGGTCTATTTAATAACTACAAGAGTAAAATACAGACCATAGGAAAATACATGTTATCCATTATTAAAGTTATGTTTTAAACCTCTGCATTTGAATATGTATAATTTGTGAACTGTGCAATTACAAATCCACTTAAAAATAATCAAAGTTATAGCACTGAGTTCAACCCAGACCAAGCAAACAGCTTGCATCACACACTTGTTATGCTGGGCAGTTTTGTGCAGAGTAGACCAGCATGCACCTCTCAGGGTTTGTTTTTAGTGAGTTGGTGTTTGTTCCTAAATAAGTGTAAACTAATGCATATGGATTAGAGTGCTGTAGTTAAATGCAGTGTGACTCAGGCGCAGTCTGCTCTCTCAGATAAGGAAGGCTAAAGTCTTTTACTGGAGCTGGGGGCAGCACTGACTGTCACACTGAAGTCTTAAAGAAACTGCAAAACTGCATCACAAACTGGGTCATAAACACCTGTTGTCAAAGCTTCACAGGATTATACACTACCTGGGAGAATTAAGATTAAAATATGACACATTTGTTGAGTTAATAGGTATGCTAAATCTAACTACCGAGTGACAAAAATGTAATGTAATCTTTGTGCTAGTTCCAAGCCAAGATAAACAGAAAGGATTGTTTACATTGACTTTACAATGTGATGGCTCTGTTTATTGATTTGTTTGTTTTTTATTACATTTGGTCAGCCATAATCATTGTTATTAAAGAATACTACCTTAAATCTTCTTAAATACACATGCAATATAACTTGTTTCCAAACTATTTTTATTATCACATACAGTATAACTTTATTTGTCAAACTCAAAATGTGAAGTATATGCATAGAAACAAGGCCAGATAATAATAATAATAATAATAATAGACCTTTTCTGCTGGATCCTGTTGTGTTTCCTGTCTGCTGGAAACACAACAGGATGAAAGGTTGCTGACAACAACATTAACTCATTATTAATTGCCGGAGGTAATTTACCCTCAGTGGCGCAATGACCCCGGTCACATACACATACACACAGACTCAGAGAGGAAGCATTTTAGTCCCACAGAGCTTCCATGTGACATTTCCTGATGATAATAGGACAATTTGAGGAAAAAATAACCTGGGCCCATTAGAGAATTCTTGTTCTTTTGATTGACTCATGTTTGTATTTTTTTCTGGTTTTCTCTTTACTATAACTTTTTTTTCATTTCCTTCTCTTCAGGCTCTAGATTCCCTCAGATTTAAACATTTTCAAAGACAATTATTGGATGAATTCAAATGTGATCATAACTGCTCCTAAAGTTATGATTATACAAAACATAACACACTCTTCTATATCATAATATTTAGAGAGCTAGAAAAGACATATGTTTTGAAATAATAATAATTATTATAATAATATAGCAGTAAATTGTAGGTACATTTGGCTTTACTTCATATTGTTAAATACATAATCCAGGTTTTTGTTTCTACCCAAAAAAAACCCAGGATGTTCCCTGTAGATAATCTGTCACTGACAACCTTCCATCTTTACTCTTGCTATCTTCTTTTCACATTTTCCTTTCCCAGCATTTCCGAGAGCACCTGGACAAGTTGTTTGCTCAAGGAATCGGCATGTTAGACATCGCTTTGACCGAAGCCTTTAATCTCCTTAGTGATGTAAGTCATATGCATAACGTTTTCAACACGCTACAACACTTCCAAACATACACACATTTTAGCCCATTTAAAAGGCTGCTTCATGCACAACATTCATCAGTGTTGCCATAATTAAATCAACAGAATCCTGTGAAAAGCCAGTAAACAAGGCACTCCTGACTCAGGGTACTTGACTAGGCTCATTTTGAACAAGCAATTAATCATAGGCAGATACATATTTGATGTAATTTTCCAAATAATTTATATCTTTTACGTTTCACATGGATGTTTCTGCAGAACATACTCAGATCAACAACACTGTACTGTATGTTACAGTCTAAACATGTAAGTTCATCTTAAATGTGATTTATATTAACCAGCAGCTCTCTCCTTCTCTTTGTCTGTGTAGTTCAATGAAACAGGGAGAGGAAGTGAGTGCAGTCAAGCTATTATGTTAGTGACAGACGGAGCAGTGGACACGTACGACGCCATCTTTGCCAAGTACAACTGGCCGGATAGAAAGGTACTGCATTTTAAATAAATTTTCTATAGTTTTACATAACACTATATAAGGCTGAGTGGTATTAACAAAAATGAATGCCTCGGTAATTTTTACAAATATTCCAATAATGATGTTCAGACAATATCATGTGTTTTAGATATTTGTCCTGGATTTGTCCCTGGTTAAATCCTGTTTTCACACACAATACAATGCACAATACAAAACTGTATTTACATTATTATCACATTTTTTTATATATTACCCACCTCTTATACTATGATTCGTATGTGTTTTGCAGTTCAATATTCCCACAATATTTCATAAATCATCGATCACAATATCAGAAAAATGCAATGGTGTGTTCAAATTTAGCTTAGTACAGCCCTTCTCCACAGGTCACCAAACCTCACTGCCTTGTCCTCTTGCAGTGATTTTCTGATAAGCTTTGACTCCATACTGTTATGGCTGAGTAGTTCCCGAAAGTTTCCTGACATGAGACACAAGAGGCTGTATTGAGTGAGCCCAGGATGTGGTCCGTTTACAGGCCTCTAAAACACACTTAAAAACGCCCGTGTCTCTGAGGACTGGGCTGTCTCTGCGCTGTCCTGAGAGGTAATTGTGCTGCTCCTCTGACAGCCTGTGAAAGGAGGCAGAAAGAGAGAGCCACGGAGGGGGAAGAAAAGGGTTATTCCTGGGTCATTTTCTGTAAAAGAGAAAAAAGCCTTCAGGTCTCCACCTCTTGAAAGGGTGAGGAAAAGAATTACACTCTGAACTCAATATATGTACAGCTTACCTGCTGGGATGTGGCCCAAGATTGGTTTGGTAACAGCTTTTGACAATGAGTCATTTGAACTGGAAAAGTGGTTGCTGTTGTGAACCGTTTAAATGTTCAGCGCTCTTATTTACATAACTAGGTGCACAAACTTGGGTGCATTATATTCACTCAAAACTTGCCTCAGCACAGATCTGAAATTTTCTCAAGGAAACGGTAGGTAGAACTGTGTGCGTCCAAACATTGGGTCACCACTTTTTACCTTATCTCACAAAAATATATAGCATTTGTCGAAATATAATATCAAAGATGCAATCCAACAACAAGGATTTCAGGTGCACTCTGCTGCCTTCCTGACTAAGAATCCAAAACGTATGAAAACGCGAAGACCAAATGAACCTAATCGTACTAAGGGTGGCTCGTATTTATAACCTTTTTTCTGTATATGTGTATTTATGAAATCCTTTTTTTGCACTATCAAAGCCCCCCGCCCATTGGCCTAGCTTTCCTTTTGGCTGAAACTTGAACAACAGTGAGCAGAGAGGGGACAGCACTGTGAGATAGATCCATTTAGAGAAACCCTGCTGATAATAGAAGTCTTCAGTACCTGCCAATCTCTGCCTCCTGACATGAATAGTTTTAATGCTGCTTTACTTCAGACCAGTGTTGCAGTAAATATGGCGGTCAAAGTGAGAGCAGATACTTTATTAAATTGCCCATGCATATAGAATGAAACTGAGCAAGTACATTTAAAATACATTCAATAAGTCGAAAAAGTAAAACAACTTCTCTCCAGAAAGATAATGAAGCCAGTAGATGATACATTGATATGCATTATCTCAATTTGTTTTATTTACATTTCTGGCCGAGAAAATATAATATCCAAGACTGAGACGTTACATGTTGATGTTCTGCATGTGGATTCTTTTGGAGGCCCACATATTGAAGGGATAATTGTAAGTTTAATGAAAATATCCATTCTTTAAATTGAATTGACAATTATAATACAGTTGACAACCTTAATCTGTTTACAATCCCCTGTGTTTTTGTGGTGGTGATGACAATATTGTTCAAATCTGTGAGTGAAATGATGATGACGATGAATGGCAATTTGACACATGTTCTTTTTCACTGTCAAACTCATTATCGCTGACAATGGCCGACAATGTCTGTGAGAGAATGAGAGGCTGGGATTATACTTGCGGTTTATTCTGGATATGTGTCAGCTAAAAGTGCATTCTGTATTGGATTTGTGACACTGAATGATTACTATGAAAATTATGAGTTAGTGGAAATTCATCCTTAGACCCTTTAGACCATTTGAGTCCATTCAGATGCTGATGTTGATTCACTGTGCAAGAAAAGTATTTTTATAACAAGAACTTTAATAACATAATAAAAAATAAATAAATATAAAGGATGGCTGCCAGGCTGAATGTCAAGAAGAGGACAAAAAAAATATATGGATCTTGTGAAGGAGTGGGTCATAACTGGACAGATAAAGTGGACAAAGAGCAGAGCAGGTGACTCACAACCCATGAAAGGAAAATAATAAGAAAAACAATGTATGTTTACCACAGCACCTTTTATTTTATATAATTTTGAATATTTCACAAAAAAAGTTTTGTATTGTACTGTACATGTGTACAGAAAACAATTCTCAGAAATGTACCAGCCGTGCTGTCAAGATGAGGGGAGGCAGTGAAAAATGGAGGCATCGTAGCAATGGCAGCTGTGCCCCCAGAGGCTTACATCTGGTCCAATCTGGCAAGCCACTCCTCACCCACACACGTGCACTCACCTGCCAGATACACCTGCTGTTAAAGCCAGCTCACCCTGCAGGGCAAAATGACTTTGGCAGCAACCAGTTTGAAAAGGCTACAGTTTTCTACTCACAAATATTTATTTCTTCACTTACAGTTTTATTCTACTTGGTGATCTTTTAAACATTTATCATCATTGATATTCCTGTCTGTTATTTCCTTATTTGGGATTAGTTGATAAATAATTCAAAATTACCGTAATACAAATTCTCAAACTTGAATATAGTGTATAATTGCCTGTTAAATAAAGAGAAAAGAGCAGCTAATCAGTCCCAGATAATGTGTATTTCCTCTGACACTGTTATCTGCTGTATACGGCGGGGCTGTGGGCACTATCCAAATGCGATTAAAATGACTGACGTGAGCTATCTCTCCATAGGTCCGGATATTCCCCTACCTGATTGGTCGAGAGTCTGCCTTCGCTGATAATCTCAAATGGATGGCATGCGCTAACAAAGGTTGGATGTGAAATAATAAGAAATATTTAGATGATTGAGAATGTAACTTTTATCAACTAAGCCACATGTATTACTACTAAAGAGGTTTAAATGTGCAATTACCATAATATTCTCTCTCTCTCTCTCTCTCTCTCTCTCTCTCTGTATATATATACACACACATATATGAGTGAGAGAAATATCTAACAGTGGTACATTCTTGATATATGCATGCCTTTCATTCAAAATTCCTTTTACATGACTTGTGCTCTTCAGTATAGGATTTGCCACAGTACATTTGGTTTGCACTGACTGTGTGTACTTGTTCATCCAAAAACGTGTTTGTCTGGGCTCCTCAGTTTTAACACATAGGTCTGACAGAAGGCAGCTGGCACCAGTCCCACACACCATGATGTCACAATGTGTTTTCTTCTAAGCATTAGAGTAAAGTAAACAGTACTTTACATCCTCTGCATGTGTGGCCAAGGCTGTCTGTGTGGAGCTCTTTATTTAGACCTGCAGTTTAGCTGCTGTGTATGTACACTGAATGTATCTACAGAAAACACTCAGGGGAAAGTTTGCAAAAACATCAACTCTTTAGATGTCACTGCACTTTTCAGACTTGCATTTTCTTTGCATTATGTTTTGGATGAAATGGACTTCACTCTATGAGGAGTTGTTCTCTGTCAGCTTGAAAGCTGACCCTGATCCAGTTCATTTGTGGAGTTTGAGTGAACCATCCTCCAACTGCTCTTGAGTCTCAAAATAGGACTTTCATTCAACCCAAGGTTCTTTTAAAATCTATAACCTGCCTGTGCTGCGGTCGCACTGTTCAGTATGTACCACAAGTAGCACGTCACCAAAGGCAGAGTGCACACATTGTTTTTATCTGGTCCCACTCATCTCACCAGGCCCCAAGGACACCCCCAGCCCTCCAGGGGGAGCACTCATTCTTCACTCATCTCGATGAGAGACGATAAGCCTCACTACAGGTGCAGCTTGCTTTGTGAGAAGAAGTTGGTTTGTGATGTAATTTTGTTGCCTATGATTAAGGCCATTCATATTTTTCTATAGATAAAAATGGGGCTTTTGACAAATGTGAAGGCAGACGATGATAATTATGATCTCACGTTAATGCGATTTTTATTTTAGAAGTGAGCTGAGGTCTTTTTTTCAAAAGGTCAAATTTAAAATTACTTTAAAGAGTGCCATTTGGTGGTCAAATGGATAGCACTGCCATGTGTGCATGCCACAGTGTCGTGAGTTAGAATCCGGCTCAGACTATTTGCTGCAAATCCTTCCCTCTCTCATCACCATTTCACACTGCACTGTCTTGTTCAACAAAACCAAATAAAAGATAATAAAATAACCTTTAAAATGGCATATTATGTTTTAGTATTAAACTGTATCATATGCAAATCATTATTTACACAGTATTGATCTAAACAGCTCAAAGAGAAACCGGTCCATTGACTTCCTGTTCAAAACTACAGAATGAACTATGAACTAGGCCGCCTCTTAATAGTGGTATTTGACAGTAGAAAATAACATCAATGTGTATTTATATGTATTTATTGTTGAAAAATGGCTATGCAACATTTTTGAACACTACTACATATATGACTTAAAGTCAGATTTTTTTGTTCACAACTAAATAAAGAGCAGTGGGATTAGATAGGGAGTGGGTGAAAACAGACTTTTTCCTGAGCAATAAAGTCTCAAATGCAGGACAATACTCAAACATACATGAATCAATCAGAGTACAATTTTGAGAAAATTCATGATGAGGGAATGCCATTGTATCAACAGAAAGTCAGTTTTACATATTATGTCCCCTTTAATCAACGTTAACTTACTGTATACTACTAATAATGATATGTAGGACAATTGAAATAAGACTAGCACTCCATGGATCATTGCAGCTGGCCTAGACCTCTTCCTGTGTTGTAAAGGTCATAAAGAAGTGAGGTGCAGGAGGGAGGGAAGAGGACACAGCGGATGACCATGAATGTCTTTTGGTGAGGATTTTCTCCTTGGCTGCCTGGTGGTAATGGTGGTACTTCGCTGTTTTTATGGATGGGTGAAAAGAAGTGGTTTCCTCTATGTCTCTATGTCTGCGTCTTCTCATCTCCTCTCTCAGTCTTCATGTTATTCTGTCTCATCCCGCTGAGATAACGGTATATCCCCTCCATGCTCCGGCACATTAGCATGATAATAACACATTACCATCATGGCTAATGGTACCACATTCGGTTTAACTCAGTCTCTTCCATTACATTTACATACCACTTGGCCATTCACAATCCCATGCTGCTCTGCTCTCACTAGTACATCACTGCAGGCAATTCCTCAGCTATTACTCACACATGTTTCCAGCGATCTGTTCCCTTCATCAAGCAAATTTCCTCCACCAGATGTCGTTTCTATACCATGTTCTCATGTTATTGAGAGTATGGACCAACATAAATGAGTATAATCTACTTGGACTTTGCCAAAGAAATTGCACTATATAACTTTTGAGGAGCGTACGTCACCTGCGTGTGCCCAAGGAGATGTTATTGCTTTGACTTGAATATTCCTCAGTGTGTCTTTAAACTAAGGTAGTAGGAATCCATACCCAGATACTAATTTATACTAAAATGAATAGTAGAACTAGATACTCAGTTGAACATATTTAAAGTATTGATACTGAAAAACACAAAAAATCAATTTATTTCCTTTTTTCTTCAAAATTGGACATTTCCTGAATAGGTTTAGAATGGATGCATAGAATACATGAAAACTGTAAAGAAGGCCCAGAATCCAAATAAATTACACAGTAGTTATGATTTGACAAATAGTAATATCTGATAACAACTTTATTTTGTTGAATCACGGTTTAAATAGTCAAAACAGTCAGTTGTGTGTAAACTTTCCTTGTATTTTCAATGGTTTGTCGCTTTTTGATGACATCACAGAGGGATTCCATATTAGAACTCAGGACTACTTCCTATAATTTTAAACTTATATTTTTCAAAATCTCGTCACAAATTGCAACGTCACAAATATAAAACTATAATAAATAATTGCCACAGGTGCTACACCATCAAACTTAGTCATAATTAGAACATTTGAGAACCTGTCACATAGACTTTAAACTTAATTCACCACACCATAACTATAATATACATTGATTAAAGAGATTATTTATTGATTAATGATAGATGGATTAGTGGTGGCGAGGGTAGAGTGACTGCGGATGGGGTCTCCGTCTCAGGTGGTCAGACCAGATGATTCAGGACACCAAAGACAGAGAGCAGACACAATCTGTGACGTTGGGATATGTCTTGATTAATGGGGCTCTTGGGTAATTAGGGGGGTGGTTGAGGAGTTGAGTTGTGGTCCTGAACCTCAGTCAGTCACTTTACTTCCATTTATCTCCACAGAGACAAGCGCCTGTAATGGAACAATTGCAACATTGATAAGAATATACTGTGGAACATTCCTGGCTTCTTCTTTGAAACAAAAAGATGAAGGGAAAAAAAGTCATTAATTTAATTATTTTGTTTCTGTCTCACACTTTCCAGGGTACTTCACTCAGATCTCTACACTTGCAGATGTCCAAGAGAATGTGATGGAGTATTTACATGTCCTGAGTCGTCCTAAAGTGATTGACAGAGAGCACGACACCGTGTGGACCGAGGCTTACATCGACAGCACTGTGAGTTGACCTGCTCCTTGATCTCACACTTGACAACCAACACTGTTTTATAGGCATAATTAGCCCATTTGGTATTTCTTATTTGGTTGATTGTATTTATATTTTGATACATTGGATGATCAAGATTTCCCTGTATACTATAATTAACAAAACCTGGCCAGAGCATTGCATTTTATTATTTTTAGCTACTAAATATTTTAGAAGCAATTTGCACAATCTAGGTCCCATGTGCATTAATATTAAATTGTATGAAAAAATAAAAAGATAATTTGTTGTATTTGATCATTGTATTTGTCTGTATTACCCAGGCAGAAGTAGCAATGAATGCACAAGCAGAATGCTGACAATGTGTGTCATTTAATTGTCTTGCGATGTTAAAGTGTGAGAGTGAGTGTGCACCAGATGGAGCCATTAAGTCAATGAGCCACTAGTGTGTGTTTTAGACTTGTATCGGGACAAACATACACAGTCATTTCTCTCGATCTTAGCCCCCCATTACAAGCACAAGAAACATATATTTACGTTTTCACAGTCTGTACAGCATCATATTGACCTTTACTTAAAGTATTTTTTTGTCTTTAATTTAACAATGTTCCCATTTACACATATTTATATTAAGACATAGAAGTGCAGGCAATGTGATCTTTGTAAACTGAGAGAAAGAACATCACAAATCTAATGTGACAAAACCAAACAAACCTCCGAATTATCCACACAAGACCACTTTCACTAGACTTGTCCCTTTCCCTACTTTAAGAGCACACTCCCTAAAATCCATCCATCCATTGCAAAACAGGTTTCTTCACTAACTGGTTTTATAGCTACTATCAAAGTTAACACCTTGAGCAGACCAAAAGTGCCATTTTAGACGGTGCAACACTCCACTCCCACAATGACTCCTTTTCTCCTTTTAATGTGCCCTTTTTAGCTTCCTCAAGCCCAAAAGGTAAACAGAAGTTTTGAGGTTATAGCTGTGGCGTGTTTGGGACCTGGATTGTTCATTTGTGTGCATGTGTGTGTTGCGGTCTACTCTTTTGCTGAACTAACTTACACCAACTCATTTTGGTGTTCTGTCTGCTCAAGCCATCTTCTGGTATAGTGGTTCTCAAACTGTGAGAGGAGTATCACTGGTGGCACTCATTCAGTGACAGAGATTTCCCCATACTACTGCTCTTGTTCAGGCATAAACCTGATCTGCTTCTTGGCTAGTGTTTGG
The DNA here is from genome assembly GCA_019453435.1 of Rhinogobius similis. Classification (NCBI taxonomy): domain Eukaryota; kingdom Metazoa; phylum Chordata; class Actinopteri; order Gobiiformes; family Gobiidae; genus Rhinogobius; species Rhinogobius similis. Next base: position 18,214,527 of record CM033624.1, on the reverse strand, counting down.
CACTTTAGAACTAGTTAGGCTTTTCTTTTCTGCTTTTCTTTTTCCATGTTCAGATTAAGGCAGGGCGATTTGGCCAAACATTTTTATCATAATATAAAAGAGGAAAATTGTGATAATGGTATAATTGACGATATAAATTACTTTAGACTAAATACTAAACAATGACACAAATTATTTGACTTATTTTCATGTAAGAAATTAAAATCAGTTCCACCTCAGCAGAGATATGTTGTAAAGGCATCTATTTGGGTCAAAATGATAGCGCTGTGTGCGGTCTGTAAGCAATTATAGATCATAGAACCTTTAAGAATATTTAATATGTATTCAATTGTAATAATTTTGCTTCCACTCCTGACCTCAACATTGATTTTTAATGTGTCTCTAGCCATTAGTGTTCAAAATTTGCTGCAATATCAGATTCACTTCGCAACTATGAGGAAAATCTGCTGCAGCGAAAAGCAAATGAAAGCAAATGACGATAAATCATGAACGCTATGATATGGCCCAGCTCTAGTTCAGACCGAATTTTAGTTTGTATTTTGTCTGTCTGGCATTTAAAAAAGAAAATACTAATGCATTTAATTTCAGTCTTAATCATCAGCTTCCCATTTCGTCCTGTTTTTTGTTCATAAAGTGAGCACATGGTTACAAAGTTTGAGAACCATTGTATTTGGTTATAGCGCTTTTCACAGTTGCTAAAATAGATTGCAATATGATTCTGCGAAGCATCGGCGAATTTTCAAGGGATTCTCCACAGGTTTTACTGACTACCTAATAGTAATTATCTTCCAAACTATGCTAAAAATAAAATGAAGAATGCACTGCTGTTGGTTATTACAAGAAGGTAGTTTTTGTGCAAACTTTTGTCTGGTAATATAACATTCTTACTCTGTCTTATGATCGACATCTAATGATCTGAAATGTTTTCTTTAATAAGCTCCAGAAATCTCCACCATTTACATCCATAGATAATATTTTACTCCGAGTAGCACTGATTCACCTTTGTACCTTTGTACAACTGTAAAGAGCGCTATTGGAGACTTGCATCATGGTTGTTGTGGATTGAGTCTTGAGATCTGCACGCCTCTATCAAAACACATTCAGTCACATACATTCATTTGTGGTGATGTGTGTCAAAGCTGGCACCAAGTATACAAGGTTTTGTCGAGGCCTTTGCCTGGCATTTTGGTAGAACACAAGACGGGGTTCATTTTATGCTTTATAATAGGCTGCTGGGTGATAATGTGTAATAGCCTATAATGATGTACGGGTTGAACTATTCCAGTGCATTTTTATTGTTTTTGTTATTTTATTTCTCAGTGTTTTATGAGCCAAATGTGGATTGGAATAAGTGGCTCTATAAAGATAAAGGTGCTGAGTGTCCTAGTTGCTATCGGCCCATAGAGGCGCAGAGCTGTCCCTTTTGGCAACTATAGCCAAAATGACTTATGGCAGTGTACTTCAACCTGCATATACTTTAACTGATAAAACACACAAAAAGCTATAATATCGGAATTAGAAAAGCTATTACAAAATTAATTTATATCATCCAATTGTAACCAAAATTAATATAATAACAAATAAAGTAATACAATAAAATAATTAACTCCTTATTAGTATTATATATATATATATATAAATTACATGATTTTTGATACTTTTGACAACCCTAATAACATGAGCAGGTAAGCATTCAAAGCAACAACCATCTCGATCTTTTCTTGTCACCTCAAGTATTTCTCTCCAAGTGGTCACTACATCATATCCATTTTACTTTTCTCGTTCCAAGCTAATAGTATTTTCTGCAAAGACACCTCTGCTCTATCCTCCTCCAGTTTTTATTTATTTATTTTTCTGGTGTACTTGTCATCCACCTATACCCAACCGCACACACAAACACACCCCTGCAGCCTATGCTCCAGCCCCAGCTTCATCCATCATCTTGTGGCTCATTTGGCTTTGTTTCCCACTCTGTCGGATAAACTGACACCAGAGCTCAGGGAGGACGAGAGGCAGGCGAGTGTGGAGAGGAGCGAGGGAGGGGGTGGGGGTCTTGGATTCAAGCTGGTTTGAAGAAAAAGGATAGTGGCATTAGTTGAAAAAAGAGTGCTTGGAAGTGAAGAAGATTGTCAATTATTTAAAAATGTAGCTTGAAAAACAATACAATTTAACTACTTTGTGATTGTGGTAATTCTGTCTTGGTTTATGTGGAGAAGAAGTTGCTCAGTTGGTCAAGTGCTCCACCTATCATTGACATTTAAGGGGCACTGTGTCATATTGAGGAAAATGGTGTGTACCAGTTGTCTCTTATGAGATTTAAACTTGCAATCTACAGATCCTCAGGAAGATTCTCTCCCACCAGACCAGGCAGTACAAGCTCCAAGCAGAGCAGGGGTCATGACTTCAGAAGGGCCACTAGTATGGGTGGATCCCACTTTCATTTACATGGGGGGACATGGACACAGTGGCCCTGCTTGGTGATGTAGAAAAGTGCACAAGAAGGTAGCGTTAGAGTTATTATTTTTTATTATTATTATTTTTACACAGTGCACCTATAACCACCAAATATTGTACACAACACACTTAAAAAACAAGTAGAAAATATTTAATATTTTATATCAGGGTCTAAGGCATTTTTGTTTAGCATTTTAGCTTTGTACTGACAAAGCGGAAAACATACTTCCATAAACAGTGTGCTTAGTTTTTATTATGTATATACTCCTTTCATAATACCACAGGGCAAAAGTTCTGAAACTCACTTTTACGTTGGTTGTGATCGCAGCCTCACTGGGGTGACTTACCGTTCCCCACAGGAGTTCTGACTCTGGAGGGCGCACACATCATCATTAACCTGGTCGACAAGGAGACCGGGGTCACCTCTTACACTCCAGAACATTAATTGTCTCAACAGCCCAGATTATGAAGCATAGAGAAACACAGGTCAGGGTTGCATAATATGTACATGTCTTTTGTTGTATTTACCTGTATTTTGTATCTTTTTTTTTTTTTTTTAATAGTAGTTCGTAGTTAGTTCAACATGACCCGCTCACTATTCATACCAGGAATAATGAACCACATGCTTGCCTCACAGCAAGAAGGACCTGGGTTCAATTCCCAGGCAGATATTCGGTTTTAAAGGTATGCTTAGTTTTCATCCAGAGCAGCCCAGCTCTAAAACATGCACAACAGGATCTCCTCTGGGCACATTTGGAATCCTAGTGACCGTGCAGGTTAAATGCTCATTGACTATCATGAATTGTTGAAGTGATTAAACTTGTAACTTCTAATATATTATAAATTGCAGATACAAAGCAATGTCCAAAGATTAAACCATTTAAAAGAAAATGCAACTAGCACATTTTCAGAAGTATAATGATTATAATTGATGGCTACTGGCATGTTGTCTTATATTGTGAAGAATATGACTTGATTGTGTATCCCACCTGTATGAAATCACATAGTTATTGTAATGCAGAACAGAGGTAGGATCAAATACATTTGACTTTTTCCTGCTCCTACTTTATGACTGTTCTATGCACCAATATGGTTAAAGAATCAGTTGATCAATTATCATCATGTTTAAATGTGTGCTGCATCACTAATCTCCAGGTGCAACCCCCTGCAGATGGAAGACTAACTCCTGATTTACTCCCGACACAGCTAGAGACTCGGAGCAGTGATTATGTACATCCCTCTGACCTTGCACGGCAGGTTTCCCCTGGTTATGCGTGTGATAAGTCAAACTCCAGATGTTAACGCTCCCATTGGGAGTAGAGGGACAGCCACGTTTGAAGACTTTCACTTAGGGTTCAAGGAAGCTCGCGGCCTCCTGGTTGAGATAAATAAAACCGGAATGTTTTTTAGAGGTTTTGAGGTCCCTTGGGCATGACACATGATGACCCTCCTTAGCTGTGAATTCCTGTCTATGATAATGTTTTGTATAGTGGTTTCTTACTATTGGGCATGTGGCATAAACAGAATTTGAAATATGTTTCAAATAAAATAGTCTGTCTGTCAAAACTTTTACAACCATCCCTACTACTGCTTAGTCTCTGGGGTGAAAATGGATAAGAGATACTTAAATGTGCACTATATAGGCCTGTTTTCAATGCTTTTCATAGAATGTTCAATGGTATTAAATCTGGTAGAGACAAACAGGTGGCGTAACCTCCTCTAGATATGTCACATGGTGCACCTTGTACTCAAGTACTCAGTACTCATGCTGTAAGGCAAATGGACTTTCTATGGACTGGTGCCATTATAATTTAGGCTATAATTAACGCTTTAAAATAAGGTTCCTTAGGACACTCTTGATGAGGTGTTAATAAGCACTTGTTAGTTGTGTATAAGCAGTTATAAGTAATTTCCAAACATTTATCACTTAGTTATAGGTTAAGCAGCGTATTAATGCTCCTACAAACATTTTATACATGGTTTATATTTTTTGTTAATGGCTTATAAACATTTATAAGGTACTTGAAGCCATCTACAAGAGCCAGTAAATGCCTTATAAGTGCATTAAAAAATAATGTGTGCTTATTAATGACCTGTAAATAGTATACTAAAGAACCTTATTTTAAAGGTGTTACCACAATTGAGTATATTTTATTCATTGTTCATTTATATAAAATAAAAATGGGTACATTTCTACTTATTTTCATTTCCTGACCATAATATAATGCTTATTTACTGTAGAGACCTGTGTATTTGATGTGACTGGAAACTCTTATTAACCATTGTCTATACATTGACAGGCTCCTGATATATGAGCCCTCTGAATGGAGGTTGGAAGCGTGTGTATTTTTAGCTTGTTTCTTGTGTCCTGTGATCGATCCCAGTCTCCAGCAGCAGGACGTCCATTGTTACATTAGAGCCACTGTATTTAGGGCTGCTGTATTTTCTCTTTCTGATGTCCGATGCTGCGTCTTTATTTTTCCCATTGCTATTACTTGCTGTCTACGCCCAGGTCACTGCGCCCCTGCTTTCTTCATATTTGAAGGCGACAGCGAGGAGGCCTGCAGTTTCCTGTCATTATTGCTTGCTGTAAAGGCATCGGATTGAGATGAGTGGACAAAAACTCAGAGGTGGAGGATCGGGTGAATGCAGTTTTAAGTCAATAATAACAAGTAGCTCCTCTCAACAAAGAAAATAAATAAAAACAAACTGTAGGTGCAATGTTTTCAGTATTCAGCTGTGTTTTTAAGGCAGTTGGTGTATTTATCATCCTACACAAAGTTTAATTGGTTGCGTTCACATTCTAGAATTGGATCAATTTCGGATGAAGGGCAGAGTAGATTTGAACCCTCACTTTTACTTCTGACTGCAGCTGAAAACAGCTTTGTAGTCTGTATAGAAATTATTTGCTGTCAATATCAGCAGCCTTATGCAAATACAACAGTTAATGTTCACAGACACGGAACGTCCGGAATAAAGGGAATATTCTAGGATGCCTACAATGTAAAACTAAAAGTGAAATTATGTTTTCAAAATAGCTGCAGGGCGGTGTCATTATTCAACTCCAAAGACATGATTGGAACTGGAACATTCTGGTGACAAATGGTTTGAAACAGGGTGGTCACTGTAAACATTTATTAGTGTATATTTTGTTGTCTTCCTTCAGTATACTTTATCATAGTTTTAACACTTCATTTATTATTTGTTGTTAATAATTACAATTCACATATTTTTCAAAACCTACCGCACATATTCATGACGCTGTCAAGCTTTCATGTCTAATGGATATGAGCTTCACAAGTTGACAGTCACCACAAAGATAAATATCATAATTATTGTGTACTCTTTGTGGAGGAGAGGTACCACATCCAGCCAGGAAGCATTGCCGCGATAAGCACAGTCTACCGAAGATCAAAAGAAGCCTGTGATTGAACACATTTTAGAGAAATAATAAACATGAATAAAACATCTTGTGGATGTTTTGCTGTTTTTTGAGATACATGTGCATTTCTGTTAAGCCTGAGAGGAATGTGCTTTATACTGTACTGTTAATCATTTAAACAAAAGAATGTAGATCAAGCAGTACATTTGGACAATCTATTTTTTTATTTCAGGTCATTGATAACCTTAATCGAATGTAAGCATTAACTTCTTCAACAACTTATTCTACTGTAGCGTGTCTATTCAACCCCACAGACCAGCTTTTGTCCCCATGTGCATCGCTTGTCGCCAGTTCACCATTGTTTCTGTCTTTTGATATTTGATCCACTTTTGAAACAGACCTACAAGAGCTGAATTTTAGATACAATATTGGTTTGACCATGATCATTTTTATTTTATTTTACCTTTGTTTAATAACTGCATTTTCTTGTTATTTTGACTTAGTTGGACGATGGTCAGGGTCCAGTTCTGATGACCACTGTAGCAATGCCAGTGTTCAGCACCAAAAATGAAACTGTGAGTGAAAACACAATATATTATAAGCTACATTTCCGTGGTGCTCATAATTTGTGTATGTATGTATAATATGTGTGTGTGTTCAGAGGAACAGGGGCATCCTACTCGGTGTGGTGGGGACAGACGTGCCTGTGTCAGAGCTGCTCAAGACCATCCCCAAATACAAGGTACCACCTGACGTCAGTGTCACGTACAGTACATAGTGTCTCTCTTATGGCCTCATCTGGTCTAACATTGGCACTCGTTATTACACACACAAAATAAAAGATTCATATTCATATATTACATCTGAAGGAATATACTTTTACAAGTTTGTGCATTTGAATCAAGCCAGTATTGTCTGAAGCGCAGTTAGTGCTCAATTTAAATATTCAGTTCAAGTCCAATTTTAATGAAAAGCGGAGTACAAATAGCTTGATTAGGCCTGTTCTGTCTTCATAATACATTCATTTCTTTATCTTTCTATTTCAGCTGGGCATTCACGGCTATGCCTTTGCAATCACCAACAATGGCTACATCCTCACCCACCCAGATCTACGACCACTTGTGAGTACAGCTCAAGTAAAAATACAACATCACTACAGGTAATACAAATGTCACTCCCTAAAATATCCCACTACACTGCCAAATTCCCTGTTATTACCGCAACTATGAATCTTACTGATACTACAACACTGATGACCCTCTTTGTCACTTAAGTCAAAGATAACAATTCTCACAAAATTTGTATGTTACATTAAATTTAGCAATGTCTCTAGTCCATTTTCCAGCACACTGAGGACACAGTTCAAATGTATTCATTCACTTCTACCCTGCGTCAGGTCAGGTACAAATGTTGTTTTCTTATTGAGATTTTCTCGAGTGTGTTTGGATTTGTGGCTCTATGTAAAAGAGCAAACTGTGTTCCAGGACTCTGTTGTGCCGTGAATAGAGTCTGATACAAGCTGTGAATGGTGTGATTAAGTCTATTGTACTCAGTCAGTGCTCTCACAGGGATGAAGGGAGAGAGAGAGAGTCGAGCGAGGGACCTGTTTAATGCCAGAACCAGGTGATAGATAGTGCAGGCTGCTTTTAAACACAGCTGTAAAATTAGGGGCAACATAAAAAAGTTGACACATACTGCAAAAAGAGATAATACTGGAATAATGACTGATAATAATGAGCAACCCTCCTTATGGTCAGGGACAACTGGGCACATGTTGTTAATGACAGAGGCATTGAAAAAAGTAGTCCAAAAAGTTCACAAATAAGAATAAATAAATAATAAATAAAGAAGGATTGAGTGAAAAAATCTAACAAATATCTATAAAATAATTAAAAAGTATATTTTTCTTGAATGTAACAGTAACTACCACCAATGGGGTATAGTATGTGTGCTTCAAATATTATACATAATGCATTATTGTTTCCAGTATGGCGATGGTAAGAAGCGCCGGAAGCCAAACTACAGCAGTGTGGATCTGTCGGAGGTGGAGTGGGAAGATAAGGATGACACGGTCAGAATTAAGACAAAATATAAAGCTCAATAATAAATCATCAAAGTGACATCTTCAAATGTGGTTTGTTTGTTTTGTAGCTCAGAAATGCAATGGTCAACAGGAAGACTGGGACCTTCTCTATGGAGGTGACCAAGAGCATCGACAAAGGGGTGAGTTTTCCAAAAGTCTCACTTATAAAGGATTTGTGATGGCCCCAAAAGGCATGACAGAGGAAATGCTCACTAGAGAGGATCTTCTGTGCCAATGGGCTGGTACACTTGGCACAGTTCTGAAAGGGATAGACGTGGGGATTTCGTTTCTGATTTAGTTTTTGGTGCATGAATGAGTGTGCATCTGCCTGTGTGAGCCCTTATCTCTCCTGCACACATGTTGAATGAGTGAGAGAGAGAGCACAGAGTGTGAGCGAGAGCAGCTCTCTGATTCTGATTACTTTTAAAAGCTTCATAATCAGCATTAAACACAGACTTGATTATTTAACACTCTGCATATAGATTTGCTTACAGACATTTACTGCATGGGAAATAGTTTATGAATCTCCAATGGCCACACAAGACTTCCACAAATGTACTACATGTAAAAATAAAATTGTCTGACAAGCTTCCTTTCCCACCACTAGATGGAGCCACACAACAGGAATTCAAAAACCCTATTATCACTGCATCCTTTTTGCATCAACAGTATTATTTTTGCTTGGTCTAATTTCAGAAACGAGTTTTGCTTTTACATAATGACTACTACTACACAGACATAGAAGGGACTCCCTTCAGGTAAGAATATTTGAGCGAATAATTACAGTGGATGTATATTTTATGAAATATAAAATCATAATTTTAGTTTTGAAAGGAAATGTTTTCCTCTCTAGTCTAGGAGTGGCTCTTTCAAGAGGTCATGGAAAGTTCTTTTTCAGAGGGAATGTCACAATTGAAGAAGGTAAAGTATTTTTTGCTGCTTATTATATTGAGTAATAGTTGTAATACGTGACTCTGTACCACTGTAGCCTCTGTAGTGAAAAGGATTCATAAATGAATTAAGTTCTGTGATGACCTCACATAACACATGGCAACTAAATAAAAAGTATTGTGCTGTAGTGCAATTGTAGCTCAATTAAATAAACTAATTTTACCTTTCATAGAAATGTTACTAATAAAGTAACAATAAATATGATATGATCCTGATCAACATGATTTATTGATATTTACAAATGAAACCTTTACTGCTCGCAAATAAAAATAAGTTGTCTCAAGAAAAACTGAATTGTCAAGGCAAGATTAACAGGGAAAGAAAGTGTAATAGCTATAAAGTATCTATAAAACCCACGAGACTACAAATGTAGGTCCCATTAAGATGTGACCTCTGAACCTCTTCAGCTTCGTTGGTCACTGTAACTGACTTGAACAAACACACTTACACTGTAGGCCTATCCACTCATATAAGTTTGGTTTATTTTATTATTCTGCCTTGCCTTTTGACTAATGTAGTAATTAGCTTTCAAACCACAATTAGACAGGAAGTTAAATATTTCTTTAGTGGCTTTGGGGTCGTCTGACAGTGTAGTCTGTATATGCCTGTGTCTATTTTCTTGTCTAGCCTCATGCATGTTAATATTCATGGTGTGGTCTGTCTGTGTGTTTCTTTAAGTATGTCTATCACAAAAAGCCCTCGAAGCATGACTTGGCTTTTCCTGATCTAATCAGAGCTGTCACAATCATTCAAAAAACACATTTCTCACTACAACTTTCTGTCTGTGTTTAACCCTCTGTTCATGCGAGGTGTGGATGCCTATACTACCATATAATAATACGAGTTCAACTTGAGTGCATATGCTTATGTAGTTTGAGATATGAAATTCAGATATGTTCTTTTTCGACAGGCCTTCATGACTTGGAGCATCCAGATGTGGCACTGGCCGACGAATGGTAACGAGCTCTAGCACTTTTCTTTTTAAGGACACTTATTACATACATTAAAAGTAAACCTGGAGTTGCATTAGCTTCATTCAAAACTGCAAACTTAAGGTAGAGCATTTTCAAAGGCAAATAACAATACAAAAAATGCGTAATAGTTTAATATTTTGTGTGTAATATAGTGTTCTGATTTTGCATTTGAAGACATTTGAAGACACATTTTGCAGCCCAGTCCTATTAATCTATTTACTCAGCAACTATTTTAGTCCTGCTTGGCCTTCCTCTAAATCGTTCACCATCCATCAGATATTCATGACCATCATATTCAGTTTTGTACATGTTCAAAACCATCTCAGCTTTATTTCACTGCCATTGTGCACTTCTTTCACCAACAGGACATACTGCAACACAGACGAGCACCCGGACCACCGCTACTTGTCCCAAATAGAAGCAATCAAACTTTACCTGAGTGGACATGAACCACAGCTCAAATGTAAGCTTCTCATTTTAAATACATAGATTCATGTTGTTGTTATTGATGTTGTTTTACTGACATGTGACCTATCTTCTGTTTAGGTGACAAAGAGTTAATCCAGGAAGTCTTGTTTGATGCCGTAGTCACTGCCCCATTGGAAGCCTACTGGACCAGCTTAGTTTTAAATAAGTCTGAGTATGCCCCATTATTTTCCTTCCCATGTTTGCATGTCAATTAAAGATAACAATCTAGCAACCATAATGTAACCAGTGTAATAACTCATACAACTTTTCTTATAGGAATTCGGATAAAGGTGTGGAAATAGCTTACCTGGGCACAAGAACTGGCCTCTCCAGAATCAACTTGTTTGTTGTTCCTGATGAACTCACTAATCAGTAAGCAGACATTATCTTTTCATTTTCAAAATCTCACAATTGACATTTATATTTGCTTGTGCCTTAAGAGACTTCCTGACAGCTGAGGACAAAGAAGGAGTCTTTAATGCAGATCACTTTCCCCTTTGGTACAAAAGAGCCGCAGAGCAAGTTCCTGGGACGTTTGTCTACTCTCTGCCATTTACTGGTCAGTATTTTTGAACTTTATGAAATGTAGAAACAGAGAAAGATCTGCACAGAATACTCCCACTGAATATTTATTTAATATCCCTACCATCTTCATCTGGCCTGTGCTTTTTTTACTGCTCTTAGTTCAAACTAGAGCTACAGTTCTTTTCATATGCCCTTGGTCTGAACAGAAGAATATCTCACAAAAAGCCAGCATACACAGAAATCCTACAAAAATCGCCCTCTCCAAAATAAAGTGCGCACTCATCTGACTTTGCCTTGGGCGTCCATTAAAGCAACTAACAATTCATCTGAAAGAAAGTTATTTAAACGAGATTACACAACTTTCCTCTTGGCAAAATACCAAAATGTGCTACACAGAATTTAGAAAACCCACAACATCTAGGCTTTGATACTTTGTTCTTGCTTTTAACTTGCCCTTGTTTTAACTATGCTTACTTATATTTAGCCCTGGTTGATAAATTCTGTGAATAAATAACAGAAAAAAATTGAGATATTTATCTTATTTATGTATTTTCTAATTAAACTGATTGAATTAGGCAGTTACATAATAAATTATCATGGTCTGATTTGAACTTTGCACTGCGTAGGATCTGAAAACAAGAGCGTCGTCCTGGCCAGCACAGCCATTCAGCTCCTGGATGAGAGGAAATCGCCGATAGCAGCGGGTAAGTGCTCACTAAAGTGGCTGTTTCCCCTCCTCTCGCACACTTCTCTACAATTACTACTGTCAGTGTGGGTTCTGCATGCTTCTCCTCTTTCTGAGCTCAGCCCTTAGTGCCCACATGCAACAATTCTACTTTCAACACCATTGAACACTGCAACAACTTCAACTCTGCAATCCTACATAGTTTGTTTGTTAGTCTTATAAATTAAATGCATGATGGATGCTATTTGGCTTTGCATTGGTTTTATACTCAAAATTAATTTTGGTTATGGTAATTGTGGCAAAAGTTTATCATTTGTACATGATACAATCAAAAACAACTTCATGTAGGCAGAAGTTAAATAAAATGGTGAATAATTATCAGTAGTCTGCTCAATCTGTGAAGATGAATATGCATGTAGCCTCTCTTGTGAGCAAGAGACAAGACTTTTATTTAAAAATCATAGATACAGCAGAGCTGTAGCGATTGAGCTGAGATGTAGGCTGAGAATGCAAATCGTGTGTGGGCTGGTTAGGGCCAGTGCTGCCCTGGATCCGCTGAGCTGCAGACTCTAAAGACGTTAACGTAACTGGACAAGCTGATGACATCATCACCACGAGCCGCAGGACATTGTTTGAGTCACACAGTAACCCTGCACGCGCACACTGCATGTATATGTATGTGGTCACATACCAAGCCACGTGCAGCGCAGGTTTGGCCATGGGAGTCCAAACATATGGGGCTTATATAGTGCTGCTAATTATCAATGTGTGTATGTAATCTGCACAATATAAACCCCCACTCAAAGTATTGCACCCGCTTATTCAAGAAGAATGAGGCTTTGTTTTGAAAGATATGAATATATTTAGAACATTAGAGAAAATAAATTCAGTTATGTCAGTCAGTTCAGTAATGTACAGCAATAGGATCCCAAATATTCCTTTTGAATAGTGCTTCTTACTATTTACATAAAAGTAATGAATAATGAATATGCTTCACAATGTTTTCCAATTCGTGCTCAGTTCTTGGATGAAATACAGAAAACACAATCGTCCTCCAATAAAACAAATGTCACAGTGGAAGCCACGCTTGTTGTCGAATTGTCCATTAAAAAAACAATATGACACCATGCTTGAGCTTGAAAATCAGGGAATTTGAGTAATATTGGCATGATATGTGTCTTGTTTAAACATGTAAAATAATCCATACATTTGTTTATTCTATAAAATACAATTATCAATAAAGTTACAAATCCCTGAAAACATCTTTAGAATGGTTGTTCTGTAGCATTGGCAGGTAGCATTAAAGTTTTTTTATATTCAAAAGTTTAAATAGATGACATCAAGTCAATCTTTACTTTTTTCCCATTAGTTGCATTATTGCTTCTCTTTATCAAAAAATATTCTCCTCCATTTGCAAATATATTGTGTACTAATAGGCACAGTATTTATAAACTTCAAACATGGGTTATTACGACGATAATGTAGACACATACACTCCCAGTCAACAGGACACAACTTCAATGACAGCTGCCTACTGCTTTTATATATTTTTTTCTTCTGAAAACTATCTAGTACATACAACTCTGAGTTTACTAAAATACGTACAGAGACATCTTATAAATATATAGATCTGTCATTTCTGATATGTATTTTTCAGACAATAATGGAATTCTTAGCTTGACTACTGTCTCACCTGACTGATAAAAGTTATATCCTCACTCTAGTGCAGTTATTTTGTAGGTTCACTGTGTTAACATCGAGCCTCTTCAAAATCATACTCTCTTGGTCTTGGGTTAATATTTTGGCTATTTAAATTTTACATTTAATCTCAATTTTAAAGATAATTTTACGTTGACAATGTTTGTGTAGTGCATACTGTATTGTACCAGGAATATTAGTGATTTGTGATTACCATGTCTTTCAAAGTACACTAGTCATTTAGCCCAGATATCCCTGTGTTCCTGACACTTAACAGCTTCTATGACAAAATGTAAACTTAATGGAGTGACCTGATCAAGGTGAGACAGGCAGTGGATGCAAGCCTTAGTGCATAGTCAGATATTGGTATTTTTTTGCTACTTACATTTTTTGCTAAATGATTTGATAAACATAAATGAACTTCACTCACTCATCTCATTGACCTTCCAAACATTTTGATTTTAGTTTAAAGGGTTCAAACCTGTGAAATCTGTATGACTTTTTCAGTCTTAAGCGATAGCATTTTCCAGTGGTTCTTTCTCATCGGCTGTTGCATGATCCGCCCCCTGCGCTGCTGCCAACTCCTCGTTCTTCTTGAGCTCTCTCTGATATTTGGCCATGATAGCAGCGTAGGCACAGCCGTATACTGCGGCCGCTAGCATCATGAGACACACAATCCCACATACCACTCCAGTTATAATCACTGTAGCTATAGCATGGCGCAAGTTAACTGGTCTGTGTCTTTGCTTGGCCTCGCACTCGGGCACGCTTCCCCCTCCCCCGCCGCCTCCACCGTCTCCCATGGTGGTGTGGTGGGTGTGGCCTGAGGGGTGAGCGTGGTTACTGTGGGCGTGGCCTCGGAGCAGCCTGTCTGATTCCAGGTGGTGGATGTTGGCGAAAAGGTAGTGGTAGCTTGTGGTCATGCAGCTATGGAAGAGCTGGTATGGGATCTTCTGCAGATCTCTGTCCTTCATCTCATCAGGTTGAATGCACAGAACCTCATCTACTGCGCCACCTAGATGTTAAAAGTGTATGGTTACAACAATGTAGCATGAGCAAAGAAATAGAATAATATTGTAATAATAGTACTTTGTGGACTCATTTTATTGCTTAAACCCTTAAAGGCCCCATATTATGCTAAGTTATGCTAATAGATAGATAGATAGAAGATAGAAGTTGTTGTTTACCCTTATCAGAAGCATATCTAATGCATCTTTTCATCTGGGCATACTGTATCTGAGTTACCCTGCTTGTTTAGGCTGTCTCCCTCTCAGCTATTGAAAATGCTTGGTTTTTACCAGTCCTAGAGGTTGTAAGAGGTTGCTTAGGAGCTCAAAAGGCCTCACACTCGTTACTATTGCTAGCAAACATTCAATCAGTTTTACACTTGCAAAGTTGATGTCCTGTTGTTTTGAATAGGTCTAGCAGAGTGACTATTACACAAGTAAGTCTGTAGGATACTTTTTACATAAATATCTCCTGTCAATTGGCACATCATGTATGCTGTTACATGCCCTGTGACAGTGTACTAACTAAGAGAATCCACTTTTATAGACAAAGCACTAATCCTGCATATAATCACTGTCTATAATGAGCTTCTTGTATGATATGATCAAACACGTGTCAGCTGAATCCCTGGAGTCAAATGATTGAGAAAAATGGGGACTGCACGAGCTGCCCTGCACACACTGTTTAATCGCCTCTTTGTTACTCCATAGAAGTACTGCTGCAGTTAGTTCCCCGTCACATGTAGCCTGCTCCCTGCCTCCGTGATGAACTCGTAGCTTCACATTAGCCATCCTTGTATCTGGCAGCATTGTTCTGTTTTCCAGTAATTAGAATTTTCAGCCACCATGTCAAGCTAAGCAGGCATGTGGGAGGGCAACCAACCAACTCCTATGTGAGCTTGTGAACCTAGCTTTGACTGAGCAGTGGGTATTTTGTTATCTAATGCATGCTGGGGTTGGTGCGGCATGGAAATGAAAGTGGATGGGAATTTAACTCCTAATCCTTCTTATACTCTCTCTCTCGGGTTGGACTCACCAGTAGAGTTGGATGAGCTTAAACTGTGCCCAAGGCAGTACATGTACTTGTCATTGCTGTTTTTGCTGTAGCGTTTAAACATAAAGCAGAGTTTGGATATGGATGTTTTTTATAATCAGTCCTGTTTCATCTGTTGACACAAATGACCCCAAACATCCAGCACCCTCAATTTAACATTTGGTCTGAATTAATCTGAATTCTCTATATAAATAGTTTATCTCAACATAAGTGTAACATGACGCTGAAAGTTAGAGAAAGTTTAAAATAATGGTTGTTGTTTATTGTTTATTTGATTCTGACTAATGCCAATACTTTGAGACTCCACTTTTTAAAAGATCTGTAAACATGAGGTTGGAATGTTGATCTCGAATTTGTGTCTGAAATTATGCAAAGCTCCACATCAAAGCTACAGTTGGTCAAAGCTAAAAGAAGACTGACCTTTGAAGAGGTAGGTCTCGAGCCAGAGCTTGAGGCCTATGAGCTGGCAGTCACATCGCCAGGGGTTTCCTTTGAGCGTCACACTGTTGATGTGTTCCAGGTTCTCCAGCAGGGAGCGCTCCAGTCTGCTGAAGCGGTTATATGCCAGGCCCAGGTGGCTTACGTTCCTCAGGCCTTCCCCTATGGCACTAGGCAAGCTGCCCAAACTGGAATGGAGCAGATGGACATCAGTTATTATAGCATCAATATTTGGTTCTTCAAAACTTCCAGTGGTCATTTTTAGCAATCTGAAGCAGAACAACAATGCTATTTCTTAAATTTATGCGAATGATGTGTTTAACTTGAACTAACCAGGATAAAACTGGTGAAGACACACTATGTCAAGGCTATACCAGAACCAAGACTAGAATTGAACAAAATTGCAATTTAATTTACAGAAAACCGCTCATCAACCACTTTTTAATACAGCATTGTTTTGTTGTTCATCTTCACATGTCCAAAGCATCGGTATAGTGCAATACAGGCCAATGATAGTGGGACCCAAAGCACAGTTTGAAACATAGATTGTGGTTTATTATTGATCAGGGTCTTTGCATACCTGTTGTGTGATAGATCCAGGTGTGATAGTGATCGCACTGGACCCAGTAGCCTCTTATCCAGTTCTCTAAGGCTATTGTGGGCCAAACCTAGGCGCTGCAGTGTCCTCAGACCCAGCAGTGCTGTCGGGGAAATTGTTGATATGGAATTGTTTGACAGATCCAGGATTCTGACGAGGGGAATGTCACGGAATGCCATTGATCCCAGTCCCCGGATGCGGTTGTCTTGGAGATAGAGTTCCTGTGTGTCCGGGTGGAGGCGCCTGGGAATGTCGTAGAGCCCGCGTCCACGGCAGTCCACTACTTTGGTGTTGGTGTTGCAGGTGCATTCTTTGGGGCAGGCATGAGATGGAGCGAGGAGGAGGGGGAGGAGAGCCCATATCACTGCCACTGTGGAGAAAGAGGACCTTTTACTTCTAGCAATATTTATTTCTTGGGATTTTGAACCCTCCTATTACATTTTTTAATCACACCCAAATGTAGCTGCAAGATTATTTTTTATTATGACTAATTTAGTTCTGATACTTAAGTCAAAGAAGAAACTTAGGACTAATACTGAAATCCTCTGGTGCTGTTACTACACCTACAGGCACAGTTGTGATTTTTGTTTTCAGCATGATTTTCCGAAAAATCAAATGATACATAATGAAGGCAGCTACATCTTGTTAAATGTTTGATGAGCACCTGAATGATATGTACAGAATTTTGTGATGGACTGTGGAATTTCAAACAATAAAAAAACACATGAGTCAAACAACTATAACCGAAAAGTTGTGCTGCACCTACAAGTTAGAATAAAGAAATAAAAAATACTGCCATTTGGATCTTTTGCAAGTGATTCCACATCTTGTTCTCATTCATACTCTGTTTCCATCTAATAAATGCCATTATGCAAACTTCTTTCCTCCCACCCCTGTTCCGCAGTGGTGACCCCAGAGAAAGACTGGGGCCCCTCACCTACTCTCCACCCACACACAGATCCATACACAGCAGATACTGGCGTCTGATAGCCTTTGAGATGTCTATTCCATCTGGAACATTGCAGTAGTATTTTTAGCATTGCCTGGGCTAGCTTTAGGCTCAATGAACGGCAGCTTAGCCTGAGAATGCAGCTAGCCCCATACACTGACGTCCAAGACAGAAATATAATATGTCTTGAGTTGACCTCTAGGAACAGCTAAAATCGTTGAAGAGTATTTTCATAATAAATGGTTATAATATTTTCAGTGCTATATCAAGCTATAATCTAATCATCAATGGCAAATGCCGCGTATAAGGTCATTGTCCACAAAGGTCAAAATACTTAGCACTTTTCACTTTGAAGGTGCAGAATTACTTAAAGGCACACATCCATGACAGAGAATGAGATGGAAGCATGAATCTATTTCTGTAGATGCCCACTGCCTTTAGCATACAGAGAATTTACAATATTATGTAGTTCACTGACTTAGGGCAAAATGTGCTGTATTGTTGTTTAAGTAAAATTCAATACAAAGTATTACATAATCATCTTTCATTATTTCATTAATTATTTCATTATTTACATATAAACAATAATGTGTGTGTGCGTGTGTGTGCGCGTGCGTGTGCGTGCGTGTGTATGAAGTGACAGGTGATGATTTGGGGATTATAAAATAGGTTCTATCTCAGGTGTCTACTTATGATGGCTCTTGAGGCTGTTGAATTTTGTTACAATTATGTTACAGCAAAAAGATGTAAAATCAGCTCAGATTACGGTTGACTTGAGAAATCATGTGCTGATGTGTAACGCTGTCTGCTAATCACCATCCTTGTTAGCTAAATGAGAATGCATGTAATCAAAGGTGCGTGCACATATGTGCATTCAAAATAAATATACAAAGCATACCTACACATATAACACAACATTAACAGGGCATCAGCGCATTGGAGCGTGGTAACAGCCGCTCCAGAATGAGGTCAACACGAGCGAATAGCTTTTTCACTGTTGTGTCCCTTCAGCACAACACAGTCAAGCTTGTCAAAATGCCCAAACAAATTATGTAAATCTGATTAGTGCCTATACACACAGAGGTGTTGCAAAGTGGGACATAAATGCACATTAAATCAGTCTAACAAGTGAGATGTGTGAAATTGAGTCATACATACAGGATTTAGTGTGTTAAAGCGGTAAATTGGTAGTTCATTGTTTACAAGTTACACAACCAATCAGCCTATATGCACAATCACACATGTACAACACACATGCACTATACTTCACATCCCTAATGACTTACCTCTCATAACTGCCAATCTCAGGGCAAGCAGCTTAAGCCCGATGTTGTTTATGCTTCCTTTTTTGAATTTCCGTGATTCTTGTATCTTGGCGATCCATTAGTTGTTCATTTCAAAGATGTTACCTCTTGAAAGCTCTTTGGATACTCAACCCTGTTGTAACCCATGTTGTAACCCCATTGGACTGCCCAGGTCAGAAGGCATAGAGCATGATCCAGCCAAGCCAAGCAGGCAGTCTGGAATGACTAGGAGTTAAAGCAGCGCTGCCTCTCTCGCTCTTCCTCTCTCTCACTCCTCACACTCTCCCTATTATAATTCCTTTATTTTTTCCTCCTTCCTATTGAAATTCACTGCCTTTTGATGTCTACCTCAAAGCTATACATTGTCCCAAGTGTAAAGCATGTGCTGGCGCTACCAAAGTGACATGCCCCAGTGGACAGCTGAACCCCCGAAATCTCTCGAACTCGCATCCACACACACAACATCTCCTATTTCTGTTGCAGACTTAAACAAGACAAATATAGATCAGGATAGCAGTGTGTCAACACAAATAGTTAAATGCTTGGACAGGCATTGCAGCAGCGAGCACAGTTTTGCCATCATGCCATGTCGTTGTGGCACGCAGTGATTATGCACAAGCCATGGGCAAAGGAGAAAGGGGGAGGGGGTGGTACACCCGTGTGCACAGCAATACACCACGCACCGGTGCACAAAAACACACACACAAACGGGCACTAAGCTGTTGCAGCCAGTGTGCCTTAGATGTTTGTGGTAAATGGACTGACAGTTTTTATGAGCTGCTGGGTCACTTGAAGGAGAGGCACCAAAAAGGATTGAGGGAAAGATTAATGATCAAATTATATCAGCGGTGAATATGATCATGTTGTCACACTGACCTTGACTTGTTCCTTGTGTTTTGTCCTTCGTCCTTCTAATGGAGCCTATTATTCTAATGTACATTGTGTATGGATATATTGTATTAAATTGATTTATTTTTTATATTATGTTGCAGCCCTTGAAGCTTTTGAAGAATTGAAATTCTTATTAATCAAGGGCTGGTTGACTCTTGCCTGGCCCATGCCCAGTCCAGAGCATGAAGGGCAGCTGTAGTTATAAAAATATCTATGCAAATCATATGCAAATCACTGCACATTAAGACACAGCTGAGTTTCTCTGGCACCCCCACAAGGCAGTAGTAAAAATATTTCTGGGTAGATTTGTACATTTCAGTAATTGAATCAAGATGAAACATAGTAATTTTATTTCTGTTCTCGCTATAGGGATGAATGATTTAGCTAAAATTGGGATATTTCTGACTCATTTATTGTCCTTCAATATAACGCACAACAGAGTTTACTTAAACCACCACTATCTTTTTCCCGTTGTATTTGTTTACATGGGGCAGGCGAGCTGAACAGTAAATAAGTTCTAAACAGACTACAAAGGCGTTTTCAGGCCCCAGGAAATCGGTGCATTGCATGTGTACATTGAACATTTTACACAAATCAACCTACTTCATATAATATTTTAGCAGCAAGACTTTTCCCTCATTCCCCACTTGTGTGAACAAAGCTCAAGCCAAACCGGAAGTGCCATTACTGTGAAGTGCGGATTGTGGCAAAAGGAGGCAAAAGTGGGCGGGGCGGAATAAGGTGAATACAACTGAAAATATCTGATGAGAATTTCATATTTGTAAAAAGCCCTTGATTTTCTCACTAAGATAGATATTTTGCTGCAGTTAAAATGTAGATTAGCCTCAGCTGACTGATGCGCCTGTCACACACCCACAATGTTATTATTCTTTTATCTCTATTATTGTTTTGTTAGTATCTGAAATATCATGAGCAAAATTCAAAACTGATATGTGTATGTATTTAACCAAAGAAATCTACACATAAATCCATATTGCTCAATTTGAAGACGCCCGATTTTTCGAATGGATTTAAAGAAATAGACACAATGCAAAATGTATTTTCCCTAAACCTTCCAACCAGAGTCATTACAGTACATAGTACTAAATAACAATGAATACATCAAGTCTATAATCATTTTATCAATTCTAAATCAACCAAAATATTACAAAAAAGTGTAAATAACAGCAGAATTTGATTGCAAACTTTGCTCTGACTGTTGAGTCACATTTTGTGCAACAGTATTCTTGTGTGAATGTAAAGGTCAGGTTGAGTCCTGCGGGCGCTTCTCAGCCTTCTGTTCGGCTCCTCTTCCAAATGTTAGTGTGCTCTCTGACATGGTTCACCCTTGTGTCCTTAGAGCTGTCCGAGCTGCACTGCTCTACACATCAACACTCACAAATCACTACATTTCACTGTGAGGGGGCAGTGGAGCGTGGGCCTGCCCCCAGAGGTGTGCTGCTGTTGTCTGAGGCAGATGCATCAGACAGCAACTTGGTTTAGGCTGGCTGTTCCTGACAGCACATACACCTGCTTTTGCCATCCAGACGATTTGCACATTTCTATAAATTAAAATGAATGAAATCTATTGCATTACATATTAAGTATAAAGTTTTATTCACATACATTTAAGAAGGATAGTATTTGTGATGAAAGTGGCTTGCGATTTAGTATTTAATAACATTATTTGAACATAATTCATATCAAACTAAATGCTACCATTTTACTGTGTTATTAACAATCATTGATTGAATGGTTGTGCCCTTAACTACAGTAGTAGTAGTAGTAGATTAGTTAAGGTGGATGAAGGGGATTTTCTGTAGCTTCATCTTTTGGATTCAGCTCATGACACACATATTTCCAAGTTCTGAGGAAATTAAATTTTCCCTATAGGACTCTAAATACTAGGGCATTAAAATGGGCTTTAGCCCTTTTGTTTTAAGCTAGATTCTCTTGAGCCAATGGCACTGAACTTTTGCCTGTTATATAATCTTCAAAAGCACCGTCAAATATAATCACTAGCATTTGTGTGGAGATTGTTTGTGTGTAGAAGATCATAGTAAACTGGCAGACAAAATTTGCAAACATGATCTTTTACTCTTTTTTAAACTGGATGAAAATTATGTTATACATATTTTACAGCAAAAATTGCTGTAAAATATGGTTTGGGTAAACGATTCTGAATAGAAGCAGAATTTCTTTTTAGTCTATACTCCATAAAAGTAAAAAAAAAATCATAAAAGTGATTTGTTTTTTATATAGTATGTCTGAGTGTCTGACACATTCACTTTACTTCATCAATTAGAACATTTGATTTCATAAAGCTGGTCACAAATTGGAGGAATATTCATTAGACACCAGGACTGAAAGAAAAGGATGCTGTTAAATACTGTTAATACATGGTGTCTCTTCTCACACAGAAATTTCATATGTTGACATCTCTAATTCAGAATACAGTGGCAAGTTTAAAGACTCTAAAGCCTATACAGCAAATTATTAGCAAATCATATACAGCCACATTGTTTGCATGTTTAAAATACCAAAATAGCATTACACACCATGGATGGACACTTAAATTAGTGCATGTAAATAAATCCTACGGTTTTATTTTTCGCTCCATCACTGCTACCACGTGTAATAAAAATAGATTTTTCTTGCATGCGTGTTTCCAAAGCTGTTGCCCATGCCTCCTTATTTAGTATATTATATCCTGGTTGTTGCATGTAGGTAAAGTGCTGGGCTACAGACAAAAGCGGGCAAATGATCTGACAGGATAATCTGCACCTGTTCCCCTGGGCTCTGGCTAAAACAGGACCCTGTAGCACTACAAGGCCACAATTATTTAGTTCAGCCAAGTGCAAAATAGTGTCACTGTTTGCTCTGGTGCTGTTCTTGTTCTATGTATATGAGTTCAGAACAATTTGCAACAAAAGTGGTCAATAATTCTACTTTCTTCCGAGAAATTTGTTCCAACCCAATTTATTATGGAAGCTAATTGACTGAGGTGAACCTACCCTAGTGTATATGATATCAAACAACTGATACTTTTCCAACATCATTGTCTTCTTTTCTTCCAGCTGTAGGTATTCAGATGAAACTGGATTTTTTTCAGAAGAAATTTTGGACAGCCAGCAGACAGGTAAGGATATTTTCACCAAACCAAAGTTCTCTTCTAATTAGGGCTGGCATGATTAAGCGGTCAGTCATTATTAGTCGACCATAAAAAATTATCGACTATAAAAAGTGATAATCGACTATACAGACTCTAAAAAACACGTCAAACCATCTTTTATTATAAAGAAGTCACATTAATATGTCAAAAAAAGAATAGATTATTGCTGATTTTCATCAATAATACACATCATTCATAACTATTCTCTATTTAGAAGCCATCAGTCACCATATGTCGACCTTTATTTGGCCAATAATGTATAAAGTTTAATAGAACTTTAATTGCAATAATCATTTGACTTGTCAACTAATCGGCAAAAAAATCGTTGACTTGTCGACTACTAAAATAATCGTTAGTGACAGCCCTTGTTCTAATTTTTCCATCATTTTAATGTCCATTTTATAGTGTGCAGCTCTGGATGGAAAGTGCTCCATCAGCTGTGATGATGAGGTCTGCACAGTTAATGCTTACCTTTCCAATTTTCGCTCTTCTTAACAAGTGCAGCTAACGTTTTTTTTTTTTTTATTATTATTTTTACAGAATATTAACTGCTATCTTATAGACAACAATGGATTCATTTTGGTAGCAGAGGACTACACTTTGGTAAGGCTTACTGCTTTGTTTTGTATTGTCCTCATGCATTATTTTACACCACATCCAAGAGAGTACTACAGCTGTACAATGTGCTTATCTGTCAGCAGTCATTCGTCACTCTGGCTCAACCAAAATATCAGACCCCTGGCAGTATTTGGCCTTGGCTGTTCTTTTTGTGTGTCCCTCAAGATTTCTGATTTTAAATTTAGCCTCCTAGGTTATAGAAACAATGTTGTCCAAATAATTTGCAACATATAGTTCACACATTAATTTGACAGAGGATTAAAACAAATTACAAATACAATTCTTAAAAGTTCTGTTGGTTGTTTTTTTTTTTTTTTTCAGACGGGGAAATTCTTCGGTGAGGCTGAAGGAGCAGTTATGAACAAGCTCCTGCTGATGGGCTCTTTTAAACGGTAAGTATCCCTGCCATCACAACTGTAACACACACTATATACAGTGTATGTTCACTTTAGGTCACTGACTCAGGGCTGTCTCCTGTGGCGCTGACAGCTCTTGACTTCACTGATCATGTTAAGCTATTCATTACTGAACCTTGACCTCACGCGGCAGAGCTCTCCGTTTGGGGATTACAGCAAATCTTTTCCTGAAGCGAAGGAATTAGGACAAAACTTGAAGTTGGACACACATCTACTCTGATCCATACTCTCCACTGTAGTCGAGTGCCTAAAGACATGGGTGGAGGCTTTTAGCCATGGATTTGGTAATACAATCCGAGAAGAAATCATTCCTGCTATTATTTCAATTATGACGACATTGAATGGTGACTGAGTGCTTCCATGGTGTGATCGAGAATATTTGGATACGGTGCATTGAAGTAAGAATCAATTGTTGCAAATAGTCAAACAAACTGACAATGTTTGATCTCAGGACTGACAGTTGATGGTTTACAGTCACACATATAAATTCTTCTCTCATTTCCCACAACGAAGCATTTTTGAATAGTAAAAATGTCAGATAATAAATTAATGACTACAGGGGGGATTAGTGTGATAAATAATACGTTTAAACATCTTAGTTCTAATGACTCCAATATGATCCTTCTTGAAGCATCTTAAAGCTGTGCCCCAAAACTCAGATGACAGCTGCAACATCAAACTAGCTTATAATTCCCACTAAAATTCATTTTTATTCTGTCGTCTGCTAGTTCAGACAAATGTTTTCAACAAAAATACTGTACGATTATAATTTTGTATGTATCAAAGGCAATTTTTCAACACTATTCATGGGTTTCAGCTGGACTCCCAATCATTTATGTTTTCATCGGTTTCATGATTTTAATGCATATTTTCTTGTTGTGTAAAGCACGTTGAATTACTTTGTGTACAATTTGTGCTTTATAAATAAACTTAATTGCTATGACAACGGTGCAAATTTTTCATCACTCAGAAATCCATGGATAAAGCTGTAGTTAATGTAGATTCAGTACACCAATATGATCGAGTTAGTGTTCGTGCTGATCAGGCCCCAGTTTGACCCCAGTCCCTGTTATGACGACGGCTGTCCCGAGGTGGCGGATTGGCCGGCCTCACTCATGCATTCCTCTGCCCTGGCCCGCAGCTTGAGAAACATTGCCTGGCCTTTTGGTGTATACGTGTGTGTGTTAGACAACCTCTCAATAACCTCACCGAAAAGACGGCCCCAGACATCACCTCCTCTGGGTCCACTAAGCTTCTAAACCTACAATATCCCTCTCAATGTCCTCCAGTCGTCCACACACACCTCTGGACACCGGTTTAAGCAACCTCAGCGTTTAAATATATATGTTTTTCCTTTTTAATTTATAGCTCTGATTCCAAGTGCACAAAATCACTCGGGAGCTAATGACACTTGTACTTTAATATATGTAGACATAATCTAGAAACATTGATGATATTTTGGAGCACGTAGGTTTATAAAATTCCACTTTCCTCATTGTTTTTTTGCCTTCGTCCATTTCGAGTCTGCTTTGGCGAAGAACTGTGTTAGGTTTACTCTTTTCTACACCACCTACACCACTGCTTCTATCTACTTAAATACCACCATGTATAGAGAGTCCAATGTTTAAAAATATATATTCTCTTTGCGTCAGTCCAGGTCTATTTGTGTTGTTGACTCTTGGTATTCTTTGGTTTGTGTTTCAGGGTGACACTGTATGACTACCAGGCTTTGTGCTGGGTCTTTTCAGAGAGCAGCGGCAGTGGACACACTCTCCTAGATGTAAGCAATTATTCAACCTTTTCTCCATTTTATTATGTGGTTATATAATGAGAGTGTATGCACAGTTGAAATATGTGAAAATCTGGGCCATAAATTCAAACAAAAATACACATTGCACACAATAGTGACTGACTACATTCTACTGAGGACAAAACAACATACCTAAAAATGTTTTCTGTTTCACTCCACAGCCTTATTTTGCCTTCTTCTCTGCAATCAAGTGGATTTTGACTGAACTTGTCATGTAAGATTATATTAAATTATTGTAGCTCAAATGGTGGATTTCCATTTAGGGATGTCACATTAATCAAATTTAGTGTTACGATTGTTGTGGGAAAAAACAACATGATTTAACAGTGAAATCTTTCATTTTCTTTCATTCCCATTGTCTGACACTCCTCAAGTTTGTGACCAGCTTTGGGAAATTAAACATCATGAATAGCAAAAACAGTCAGATATAAAAAAGTACTTTACATTTAGATGCATTTTTGCATGCATTTACTATAGATTGAATTAAAAAAGACTAAATTTTGCTTCTTAATCATCACATTTATTATTACGATTATATTGTGATGGTATATATTGTGTTATATTGTATATTGTGTAATCAGATATTATTTCTATTGTTATATTATTGATGATAAATTGTTGAACTGATTTAAAATGTATAAATATTGAAGAATTGTGGTCAGAAAATTATCAGTGCTAGCTTGAATGTGGTAATAACTTTTAAACTTTTTGTTTAGCTTTCTGGTGGAGTTCAACCTGTACAGCTGGTGGTACTCGGACCTCACGACAAAAGGTACGACTGGGCAGCAAAACTACGCAATTACTTCACCACAAATGGCAACAAATCAGCACAAGGGCATTGTAGAGGAAAAAGAGTCCGCCCTGTCCCGGACTGTCATGTCAACTTTGGGTTTAGAAATTAATTTAGCACTTTACGATTTCTTACACTACATGTGTTTTTAGGACGAACCAGAGCTCATTTCTATCTGTAACCGGAGAACTATTAAATCTCACATTTTCATTATGCTGCCTATGTCTTTGCTCCTCTGGTTTTATTCTTCCCTTTCTTCTTCTGTCTCTATTTGCACTCACACACTCACTTACACATACTTACCACTGTTGCCAAGACCTGAACACCATGTAGCCTTGTGCTTTATGAAGTGTTGAATACTTGTTGCCTGTCAGAAACGCTAGACCTTTATAAGCTGCATTTTAATTTTAAGCCAAAACTAATATGGAGATAGCCGGCAGGGTGAGAAAGACACAGAGACCGCAAAATGGAGGTCTATAAAACGCTTCCCTTGCATACTTTCATCCCAAATAATAAAGTGAATCTGGCCATTGCAGTCGGGACAATTTCACAGCTGGCTAGTCTCAGGTCTTAACCGAGTTTTCTATATCTTTTTACAACAGAGACGCAGAGCTAAAACAGCCGGCGGTTCGGTCCGTAACCCAATATGCACAGCCTCTCGAGCTTGACTAAGACCAGTTTGTGCGTGTAGCCTTTGTTCTCATTGAATTTTTAACTGAACATACACACACAGCTAAGCAACACACATTAATTAAACCACGCCGCCCAAACAGAGAGCGTATTCTGCTATCTCAGAAGTCAACACTATGCTTCTTCAGTATCAAAGTGGAGCTAGATAAGTTGTGTTTTAAGATTTCCAAATATTAACTCAAGAGGAATGAGCGTTTCCTGTGATGCAGTTCATTTGAAGACCTCTAGAAGGCAGCATAGTTCAAGTAATTTCTTATGAAGCAGTGGAAAGCAAACTAAAGGGATAAATTGCATTTTTGAGTACACAAAAATGCTCCTAAAGGCGTAAACATTTCAGTAAAAATATATATGTTTTATTCAAGGTGTTGGTGGACAGTAGTTGTAGTAATACTAGTAATAATTACAGATGGGTGATATTGATAAAATTATTATCTTGATATTTTTTGCAATTTCTCAGTAATAATAATCAGACAGTATTTCCACAATGCATCAAGAATGTGGTAAAATGTGCTTGTGAATATCTTGAAGTTCAAATATCGGCCAAAATGTGAATGGACCATGAAATTAACCACTAAAAAGCAGTAATATTACTTTGTATACTTGTTTGGGAGACTACAGTATACATTTCTATTCAATTGATTTATAATCAACTGTTTTTGCTATCATTTTTAATTGTTTAAAATGTTTGTTTGTTTGTTTAAAATTCTAATTTTGCATATTTCCAAATCAACAAGTGTGATATTATCCATTTTTCGATATATCTCTTCTATTTCTAGTAATAGTATTTAGTGTATACTGTTTGGACTCTGGTAGTAGTTATAACATTGCTGTAATCAAAAAGGTGGCGCTGGTAATTGTAATAGCAGTAGCAGATGAAGTTTGTTTACAAGTTGTAGTTATAATAGCAGCTTGTTTGTAGTTTTCCTACTAAGTAATTTACGATGTTGGCACTGTTTTTGTATTTTATATGTGAAATAATTGTGTATGATCTTCCCCTCTAGCTCAGAGGATGGGGCGGTCCATGCAGGTTCCGTGTGACACAGAGTACCCGGCCTTTGTCTCGGAGAGAACCATCAAAGAGAACATGGGCCACACCGACTGCGACGGCTGCATCAAGTACGATCACACATTCAAAATACACTCTCAACTAAACTCTTACACTGCTTTACACTAATCAGCCTTTAACTTTTGGAAACTACGGCACAAGATAACAATACAGCATCAATTATGTCGTTAAGTGGAGACATTTTCATCTGCATAATGCCTGATAATGAGCGACACATTCAAATCATTTGTTGTGTGTTGAAAAAGCTTTTATCCGGGTCATCCATCAGAGAACCACACTCAGCCTCTCCTCCTCGGGCGTTTGAAATACGAGGCATTTAGAGACCAGGGAGGGTGCTGGAAAAAACTGCTTCCTTTAAAAATGGCAAAATGAGTGTGGTCCCCATTAACAATTGGGGCTTTTCTGTCAGGCAATTGTGGGGTGTTCTCGGATCCCTCCACTGGGCTTCATTGCTGCCAGCTGTGGATGTGTCCCATGTGTGCAGCAGTGTGTGCTCTTCGGACATACTTCTCAACACACTGTTACTTTTATTTTGCTAATAATATCAGGAGTAGAAGAAGTATGAATTAAGGGTGTGCGCATACTTGTTCTTGTTGTTGTTCTGGTTTGAGTCCAGTTTTAATTTAGATGTAGACTTGATTTGGTCCAGTTTTAGTTCTGGTTTAGCCATGGCTTTGTCCATGTTTAGTTCCTGGTTTAGTCCTAGTTTTGTCGCAATTTTAATGTGTTTGTGTGAATGTGAACGCACCCTGAATAAATATTATTAGTATTAATGGTAAGTAGTAATGTAAAGACGTACTAGTAGTTTTAAGAGAAATAATAATAAGAGCAGCAGTAGTCCATTTTATTTTAGGCCCTGGAAAATAATTTAAATAATCTGAAGGTAAGAAAATGTATTAGTAGTGGTTTTAGTTGACAACAGTGTACAGTATTCACACAGCACATACACACTAAAGATGAGATTAGCACACTCCTTCCATAATGTCATTTTGGAGCAAATAATTTTTTTAATGTACTGGTTTTGACAGAGTTAAATAGAGCTTTTATTTTGAAATCTTTGCACTCTTACAGTATTAGTAATAGAGAAAATTGGTGATAGACATCTGTTTTAGGTTATGCACTGGCTGAGGTTTGCTCCTTACATTTGGGCACGTGTGAGTGCTTTACATTGGTGGAAATAGACCCTAAGCTATGGCCCACTAAAGCCCTCTTTACTCTCTGCATGTGTGTCTGTCGGGGTGCGGATCAGAATACTGTGAGTCTAATACTTCCCAAAAGAGAAATATATATTTTACATTACATTACCCTATTGTTTTAGTGTTTTTAAGCTGCAAGATTTAGAACAAATGCCACATTTCAGTCCTTGGACAGTCATTGTGATGGTTATTATGGACAATACTGAAAGCCGTATATCCTGTTCTACTAAGGCCTCTATCCCACATGAGGTATATATTGGAAATTCAAAGCCATATGTAAGTTTATGCTTTTATTCTTGGCCTTTGAAAACTGTTTAAATAAGATCATAAGCATATGCAATAGATTATATATATTTAGAAAACATTTTCAAATAACAAACAGGTATACATAACATATAAGCAGTTGATTTTGTGTATACTTTGACAAAGAATGAAGGTCTGCATAAGAAGGAATGAATGTCTGAAAAAAAAAATTGTTCTTTCCTGAATATTTTTTTATTTTATTTTTAGATTTATCAGAACTGGTACTGTATAAGGCCACATGATGATCTAATTAAAGTACTGTTATTCGCAATTGAAAATGGCAGTCCATTATCTGAAACAAGAGGATTTTTGTAATCATTGTAGTATCGTAAGTATCGAGCCTATAATTTGGTATCAAAATCAAGGTTGAAAATGTAGTATTGTGAAAACACTAGGTGAGGATAGAACCACTGCTAAACGAACCAAGTCTTTATAGGCGGATGAACTGAAACCCTTAGCATCCTGCAAAATGTGTTAAATTATTAAAAACTACATGTGAAGTCATAGTATCTTAAGCTGCGAAAGCAATAAGCAAGATGGAAAACCGTTCATATGTTTATTGAACTTTGGAGTAATTTAAGTCATTGAATTAGTATTTGTAAAATTATATTGCGTAGTTGTTGGTCACATTTCCTAAACTGTGAAGACAGATGTTTCTAAGAGCCATACCACAGCTCTGGCTCAATTATCTAATTATAAAATGACTGGAAATAAAATGACATCAAAAAGTGTTAAGACCAATTAATCCATTGGTGGTAAGACTTAAACCTTATTTCTTGACATTGTTGACAAAAAAAGTATAAAGCACATCATTAAAAAATCTATTTTGAAAACATTCTATTTTAAAGGTTCGCTGTGTAACTCTTCTGGTCCGTCATCTGCTTGCCTAATGTTCCACTGTATGTAATTAAACTGTCTTTACAGGTGGTTTTATTGCTCAAAAATATCTTGAAAAACATATATTCTTACTGTGAGTCGGTTTGCCTCTCAACAGATCTGAAGTGCCTGTCATTATAATTATTATATCAACTGATTGTTCAATAAATAATAGATGGAACAATAGTTTTTGGGGTTCAATATCTATCGTGTGTATATTTCCTTTAGTCTTACGATAACAATTTTCTGAACAGTTTTGATGTTAATTAATATTTGAGCTGAGTGTAATATTATAGTCAAATCAAATAGTTTACTATAAATTACATAGTATACAGTATGATCTTAACTAATCACTAAGTGTTTCATTCAGTCTATTTCTCTATTGCAGCACATATTTAGTATCATAGTGTTCACAAAAAAGTCTAGAACTTTTTAGGTTTATTGTGTCAGTGGAAAAGTAGTTTCAATGCTATAGTTACTGAGATATTTTCCACCTTTAAGTACATTACTGATCTGCTTTGTGTACCCTTCCCTGTTTCCATATGTCTTGTCCGTCCTTGTCCCTGTCTGTGCACTATATATGTTTGTTTGCCTATGGCCACATTTATAAAGTGTGTCCCTCCAAAGCTGTCAGTCAGAATGGTTTGGTCGTAGCAGCTCTGTTTTGTGTCGGCTGGTGGAGCATGGCTGTCTTTAGCGTGGATTATATTAAATATTGGCAGATCTCAGTTCACCCAGATCGGAACTGGCCTGGACTATTTGTGGATCTGGTTGGGCCTGGGCCTGGTCCTGGTGGGATCACTATATTAGAGTGTGGTGGTGCCGGAGCTCTTCAAGATTTGTAGACTTAATATATCCACAGGAAATTAGTCATGGTATTAAATTAGCAGGGTGGAAATATTGCTAAAGAGGTGTTTGGGTTTTTGCATTTCCTTTTTCCATTTAATGGGCACTAACAGAGAGCAACTACATAGTACTCTACAATTTGAACGTTTAGTAGTAAATAAATAGATTCATTGAACCAAACTTTTGCAAATGAATGTCAAGTATTTGTTTATTGATATTATCCTTTGCTTATTGTTATTTTGTGTCATTGTCAGGTCCTTTGTCATACAGCAGATCCCCAGCAGTAACCTCTTCATGGTGGTAGTGGACAACAAGTGTGACTGCAGCATGTACGAGCCCATCACTATGGATCCCATCGAGATCATGTATATCCTTTACTTCACTAAAGTTCGTGGCATTTTAAAGTCTCCTTTTTATACATAAATGGAAAGCAAATAAGTAAGGACCTTCAAAAGCGAGTAGGCTTAGTGTGTTTGCCCAAAGTAACCTACAGCCAACTTTATCAGAGCATGTTTGCTTTTACCCAAGTAATATTTTAACATTATTTGAGTGCACTGAGTATATTTACACAGCTACTTTATAGATTATACATTCTCATTCTTAAAGGTGCATTATGGAACTTTTAATATGGAGGGTCTGCCATCAGTCTATGGAGATTGTATTGCTTTGTCTGGTGTTAAGCTTATATTTCTTGCATTATTACTGCCTGAGAAGTTGAATGCCATACTGTGGGATATTTCAAGCAAGCAATAACATCTCCTGCAGAAAAGTGAATTAGTGCACCTTTAATAATACTTACAGAAGATGTTTCCTCTGTAAAAAAGTAGTTATCAAGCATACGTACATTGTATTTGCACTTTAAAATAATTAGTGCTACATATAAAAGTATAAACAAAAGTCATGTTTGAAATTCAAAGTTTCTGATTCATACTCAGCCTGCACACTCATCACCACAGACACCATAATGACGTGATTATGTTTGAAAAGTGATGTTCCTTTGATTCCCACTGCAGGAATAATGGACTGTGCATGTGTTCCTCTTCCCTGTGACAGAGATGGGAAGACTGTACATTGTTTTAATTTATGTTGAAGTTTGGGGGAGTTTTCTTGCCCTCTGTCGCGGTGATGGATGAGAGGCTTGTGGGGAGCCCTCACAGTGCCCTGTCTATCATCTTACACAACAGACCAATGCTCTGTCAGCAGACTGATCACTAACAGACAGGCTCTACCACTATAAGGCACTAAACTGTTGCAGGGCAGGCTTTTTATATTATGTGGAGGGACAAAAATCTACTAAGATCTGACAAAAACATAATTAAAAACAATTGATGTTTATTGATGATTATTGTGAAAGTACAACAAAGTTTAAGTCGGTGATCTACAAATAGTTTGTTAATTGTGTAGACTTTTCACTTTGTTGCCTTTTTGATAGAGTTTTCTTGTATGTTTATTTGTGAGTATAAAAAATTAAAGACTAGTTTTGTGATTTACATTTCACTTAACATACCCTTTTTTTTTTTCAAATTGGGCTTGTTCAGTTTTTTTTTTTACTTTCTGAAGAGAGCATACTGTTATGTTGCCATGAGAAACTAAACAATCTGCATACATTCCCACAGTCTGTTTGTTTTATTGTCTTAACTTCATGTGCACATAATGAATCACTGAAATGTGAGCGGCTGAAGATGCAGAAGGATAGGAGGCGTCCAGATACCTGCCACCCTTTCCACCCGGAGGTATATACACTACATCACTAGTAGTGCATATCAGTGCTGCAGTTTCTGAGCATTAATCATTGCTTTACTTCCTCTAGGAGAATTCTATGGAGTGTGGAGGAGCCCTGGGCCTTGTACCGTCTCTATCAGCAGTACTCCTTTGCGTCCTTCTGGCAATGAGTCCCAGGTGACCCTCTCCATGTACGGAACGGCTTGGCTGGGCATGCAAACCAACAGCGACAATGCTACAAGAAAATGACACCCCTTATATAAAAAATGTGACCAATGAAAAACATCAGCTGCTGCCCCTATAGCCCTGAGGTATCCCTCAAACTGGCAACACAAAATAGCAATATATAAGCCGCAAACAGGGATATACATTGAACATAGTAAAAATGCCAATAGACACACCTAGCTTACACTATTACAGTAAAATGCTATGTTCAGCTCTTTCTGGGTTCATGATGTGCAGCTGTACGTAGAGGTTGAAGCCACACTAAACATCAAATTAAGTAAAATAAACAGAAAATCATCAAATGGTGATACTTTGTCAGAAGGGGCAGAGACTGTAAAAAATGTCTGTCAGATGTTTTTTTAATGCCAAGAAAAAAATAATGTACAGTACTGTGCAAAATGATTTTGTGGAGGGAAAAAAGTTCTATGTATGTTTAATTTGTATCTATTTTTGTCAAAAGATACGATATGATTAAACATATCAAAATAACAAATGAAGAGTTTTAGTTGTTTATTTCTGTGACAACGATTTTAACGATCATGTCCTACATTTGCATGACACAAGACTCTCAAAGCACTACACCTTAGTCATTATTCATCACTTTTTTTTTTTTTTTTTAATCAAAACTTTAAAAAAAAAAAACTAGACTTTTTAAAAGAATTTTGCACAGCACTGTACAATCATTTTTAAATAAAAATACAATTGTATTTATAATTTCAAGTGTTAACCATAAACTGTGACTCTGAGATTCTTGTGAGTGGTTGTGGATATGTGAGCTTTGCCTTATTGAATGACATGGTCCTGTTTGTGTACTTTTGAAATAAAACCTATGTTAAAATTCTATAACTTTAGTAGTGGCAAACACTCAATTCAAAGCCTCAGCTTTGATCCCTATGGATTGCTCTATTGTTGTTGGCAGATTTAGGTGATTATTGCTGTGGTTCTGCTGAGATTTTGCTCTTTTTTCCAGAGTATTGTTTGTGTGTGGCATCCTTTGCCTTCTCTCTAAGTCTGACTGAGGTACGAGAGCACATTGATCCAAGGCTTACCACAACATACATCTGCATTTGTTTAGGAGCATGTACAAACAGCCTTTCAACATTTATGACATGAGCGTGTGGGTCTCATACTATAGTACAAGAAGCCTCTGGTACCATGCTGGTCAAGACATTTTTGTGGAAGTAGAAGAATACACTGATTATGCATAACATGACTACTAAAACTGATATTTGTGAGTCTATGTATATTATAAGGCATTATTTATCACTTCGATAAGAGCAAAAGCCATGTGAGGCTCTCATAAAGCTAGGGACCAGACTCCACTACCCATGTGCATCACCAGTCACAGGTTACTCATTGTTCATTCCTCAGACCCCTTTTGTCAGTACTGAATCAACACTGCAAACCAGCAACACCTCACAAAAGCTGCAGTATTAGAGATGCTCAGAGTTCATAGCCATGACAGTTAGACTCACTTGTCAATATTTCCAGTGTCTTAACACTTTTTTGGGTTCTCAATGTTCATTCCTGTCATGTCTGTTATTCCCCAGGTTACAAAGCGTCTTTATCACGACTGATTTATTTCTCCTTTTCCAAAATTGATGTCATAAAATGACATATGGCTGTTTTTCTTAGTCGCTGTATTTTGGATTTGTGGTTCATTCCTGTTTGCCATCCAAGTTATGGGAAAGTCTATCCTTGGTGTGTACAAAACATTCTTATCAGTTTGGAAATTTGAGTGTGGAAAAATCCTCTGTTGGTTTTCAACACATGCAAGATATGCAAATGGTTACACATTTAGTCACCAGAGTAGCTTCGACTTCAAAACAGACTCATTAGTAATCTTCTTTTTCCTAAACAAGTAGAATATTACCATCTATCACAGTGTATACCTCGGGGCCAGAAACCGCCTCCTACCATCTGCATTCCTTCCTATTGATCTTGTGTGTTTCTGGTCTAAGCTGGGCCTGTCAAAGGACTCACTCATCACTGACACACAATGGCCTGGAGGGGCCCTGCAGCTCAAAACACAGCCATCCATCAGCACTCACACTAAGGCAGGCTTGTTTGGTCACCATTATCTGGACTACATGAGAAATCTCTTTCACTTACACACATGCACTTTCACACCTTTGAACATATGAGCCTGTCCATCTATCTTCCTGCTCTTCTCCAGGGGCCTTGTTGTTGATGCAATAAAGAAGGTGGCCATTTTGTTCACTGAGGCAGGCAAGCAATTGTCAGTGGTTATGACTGCAATACTCGTAAAAGTGAGACATTTCGTGCCATGTGGTGGGATAAACATGATTTTATCCCACAAAGGTCCCATATTTTGCTGCATTTCCCGTTTCATAGTCTACCCTGGGGATATATATGATGACGATCTGGGCGGAGGCAGGAACACTTCACGGAGGAGGGTCACCTCCGTTCCACGTCACATTTGTCAGCACGGTGGGAGCAGATGTTGGCTCTCAGAAAACCCCTCCCCCCATTTCAAATTATTAAAGCTAATAAATGCACAGATGAAAGAAAAAACTTTTTTAGGGGTTTTGAGGTACTAGTTCACAAGTCAATGATGTATAATTTGGGAACTTTTACATAATTATGTGTGTATTATGCAACATGGAGAGATTGGAACTGTAAAATGTCAAACATAGAGGTACACCCAAAAAGTGATGATTTTATACAAGGGAAGTTAATTTATCTAAGATGTAAATCACACTTTTTGTGCAAATCATGTGGTACCAACATAAAAAGTGGGACAAAATGGCTGTGCAGGATGACCAAAAGACTGACAGGTGGTCACCCTGGTGCTTGTCTTATGGAGATTGTTATTACTTTACCTCAAATGTTTCGTTGAATGGCTGTAAACTTAGCTATATTGTGCTTATTCAATTACAGGTACTTGTGATATTTCATATAGTGATTTGTAACTCTTCATCATTATTAATATCTCCTGTGTTTCCTCTCTGCACCAGGAGTGGTAGTCGGTTGTGGCTGTAGGGGCTGGACTCATGGGCCTCATTCTGCCTCATGTCTCCTCTGTGCCCTGTGTCAGTGTTCTGTGGCTGTGGGCGACTCTCTGCTCCTGGTGCAGACTGCTCCCCTGATGGTGCTTCCTCAACTGGCTATCGCAACGCATGTAACACAGAGACACCATTCACTCAATTTAGAGTTGGCAATTGACACATGCATATCTTTGGTTTGTCTTTTGATGCGAGTAAGTCAGAGTACCTGAAGAGAACCCATGTTAATACTGGAGACTCCACCCAGAGAGATCAAGTGATCTTGATCTGACCCAGGAATCAAAACCAAGATCTTCTCATTTAGAAGTGAGCGCTCTAACCGCTCTGCCATCGTGCACCCCATGTATGAAAAGTGCTTTATACATAAAGTGTAAAAAAAATCTTAAATTGAGCTGATTCATCTCCTCGCAGATCTGACTTGTAGCTTGGCAAAAGCATTAGCATCTCCATGAGACAAGCAGGGACCTTCCCCCAGAAAAGTTACATATTGCACCTTAACTTGCTAAACAGACATACTCCATCTGTCACACGGGGCAAAGCGTTTGGTGTTACCTCCAGTGAAGCAGATCCCATTTGTGGTTTTCTTTGAAGACCTTAGATATACATTTGAATGGAAATGATACCTAACAGCTGAATCAAATCCAGACCACACACACAGACTGGGGGACCACAACAAGGCACCGTTAAGACAAGATGGGAAACTCCAATTCTTCTACATTTGGCATTGAAAATTCCGTGTGCACATTTGGAATAAGTCTACAATAATGAGTCCCTAATGTTAGTGAAACAGCCC
Source organism: Rhinogobius similis (assembly GCA_019453435.1). Lineage (NCBI taxonomy): Eukaryota > Metazoa > Chordata > Actinopteri > Gobiiformes > Gobiidae > Rhinogobius > Rhinogobius similis. The sequence goes on along the minus strand of CM033624.1, from coordinate 18,177,517 downwards.
ATTGCTTTTACTCAGAGTGTCATTTTGTTTTGACTGGGCATGTGCAGTACCATATGTGCAATTTCTTCACCCCTGTCCTTATTTACCTCTTCCTCTATAGCTTCAGTTGCTAGCCGCACGCTCACAGGCCACAGCTCTGAGAATGAGCAGATGCCTTGACTAGCTCACCCACACATAACATGCACACATCGGAGACGCAGAACGGACCAAAACCCCAAAGACAAATTTGTTCCTGTAGATGCCAGAGGAGCGCAAAAGCCAGAGCTGAGCAGTGCCAGCTGAAAATATCCTCTCGTACTCTCAGAGCGTGGGACCCCTGCTGCGACAGAAAGAAAAACCCTCAGTTCTTACAGACCTTTTGGTGAGTTGGAGATCCTGACAGCCACATACTGTAATGTGTGATGAAAATATTTTGTATATCAGTATTTTGTATTGGTTTATCCTATACATAGATTTAAATGACAATATAAAGGATGTATAATGAATATTAATTCTGACACATTCTCAAATACTGATGAAAACCTTGTGATCCATAAATGTGATCTTAGGTGGTCCGTGAAAACAGATGATTGCACATTGGCATCTACAAATATATTTGAAAAAACAAAAACTTTACTGGTACTGTGTTCACTATTGACAAACCACCACCAGGACAGAATTATCCTCACAAGATGATATTTCACTTTATTCAAACCAGACAAAAGTTTAGTTATATGCACCTTTTCTGGTTGCAGGGCTTTAAAGCAGTAAAAGATATTAAATGAATTTGGGCCTTGAAAGGTCTTAAAGAGCATTAAATTCAACCCCTACAGGCATTGAATCTAAAAACTATTTTGATAAAAAAAAATATTTATCCATCTGAACAATAAATATCTACAGGTGGAAATTAGCATCTTCTGCTACAACCTGGTGCAATGCATCTTTCCTTTTGGTTGGAGTTTATCGTACACAGTACTTGTATAAACAAATGCCATACCGAATTCAAACGTAATGAAAATAACAGCAAATAATTAGCGCGTCCATGTCTCCCTAGCCAATCAGAAACCAATCAGAAGTGCGTGTTCGTGACTTTGCTTTGAAAAATATTTTGAATCCCAGATGTGTTCTGGGTACTCTGAGTATGTAATTGCATTGTATGAAACCATCCACAATATTGCATTAAAATTATCTCCCTCCATGATGACAAGCAGGTGTCACTCCATTCAAGTTACAGGTCAGGTTTATAGAGGCGAGTGTTCACAGTAAGAATTTGTGTTTCTCAATATGTTTAAACACCTGAATGAATGCAAGATAGACACTTTTAATGCCTTACTGCAGAACATTCCAGGCAAAGCAATAATATCTTCATGGCAACACACGTGTGTACCTTCCACCAAAAAGTTACATAGTGCACCTTTAACCTGACAACATAATGTTTGACTAAATTCAAGACTCCTAAAAGTTAAAAGAAAGACAGGGGAAAGCTGTCCGATAGCAGTTTGTAGGTGGTCTGAAGATATCATGGCCTTGGCTCTGCTCCTCCACTGGTCCCCATGCAGTCTCCTCTGATCACTATTCATCAGTATCAGCATGTTTGTTTTGGATTAATCCGTCTCTTAGGTTCTATTGGCTGTCTGCTGCTGGCACAGAGCTTTGTAAATCCCATTGCACTGATGAAGGCTCAGAACTCGTGATAATTAATGCTGTGATGTTAGGCCCGTGGCATCTCTGAGCACAGCCTGGTTTGAATGGGTATTTGGACACTGACTGCTCTGGAACATGCTAAGCTCAGAAGAATGATGAGCTCTCCTACCTCTTACGAAGGAGGCTGGGTCTGATACAGGCTGTTCCATTACTTGTTCACAAGTAGTCACTGAATTATTAGGTTATTTCTAGTTCTCTGATTTTCACATACATACAAAACAATTGCACAGTTGCATGCGGGTTCATGTCATGCTAATCAGTCAATAGCATAATCTGTCTAAGGCTTATAGTTTAGATTAGAGTAAAATCATTACTCAGCCCATTAATGCTTGCAACATTGAACACATGAGCTCTACCATTGCACCATATTCCTTTACAAAGACACAGAAACCTACACACACTCTACGTTTGAGGTTTGCATTTATAGCTGTTGTGGGTCATATTAATATGTATACGAGCCACTGAGTGCTTCACCAGAGTGACCGATGTGCATGTGTCTGTGCACGTGTTTGACCGCTGGACCAGCCGCATGTTCTGGCCTGAGACTGCGACGCCCTTCTTTTGCAAAGCGCAGCAGTGAAGGGAAGTCTACGGTTACAACCACAGCCCTGACTTCAACATCACTACAGCAGAATGACATTTATATGTACCCCAAAGTCCGCCAGGCACCCTGTATTCACCCCTGTCCCATCCATCACTGCCCTGTGACCGACGGACTGTCCAACGGCCGCTCTGACAAGAACCGCAGGGTTAGACGTCCTCCTCTCTTTGACCACATTCACACCACTTGCTTTGCTGCACGGCAGACAGGAGACGTGAATTTAGTTTGTGTGTGGTTTTGCTGCTCTTACTTTAAATGTCTGGAGCAATCGGCGGACATGACATCATTCCTTTTGTGGTGTAGGGGTCAGGAAGCGTCACTTGCTTTCCCCTCAATTTCTTTGACTCTGTCAGAGGACCTAGGCCCACCCCACATGACTCCGCTGACCCCTTTCTAAACCCAAAACTTTTCAGAAAAATAATGTTCCTTTTCCTAACAGGACATTGCACTGAACCCCTGACCTGAAGTGAGTCGGGCAATGAGTCATGATAGAACCATTACTTCAAACCCAAGAACTAGCATGCTCACATAACATGCAAGCATGCACAGCAAGGTCCAGGGTTTGAGGCCTTTCTGTGTGGAGTTTGCATGTACATCCTGTGTCCATGTATTGCAATAGGGTCCCTCTGGGACCAAAACTCTGTTATAAAGTTAAAGAGTATATTAAAGAAACCTCTTCTACAATGGAACACTCCTGGACGATTGAGGGATTATACCGACTAGTGAATTAAATAATTAACCAGAGCAATTATATTAACAACAAAAATATATATTTTTGGTTTTCCTCCTTTCTGTTCAAAATAGACCATAGAGCCATCCAACTTTGGGACGTGCAAATTACAGCTGCTAATTTATAACCTGAGTCAAATCAATTAAATCAAAAAGATGTGTCTCCTTGAATGTGCTTCACACAGAATAAAATAGATAACTTATTTTATCTCAGATTTACAGAGAGCTAGAGAGAGCTTTGCTTGTTTTTGCAGTACTGTGTTCATACTATTATTCCTTTTTACTCATAAGCTACCATTTCACAGCAAAAGACCTGCTCCAGAGTCCAGACAGTGTTTTTGTCTTTTTAATAGAATGAAAATTTAAATTTGCTGTTGATTTTTGAAACTTGTCCTTATCTCTCTATCTTCTATTCTATTCCTTGTTATTTAGTGCTTTATTGGAAAGTTTAAATCATTCCGTTAAACAGCCCCCTGAGCTCTTGCGGGTACAAGTGTAATCTGAATATGTGTAATGTTTTCATAACACAAACTGTGCTACATGATAAAACTCACCCACAAGTTTATTTTTTGGAGTGTTTAATGGCCACCCACTTCCTTAATTAAACCTACCTCTCCACAGTGGAAAGGTAAACACATGGGCAGCTTATTAAAAAGAGTGGGCACCTTCCCACAAATAGTCCCACTTTACTTTGTTGTCTTTCTCCAGGCCTTTTTCCAAATGGAATTTTAATAGAATTTACCCCCTTAGTTTGTATCAAAAAGACATTGTGGGCAAATAAATCTACATCATCATCAAAATGAAAGGTGTCTGTGTGTGGGATATTTCATCTCGTATTCTTATTTTGTGTGAATTAAAGTGTCACCATAAAGGCACCATGCTGCATTTATTAGATTACAAGTGTTTTTGTGGCTGTGGCGGGGTTGTCTCTCCACAGATCTGACCTGTAACGTCTGGTGGCCACCTGCTTGTCTCTGTGGGTGAGATAAGTTTAATGCCGTACTGTCTAACATTCTACACAAAGCAATAACATCTCCATGGGGTTAAGCAAGTAAGTGTACCCTCCATCAGAAAAGTTATAGTGCAACTTTATTTTCCCACAGGATTTATCGTGTTTCCGAAAAACTAGCAATCACAGTTTGGCACTACAAAACATCAACTTTTGGATTAAGTGAAAATTGGATCTACTGAAGTTATACAATCTTTGGACTGGAATCTTGCACACACCGCATTCAGCATCATACTACATCAAGCTAGATCCCATAAAAAGAAAGTATCAGAACTGCCCACTGTGCTATTGATTTTTTTTAGTTGAAAATATTATAAATGAACCCCTTGAAAATGATATGACACATCTCAAGTGGATTTCCAAAATAAATAGATAAATGAAATCCTAGTATAGTTTGATTGTATCTCCATTTATTCTATGCAAAAGATCTTTAACTCATACCTTGAAACAATACCAAAGCAATACAGTGTTCAACTATCATCACTATCACTAGAAAAAGAGTGGGTGTAGTTGTAATGTTCTAGTTTTTTCTCAGAATTGAATCATTTAAACAGTGACTTTCAGATGAAGTTAGGTCTCCCACCGATTAGAGCTCCAGTGCAGACGGACAGACCCAACAGGAATGTCAGCGTGTTAAAAGCATTTGGGTCTGCACTTAGGAAACACTCTCTGACTCAAAACACCTGCACCTACACACACACACACACACACATACATACACACATACATACAAACACACACACACACATGAGCACGCACACACACACACACACACACCTAAACACACACACACACACGCACACATACATACAAACACACACACACACACACACACACACACACACACACACACACACACACACACACACACAGAGTAGGGAGCAGTAGCAGCAGAACTAGTAGTAGCATTAGCAGTTGCAGTAGGAGCAGTAATAGTAGCAGAAGTAGTAGTAGTAGTAGTAGTAGTAGTAGCAGTTGTAGTAGCAGCAGTAGCAGCAGTAGCAGCAGTAGCAGTAGTAGTAGTAGCAGTTGTAGTAGTAGCAGTAGCAGCAGCAGCAGCAGTAGTAGCAGTAGTAGCAGTAGTAGCAGTAGCAGCAGTAGTTGTAGCAGTGGTCGTAGTAGTAGAAGTAGTTCTAGACTAAACCTCGACTGTCCACAGTTCCTTGGGACGCGTTTCCATGATGCAGAGCCCCCCACTAACATCATCATCTTTTTCTGAATCCTTTCCTTCTAAAAGCTAAAGTGCAATGAAATATTAGCCCAGTGTTACAGACATGGACAAGGCCCAAAAATGCTTTAGACTCCCGGACACTTCCCTCTGCTGCTTCAGATTCAGAAAGAAAAACAGGAGAATGAGACAGGGAGGTATTTGTGCAGGTATGGGGGAATGTCTGAGGGCCCGGCCTGCACTGCAGCGGCGATGGGTGACTGGTTTTACTGGTCTGAACACAGCTCTCCTCAGAGTCGGCACAAGAGGCAGAGCGGAAACTCTTCTCATTAGTGATGTTCATTTAAAACAAAGGAGTAGTCAAGCAGTATGTGCTGTTTCAAAACAAACTGCCCACAGGTGTCTGCTGTTCTGATACATCTGCATATACATGAATATACACGTGAATATTAATAATACAACTTAAAATGTCTGCATCTTTGCACTCCACACATGTACAAACTAAAGTAGCTCAACTTTACTCAAGGATGGCTTTATGCTCGCACCCCCTTAGTGAATTCAAAGTTTCTCAGAATGTACAGAATTTTATATTCCAGTGCAACACCTGGTTTATTTCAACTTTTCTTTCCCAAACCACATTTCAGTTATGTTCCAAGTTGCCTCCAATGTATAAGCTTTGGTTAACTGCCATATTATGTGGTTGAAGCCACGCGGTACATAAAGAGGTGCCACAGAGTGGCACAACTTTATAATCTAATCAAGTCTTGTTAGCTGCGCCTCAGGCCTGATGGCACATGGCACCATGAGGTTAGCTCGTGGTCATTGTTAGTCTCTGTTTGTTTTGGGAGGAAGAGGACACAAGTTCATACCAACCTCCATCCTTACTTTCAGATTGTGGAAACTCCAATCCAGCAAAGTCATAAGAGCACTGGCAGCCCCACATCATGCAAGTGACTGCACTGTGATTGACAGCTTTTTATCAGAACACTGTATCTGCAGTTCAAGAGATGCAACACACCCCGCTCTCACTCAAATTCTTCTGTTTTTTTGCTTCTAACATTTCAACTGTCAGGAAATGATGTTCTGCCTGTGTCTCACAATCAGGTTTGATCATGAGGTGGTGATATGGGTTGTATATGTGACGCCCACAATGTGTGGTCACATAGTTTTATTTTATGTGATTTTGAATAATAGTGGTGTTTTGTTTTGAGAAAATTGGACTCTTGTAATACCGATGTTCACCACATGATGGCAGTGAGACGGCTTGAAGGCGCGCTGGCCTCTGCTTCCTGTTAATCGGCAGCAGCAGAAAACCAAGACGACACGCAAACTTATGTCTCCGTCTCTTTTGTTTTATTCCAGGTTGGTACAGTCTCACCAAGCATAAAAACGGACTCATATGAAGTCTACACACTACTAGTTATCCTGTAATATTTGTTAGCCTAAGCTAAACTGCTGTAATTTGGTGTATTTTGTTGTAAATTGTTATTAGCTTATTTATGCTAACTCACGCTAGCGCTCAGCCTAGACCTTGCTATTTTAGTTCATTTCGATATTTTAGTATTTTGGTCCTCCCCAGCCACACTTTACCATTTATGATGTATTTGTACTGTTTGAAGGTTTATGAAAAAAATGTAGAAATGTAAAAGTGAAGTCAGGTCATTAATGCTTATTGCTAGATTGAAGTCATTCATGACATGATGGGTTAATAAGTTAACGAAACAAAGACAATTACTTCTAATTGGTTAAAAACTTGGTAGTCAAGACAAGTAAACTATGTAGTTAATTCATAAAGATGGAAAAGGTTATATCAGACAGAAATGTAAAGTGCACTGTGCTTATTTGTACAATAAATAAAGTTAATCGGCAGCAGCAGAAAACCAAGGCGATACACGCAGAAACTTATGTCTCCGTCTCTTTGTTTTATTCAGTTGCAAACCCTCCCCATAAAACAATATTTAAACTGCTAAGCGGTGATTGAACCGGCCCGATACCTGCCTACAGTTTCTTGGTGGCCCGTGACGGGGAGAGATTTAGTCAACCAAGTGATGAGTCCAGATGGTGCCAGTTGCTGCATAATGATGAAGACTCAACACACATGTGCCAACGGTGCTGAGTAAAGATTAAAGCCACGGTGTACCAGACCAACGCCTGTCAAGGACAAAGACTGTAAAGAGCCATAATAGTGTGGACCAGGTGAAAGGAAAATGGAGACAGCCAAGGCAGAAGGTGAAAGGAAGGGCTTGGTGTGGAGTATCAAGAGGAGCCTGCTCACCCTCTCTGCAGGTGAACTGTTCCAGCTTGCCAAGTCACTGGGATCCATGCCTGGAGTGGACGAGTCACGTCTTGAGTCAGCGAGGGACGAGGACAGTTGTTTCCAGTACATCAGTGATGTTATGTGCAGTAAAATTTGGATGGAGTTAGGGGATCAGGGATGTCACATTTACTACAGCTCAAAGATGTTATTGACCAACTCACACAAAGTCGTGGTTTGTCAACCAGAGTAGTTGAGAATGGTTTGGATGCCCCATCTCCAGACACACAAGCTGATGACACTATACAAGACCAAAACAATGCAATCCACACAGAGCATGAGATAACTGATAATTCTGAGACTGACGGCAAGCAAAATGTTGTGACCCCTAATGCTACAGGGATACATGAGCTACTTAGCAGTTATGCGGAGCTGAGTAAGAAAGTTGCTCAGTACATACCTTCTGATGCTGTTCAGTCACCTGTAAAGCCACAGTGGAGACCCCAGTTTAGATCACAAAGTAACTCTGCTGAACCCCTCACACATGAAAAAGTTGTGTCGCTCAGAGATCTCTCATATCTTCACCACGAGAATTCAAGATTCAAGGAGGTCAGATAGAGACCAGGGTCAGATATCCCAGTTACAACAGCGTTTGTCGGCAGATTGAAGAAGGGTTTAAGGAACAGTTTAGTGATACTGAAATTGTCCAGAGCTGTTTGAGAGTTATCAAACCAGGTAATTTCAAAGACATGCTGATGAATAAAGATGAACTGACTTTAGAGTAACTAAAGACTTTTTACACTCCCACCTTGGTGAACAAAACAATACTGAGCTTTTCCAGGAACTGAGTGTGTACTAAGCAAAATGACAATGAGACTCCCAGCAGTTCCTTTATCCAGTCATAGGTCTAAAGCAAAAGATCTTACTTGCTTCAAAACATATTGCCACAGATGTTAAGTACAATGCTACTACAGTTCAAGATGTGTTTCTTCATACGATTATGTACCAAGGCCTAGGACACAGACACAGTGACATTCTCAGCAGAGAACTGAAACCATTACTAGCTGAGCCTTCTGTCACAGATGAAGCCATACTCAAACATCTCAAAAAGTAATGAGTGATGAGAGTGAGAGGCAGCGGCGTCGCAGGTCCAGTGTCACGCCCAAAGGTGCCAATGCGCACAGTGCAGTTACTGAAGTGAGCAGCTACACAGAGCCCTGTTGCAAGAGAATACACTCATGTGAAGAGACAAACTTATAAAAATACTGAAATGATTCAACAGCTAGTTGACATGGTTTAAAAGCTAACAAATCTGGTTGAACATTTACAGTCGCAACAAGCAAACGCAGACACATCAGTACATAAAAGGTAAGTCAATAAGCTTTAAGGCCAAAACGACATGGTTGTGCTACATGTCTTGCACAGGACCGTCCTGATTGTCCTCACTGTTTTTACTGTGGAGAAGAAGGACATCGAGCAGTGGGCTGCCTCAAGAAACCGCCACGTCAGGGAAACTGGAGCTGGTCACTGTCAGGGGACAAACAGTGATCGGATCCTCCTCTTCGTCCCAACCTGCCACAAGTAAAGACAAAGAACAACAAAAACAGACCAAACATGTCAACACAATGGCTACGCACTTACCTGATGTAAAAGTGAAAGACTAGCAAAGCTATTGGGAAGAAAGCACTCACCCAGTGTACTCTGAATGGTTTTGCCGTCAGTGCGCTATTAGACACTGGGATTTAGTAAGTATTGATAAAGACTGGAAAAAACAATTATCTTCCTGACACAACAGTTAGACCACTCAGTGAAATTGTTAATGAGGAGGATGACTTAAGACTGTATGCTGTAAATGGTAATTCTCTACCATTTTGATGGTTGGAGTAGCTATAACTGTAATCTCATGGGAAATGTCGACCCAAGCTTGTCGATCACTGTGCCTTTCCTCGTTAGTAGTTTTACTCTGGAGAGACCAATATTAGGTTTCAATGTACTGGGAGGAAGTGATCCAAAAGCAACCTGAGAGGTTTGTCCCAACACTCACCAGCCTACTCTGTAATGCTATGTCCATCCCCACTGAAAAAGCAGAACCTGCTGTGAACTTTATTCAGACCGACAAACCATTTGTTCAAAATGAAAGATTACGTTACAGGCAAATGTGACACTATCATACCAGCTGGTCAAGTCGCTTAGATCAAGTGTAATGTGTCTCCTGCTATAAAACTTGTCAGAAACTGTTTTCCTTTTTGAACCTGATGAAACTAACACACGCCTTGCAGAACTTGACATTGGTGAGGGTCTTGTGGAGATACAAAATGTAAAGAACCCTTATGTTTTGGTCCCTGTAGGTAACAACACAAAGCATGCAGTGACACTACAAAGAAAAACAGCCCTTGGCAGTATCCAAAGTTTTGACAAAGTGATAAACATGGACTCACCTGAAGACCCAGAGCCTATAGTGACAGTCAGCAACACCCCCTCCACTCCTACCTCCTAACCCATCACCATGGCAAATCTTGCCTGTTGATGTGTGAGTCACCTCACTGATGAGCAACAAGCCAAAGTTAACAAAATGCTCTGTGAAGAATCAGCAGCTTTTGCACAAGATGGCACGGACATTGGATGTATACCAACTTTGCAAATGTCAATCAACCTAACGGACGATATCCCAGTTCAAAGAGCCTACTTGTCAATACCAAAGCCACTTTTCAAAGAGGTCAAGGACTACATACAAGAACTGTTGTTGAAAGGCTGGATGGTAAAATCTAAATCCCCATATGCCTCTCCAGTTGTATGTGTCAGAAAAAAAGATGGCAGTTTAAGATTATGTATTGACTATAGACTTCTGAACAAAAAGACTGTTCCTCTGATAGACATCCACTGCCCAGAATACAAGACCTGGCCACGGACACGCTTGGTGGTTATTCCTGGTTCAGCATCCTTGATCAAGGCAAGGCATACCACCAGGGTTTTGTTGCCAAGGGATCCCGCCAGTTCACCGCCTTCATTACTCCCTGGGGCCTATACGAGTGGGTCCGTATCCCATTCGGGCTGACCAATGCCCCTGCGGCGTTCCAAAGGAGCATGGAGGAAATGCTTGGCACTCTCCGAGATGAATGTTGTCTTCCTTATTTGGATGATATACTGTGCTACGCAAAAACATTTGATGAACATGTTGAATGCCTCAGAAAAGTTCTTCGTGCCCTACAGCAACACGGGGTAAAGCTCCGACCAGAGAAGTGTGAACTTTTCAAAACCAAGTAAGTGCGTGGGAAAGATTGTATCTGCTGAAGGAGTCAAGATAGACCCATGTGACCTAGAGGCTGTAAAGACACTTGCAACCAAAACGCCAAAGACAGTGGGAGATGTGAGGAAGCTAACAGGGTTTTCTGGTACTACCGCTCTTACATCCAGGACTTTTCAAGAATAGCCAGGCCTATTTACTTGAACTGCTCCAGTCCAAACCAGTCATAACTCAGAGTCCTCTTTGTAATAAAAACAGTAAACGCCCATAGTTACCCTCCCCTCCTCCAAAGAGCCTGTCACATGGACATTTGTACATCAGGAAGCGTTAGAACAGCTAGTTTCACTCCTCCACTAGTCCCCTGTACTAGCTTATCCTGACTTTAACCTACCTTTCACACTGCACACAGATGCTTCAGACAAAGGGTTGGGAGCTGTCCTTTATCAGTGTCAGGATGGCAAGTTCGCATCATAGGTTATGGCTCAAGCACTTTGACACAAGCTGAACGCAACTACCATTTGCATAGTGGAAAGTTAGAGTTTCTCGCTTTGAAATGGGCTGTGTGTGAAAAATTCAGAGACTATTTGTATTATGCACCCCATTTCACTATTTACACTGATAACAACCCACTGACATACGTCATGAGTACAGCTAAACTTAATGCAGTTGGTCATAGATGGGTTGGGGAACTTTCTGACTTTAGGTATGACATAAGATACAGACCTGAGTAAAACTAACATTGGCGCAGACACTCTCACGTCTACCATTAGACATAGAAAGTATGTTTTTAGTGTACTGAGGCTCTTCCAGATGAGGCGGGTTCGAGCTACCTGGGACGGGACTCACGCAGCCCAGCAGAAAGACATCGCCTGGTGGCGCTCTCAACACCACTGCTCGGACTCCGCACCAACCACCTCATACAACAACCTGCGGAGCATCAGCCACAGTGATCTGGTGGCAGCGAGAAGATCCTGCCATTAGCCAAATCATCAGAATGAAAGAATCACAGACAAAACTGACAGATGAGGGCACATTAAGACTCTTAGTGGAGCTGCTCACAAGCTATTACATGAATGGACTAAGCTTCATCTTGAAAATGACCTCCTGTACAGAAAGACAAAAAAGAGAAAGCAACTAGTACTCCCTTTGAAGTACCGACATATGGCCCTGCAGCAGCTACACAATGAAATGGGTCATGTTGGTACTGACAGTTCTGCACCTGCCTAGGAAAGATTTTATTGGCCCTTTATGGCAAAGGAAGTTGAAACGCAGTGTCACTCAGAAATGTCCCTGTGTTATGTCCAAGAAACCCAGTGCGCACGTCCGAGCTCCTATGGGTAGCATAACCACTAGTTCTCCTTTAGAGCTCAGTGTGTATTGACTATTTGCATCTCGAAGCTCAGCCGTGGAGGCTATGAGTACATTTTAGTGGCAAGAAATCGATCACTTCACTAGATTCAGCTCAGGCCTATCCAACAAAGAACAAAAAAGCGGGCCTTTGGCAGCTGAGCGCATTTTCCAAGACTTCATTCCCGGTTTGGGTATCCCCAAAAACTACATCATGACCAGAGTGCAGAATTTGAAAATGAACTGTTTAAGACACTGCAAAGACTGTCTGGTGTGGGTCATTCCGCATACGACCCTTACCATCCGCAAAGTAACCCAGCTGAGCGATTAAACAGAACCATTCTTTTCAAATGTGTTAAGGACACTGACGAACACTGAAAAACTGAGGTGGAAAAAGACCACCTCCCCACATATCATACATGCATATAACTGTACCCGACACGGCGACGGGTTCTCGCCCTTTTTCCTGTTGTCACGGCGAAACCCCCGTCTCCTGTGGACTTACTGTTTGGATTATCTGAGGAAGGAGAGACATACTCGCCAAGGGATATGCCGAAAAGTGGGCAGAACGCATGTCAGAGGCTTACCGTGTGCCAGTGAGAACAGTCAAAAGTCCAGTGCAAGAGGAAAAGTGACATATGACAAAAAAAGCTAAAGGTGTTGTGCTACAACCAGAGATCGAGTCTTAGGTCGTAACCTCAGTGAGCAGCGGAGGGCCCGGTAAGCTGAGATCTATTGGGAGAAAAGACTATTTACATAGTAAAAGAACAGCTTGGCCAAAATCCAGTGTATGTTGTCAGTCCTGAGATTGGAGACAAAAGAAAAACTTCAACACTGCACATAATCTCCTGTTGTTAGTAAATGACTTACCTGTTGAGATCTGTACACACCCTACACTACCCAGAAGCGATAAGAATACAAAACAGAGACAAACCAAGAGTAAGGTTGTTGAGATGCAACAACAGATAAATAACAGCGAAAACTCTGAAAGTGACTCAGATGAGGAGAACAGCTCAGGCTATTGGTTAAGAATCCCTGTGGAGAGAACAGTGCAAAGACTAAATACTGAGCAGCTCCCATCACAACTAAAGACAGTACCAGAGCACATCAGAGAGTCTGTAAATAGACCAATGAGAAACTTCACTGTGACAACTCCCAGAAGACTTCTGCCAGTTGCACCTGCATATTCACCTACTGGGGAAGATCCACCTGCTGCAACTCACATACTACCCAAGAGAGGAGATACCACCACGACAATCCACCTCTACTCGTTATGCCTGAAGAAGAGGGACATGAGGACCACATGACATCTGATCAAGAGCAAGAGCTACCTACTCACCTTGTAGAGCACCCAGAGGTTAGAAGGTCCACACGTGATAGAAAACCACGTCAGATATTCACATATGAGTCATTAGGTGAACCCTCCCAAGCAACAGTTAATTTAGTGGAAGGACAATTTAATCTGCAGCATTTACCTTTTATGCACACTCAAAGCACATATCCGCTAATGACCTACATGCCACCTATGTACATGTCATACTTACCCAGTGCATACACTCCTGTATCCGCACACTCACCTTACATGTACCAGTCACCTGTCAACTCACCTGTGTGCATGCAACCCATGGTGCTTGTCCAATAGACTATTACTGCTTAAAGACATTGTTTCAAGAAAGTTGAAGTTGAACATTGTTGAATGTGGACTGGGGAAAAGTAATATTTTGGTTTATGTAGAGCCATCTTTTCTTTTGTCAGGGAGCGTGTGACGCCCACAATGTGTGGTCACAGAGTTTTATTTTATGCGATTTTGAATAATAGTGGTGTTTTGTTTTGAGAAAATTGGACTCTTGTAATACCGATGTTCACCTCATGATGGCAGTGAGACGGCTTGAAGGCGCGCTGGCCTCTGCTTCCTGTTAATCGGCAGCAGCAGAAAACCATAGAACTATAATAAAACCTGGAAGATGAATCCAAGATGGCCGTCCTGTTTATCCCTATGGAGAGTGCTCATTGGCGCATGACCCCAAAAAAGTTTCTTACTTCCGCATTTACTTCCTGATACGGAGGCTGACATCTTTGTTTTACTTCCTGATTTGACGGCTGCCCTCTTTGTTTTACTTCCTGAAGCGGAGGCTGCCATCTTTTGCTTTAGAGCGCCACGTGGCGACAATTCCCCACTTCATATAAAACGGTAATGGTTCGGTGATTTTAGAAACGGTAGAAAAGAACATTTCCTTCTATTTTTTTAAATACCGATAATAATTCAGTACTGTCTGCAATTATAATGTGCAATTTTAGAAAAAGGCTGGTTCCAAGAGGCTGCAGTACCTCGCACGGCCACAAATCAATCTGGGACCACAGACAGAGGGGGCGTACCTTATCCAGTTCATTTAATACATCCATGCAGAAAACCAAGACGACACGCAAACTTATGTCTCCGTCTCTTTTGTTTTATTCCAGGTTGGTACAGTCTCACCAAGCATAAAAACGGACTCATATGAAGTCTACACACTACTAGTTATCCTGTAATATTTGTTAGCCTAAGCTAAACTGCTGTAATTTGGTGTATTTTGTTGTAAATTGTTATTAGCTTATTTATGCTAACTCCCGCGCTAGCGCTTAGCCTAGACCTTGCTATTTTTCGTTCGGCTCGATATTTTAGTATTTTGGTCCTCCCCAGCCACACTTTACCATTTATGATGTATTTGTACTGTTTGAAGGTTTATGAAAAAAATGTAGAAATGTAAAAGTGAAGTCAGGTCATTAATGCTTATTGCTAGATTGAAGTCATTCATGACATGATGGGTTAATAAGTTAACGAAACAAAGACAATTACTTCTAATTGGTTAAAAACTTGGTAGTCAAGACAAGTAAACTATGTAGTTAATTCATAAAGATGGAAAAGGTTATATCAGACAGAAATGTAAAGTGCACTGTGCTTATTTGTACAATAAATAAAGTTAATCGGCAGCAGCAGAAAACCAAGACGACACGCAAACTTATGTCTCCGTCTCTTTTGTTTTATTCCAGTTGCAAACCCTCCCCATAAAACAATATTTAAACTGCTAGCGGTGATTGAACCGGCCCGATACCTGCTACATATACTCAGCATGCCAGTGCTCATGGGTGGTTATGGGTGGTGTGAGCATTTTGTGACACATTTTGCAGCACCTGGAATGAATGTTTAGAAAATACCTGCAACTTCTACTACTGCAGTTCATACACTGTTTGTGTATAGAGTACTTCTTCCATGTAACCATGTGGCAGTACTATGTACCGAGGAAGTATCATATCTCTTTGTTCAGGTCTAACAAAAACAATACAGGCCCAGAGTTCAAGAGGGAACCCTGATATACGGGGTACTCTGACAGTGAAGTACATAAAGTATGAAGAGCTGGGCTGTATAGAATAAAACCTGGCTCCAAATATTTCCACTCTTCACTGTTTGGCTGCACAAAACCTCCAGGTGCTGGAGAGCTTTACTTATTATTGAATTCAATATATGTTATTATTGAGTAAATGTTAATCCAAGTGGAGTGATATAGACTCTGCCGTCATTACAGATGGTTTAGATAAGAACAAATATAGCATTCTTGCTGCCTAACATGCACTGTGTTTCTTGAATTGTTGTTCCTGTATTAGAGAGGACAATTGTTTTTTTTATATTTTGAAGACTGAATAACATCTCACATTCTGGAAGTTTGAAAGAGGATTTGAAAGCTGATGTCTCTATTCAGATCAGAATTACTTTTATTCATCCCATTGGCAAAATTCCTTTTGTTACAGACATGTAACCGCCCAGCAGAAGAAAAAAGAAGTTATTAAAAAATAATAAACTGAGAAACTAAGTTAAATATTAGTGTTGCAAACATGTTTTGATGAATATGTCTGACATACCTCAGAGTGTGGGTGCAAAATCTAAGTCCATGTTCTCTGACCAATCACAACTCACACTATGAGTTCTTGTCTGTATGTCCCCTCTAGATCCCCTCTGTAGGTCTCTCTGTAGATCCCTCTGTAGGTCTCTCTAGGTCCCTCTATAGATCTCTCTACGTCTATCTGTAGGTCCCCCTGTAGGTTTCTCTATACGTCTCTCTGTAGGTCCCTCTGTAGGTCCCTCTGCAGGTCTCTCTCTGTTGTCTCTCTGTAGGTCTCTCTGTAGGTCTCTCTGTAGGTCTCTCTTTAGGTCTCTCTAGGTCTCTCTAGGTCTCTCTAGGTCTCTCTGTAGGTCTCTCTGTAGGTCTCTCTGTAGGTGTCTCTCTATTGTCTCGCTAGGTCTCTCTGTAGGTCTCTTTGTAGGTCTCTCTGTAGGTCTCTCTGTAGGTCTCTCTGTAGGTCCCTCTGTAGGTCCCTCTGTAGGTCTCTTTGTAGGTCTCTCTGTAGGTCTCTTTGTAGGTCTCTCTGTAGGTCTCTCTAGGTCTCTCTGTAGGTCTCTCTTTAGGTCTCTCTAGGTCTCTCTGTATGTCTCTCTGTAGGTCCCTCTGTAGGTCTCTCTATAGGTCTCTCTGTAGGTGTCTCTCCATTGTCTCTCCATTGTCTCTCTAGGTCTCTCTGTAGGTCTCTCTGTAGGTCTCTCTGTAGGTCTCTTTGTAGGTCTCTCTGTAGGTCTCTCTGTAGGTCCCTCTGTAGGTCTCTCTGTAGGTCCCTCTGTAGGTCTCTTTGTAGGTCTCTCTGTAGGTCTCTCTGTAGGTCCCTCTGTACATCTCCTCGCTCTGTTCCTGGTATGCTCTACAAGTACCACCAAACCTAGAGTGCCCCGAGAGCAGCTCCGTGTGCTCCCTCACACAGTACACACCTACACACACACGAGCAGCCCAGTGCCAGGTCCCATCCATCAGCCCCTCAGTGCACCCCCTCTGTCTCAGGCCTTGGGCCGTAGGCCTGAAGCCAGGGGCTGGAGTTCCGGGCGTTCCGCCAGTCTGTCATGGTCCCGGGACAGGGGCCAGCCCTCCATCAGCTTTGATGTGAGCTGGAGGAGCAGAGGGGCGGCCCCTCAGCAGACAGGGCAGGTCACACGTCCCACAACTACTGAGAGGTACTGGATGTCCCTAAAGATGTAGACCTCTAGTGTTGATTCAAGTTTACAAATCAAAGTTTTCATTGACGTCTGCTTGTTAAATTGCATGTGCTTTAGACACAGTGGAAATGCCACAGTCTGGAGTATCAGAGCACTAATAAGTCTTGCAATAAATATGTGTTTTATTGGTCCTCACTCTGGGCAAAAATGTCAAAGATTTTTATTTAGTTGAAGATTAAATATGACATTTTATGTTCTTGGCCTGACAGATGTGCGCTTTGTGCATAGGTGGTGAACTGTTGAATCATGCAGAGTCCAGACTCTGGTGCCAACCTGAACTGGCACAGACATTTACTTTGTTTTTCACACATTGTCCCCACAGGACCTCAGCACTAACCTCATATTTAGTCACACTGCGAAGAGACAAAATATTAACAATGGCCTGAACAATGGATGAACCGCAAACAGAGACATATTTATACAGTATGAAATATGTCTGTATTTATTGTAAATGCAAAAAATGAACAACTAATCGGAGGCTCTTGTGAAACAAATCACTTCCCACACACAGGACCACCTTCAACTTTAATTTACAAATGTGCTTTCTTTTCCTTTTGGCCTGTTACGATTATGTCTTAATGTTTGTAGATTTGACCATTGAAATCTATTGACTGAATGCAAGAAACACAAGAAATTCCATGTATTTTTAGATACTCTTTGATGGGTTTTCTCAGGTATTCTCTGTGTCATTTTTCCCATCCACCCCACATTGACTTATTGACCACAGAGCTCTCAGTGTGAAGTCCAAATGTAAACACCTAATTTCATAAAGTGTATTTTAACGAGGGCACTAACTAGCCCTGGTGTCAGTCATGTGGACAGCTTCAGCCAAAGACACTGGAAAAATCTGCCTTTCCCACCATTTGTGACACTTTCCTGTGTCAAAGTCTGGTTGTTCTGTCCCAAACCCAGACAGCCTAGGCAGTGTCATATTTGTACAAAATACAGTAAACTTTACACTGAAATGTAGCGTCCTATACATTTGTAAAGATGGCATCATGGACAAAGAGACCGATTGTATGTATGAGTCAAGTAGATTGATGAAAGTCACAAACAATAGTAATGAAGTGATGAGGTTCAATTCAGTTCAAGCCCAGTACAGTCTTATGCCAATGGGACAAACAATCCCTTGAGAAACACATCCAGTCTGGAAATAGGAAGAAATTAAAATATACTTTTTCGTCGTTTGTTATATTGCTGCTTTTATTTGCTGTCTGGTTGCTGATCTTTCTGAGAAAGTAAGCCATTTCTCTGGCATTGTTAAGTTCATGTGGTTTCAGAACTTGATTTTTGAGTAACTAAATATGTTTGTTTAAATACATGTTATGCTGCAAATATGGGCCTAAGGACAGTCTGTCACAAGACTACAAAAAGTCATTAACATTCAAGTTCATTCACTGGGGCAAAGCAGACACAGATTCAGAGCCAGAGTTACTTCGAATGCCATAGGGGGTCAACAACATTGTTGTGAACATCTGTCCCCACTGTGTGTTTTGTTGACAAAAACAAAAACAGAAAAATACACTGTAATTGTAGTTCATTTTACCCCTGGTCATAAAATCACAGAAGGCGACAAGATGTGATATATAAATTAACTGATTTCTACAAATTCAACTTTAGTTCCATGTTTGGTTTCTGTCATCTGAATTTTTCAAAATAATTCCTTTAACTTAGCCAGGTGTCATATAGCCAAGAATCACAGTTCATGATTAGTTTGTTTGAATAGTCTTATTTTATGTGATATGGAGTAAGTAATGCCTGTTTCCTTGTGGTTGAGGTTAGAAGGTTGTTTATAAAAACATAACTTTATTAAAATACTTCATCAAAATGTGACATTTGTGGTTAGTCTCTAGTATAAAGACATGTACACTCTGCACAACGCAGATGAAGATAAGAGAAATACTCATGTAATCAAGCCTGTCTCAAACTCAGTAAGACGAGTATTAACACATGTCAGTGAAGGGCATCCATACTCTGGAAATGGTGCCCCTTTTTGTAAAATTATTTTGCAATCGTGCAAACAACAAAATTGTTTTTCTGTTTTTGTTTTTTTTGTTTTTAATACTTTGATGCTGGATTTAAAATGTGTCTTTTACTTTATGAATCATATTTGTTTAATTCAAATTTAACACATACAGAAGTAAATGTTTGTGGAAACTTTAACTTTTACCTAAAAAAAAGAAAAAGAAAAAAAAAAGAAAAGAAAACCCTTGACTTACACTTTGAGAAATCCTGACCCCTGAGTTCAAGTATAACCTTTCCATTCTCATCCATTCTGGTGTGTCTAAAACAACTTGTGGTGCGGTGGTTTCTGGTGGGACAGTTGTACAGAGGAGGAAGAGGGCAGGCCCATCTGAGTGATCCTGTCCAGACTGTGTGCAACGTCACGGGCCGCTCTTCTGCCCACTCGCTCAAACACACAACCACAGGCCCAAATAAGCACGGACTACAGCTTGGCCCTCTCCATTGAGGTATATTATAAGAGTTTAGGAGTAACTATAGCGATTTGAGTTTAGCCAGGTCTTTGGCCCTGACAGCTCATGTATTAAGTGTAGTAAAGTTTCACTCCATTAAACCTACTGATCTGGAGACAGCAAACATTTGTTTCATTGTTAAATCTGGTCAGTCCCATGTTTGACTCATCCACTACATTTGTGAATCTTTCTTTCTTACTTTTTTGATACATTTTTTTTTTACTTACTTACTTTATTGATCTAAATCTGTGCATTTTGTGTTTTTCCCCAAAGAGAAAAAGATACAAAAAGAGTATGAAAACCAGCTTAAGTAAAGGTGTTAAAGTGCCCCTTTAAAATTGTACTTTCAGAAAGATTATTGGGAATTATGTGGAAAGTATCAAAGTACAAAAGTAAAAGGATTTCAGTATTTTTTTTTCGGCATCTGTACTTTACTTAAGCACATTTTACAGTGGATACTTTTTACTTTTACTTTCAGAGCATCTGTACTTTCTACTCCACAACATTTTTAAACTGGACTGAAAAGAAGTATATTTTCTTAAGGTTTCAAACCTGCTGAAAAGGCTGAGGTGTTTATTTATTTATTTGTTGCCCTTTGAACAAACAAAATAGCCTGGAAATCTATCAAGATAACAATTCGATGCTTTAATAGTTCTCCAAACCAAAAAGATTGCTCTCTCTTTTTACTCATAAAGTACATTTTTAAATCAGTACTTTAATACTTTTACTTGAGTAGATTTAAAATGTGATACTTTTACCAGTATTTTTTGCTGCTGTATCTGTGATTCTACTTGAGTACAAAATGGAGTACTTCACCACTGTTGAGAACTATTAAAGCATCAAAAGGAGTGATCTGGATCTTTTGTTCAACAGACCCAACTGAATTGATTTCCTAATTTTAACTGTTTTTTTAATTTATAAAGTTTTGTTTGCTCAAAGTCGGAACGTTAACTCAAATCATAAGCAAAAAAAAACAAAACAAGCAATCTCTCTTTTTGTCCTGTTTAAAATATGTAGTTGAATAGAAAGTATAGATACTGTTTACTGAAGAAAGTACAGATGCACCTACATTTTTTAGTAGAATACTTTTACTTTTGTACTTGTATGTTACTTTCCACCACCGTACAACATGTGAAAAATGCAATAATGGAAGATGAATACTGGTGAATTTAAGAAAGTGCTGAGGGCTCATTTTATTTACACATTCTTCACGGAGCCTATGCATGAATCTGTATGGAGTCGTGTGGGGTGCACATTGGTGTTAAAGCCCTCAGTACCAGTAGTAAAAATACTAATTGCATTGAGTATTTACATCCTCACAGTCTTCAACATTCACCCCAGAACAATAGCATTGCATGTGTCCCATCAATTGTCAAAGTCTTTAGTTATATGAGGGGAACATCTTGGTATTTCCATTGGCTGGAGCTCAATATCAAGAATTCTCACAAAATTGTGGTCAGTACTTTTGGCTCGAACTGTGCAATACATTACATCAAACATCTGCAGTGTCACGTAACGGTCCTGGAGATGCTCTGAGGAATTTTAATGCAGTGGTCAAAGCAAAGTCAAACCACTTGTTTCAACCCTCCACCCTGTTCTCATCACGGTAATTAGTACTCCAAACTGCACGTATACTCAAGTGCACATGTAAAACTTTATAAAATCACTTTATAGGGGAGATTAATCAGTCTTTCTTCAGTAAAAGGGCAATTTGAGATCCACATGAGGAAAGCCATTCAAACAAACGATTATATTTCTAGAACAAACTGTGAAGAGGAGGTATTGAAGCAAAGCCAAAGTATACAGTGTGTTAAAAATATAGTCTTTTCTTATGGTGCATGAGGAGCCTGTGGTGAGTGCTTAATTGTGTGTGCGAATTTAAATCACAACTTTATCAAAACCACAACCGAAAAGGAGAGAATAAATATTTATGCAGTCACCCACATGGAAAACCGAGAGGAGAAAATGGAGCGATGCGGGCACAGGGCAGGGGCAGAGGAAGGGGCAGGGGCAGGGGCAGGTGTGGGTTGGTCCTGCCAACAATTCCACAGATCTTCAGACAGTAGCAGAGTCTATGAGGGCAGTGCACCTGTGGATTAAGTTACGCTTCTATCACAGCACCTGGAGCTTTTAATTTGGTTCTTAACAATCGGCATGACAAATCTGATTTCATTCTGCTTGACTGCTACATAGAAAATAATGTTCTGTATCAACTAAATGTTTTCATATATTTTCAGAACATACAATGCTAAAATAACATTGCAATGCATTTCTCTTTTTGAGCAAATATTATAGCTGTTTAAAGTAACATCACAAACTAAGTGGTATTTTTTTTTTCCTTTTTACAATGGACACTTTTTACATGTGAGAGCAGGAATCTGTACTTCCTACTTCACTACATTTTTGAAAAGAACTGGAAAGTATAAAGAACTTATACGGTTTAAGAAGTAACTTTTAATTTTTTTTAGTATGTTTATGTTATGTTATTTTTTTTTAGTATGTTTATGTTTTATGTTATGTTATGCCAATAGGTTTGAGTACTTGAAGTCTTGACTTTGAGCAAACAAAAAAAAAAATCTAGAAACATAGAGAAATTGATTGACCAACAGTTTTATCAAGATCGCCACATTTCACTCATTTTAATAGTTATCTGCTCAAGATACTTTTACTATTTACTCTAAAAGCAAACATTTAAACATGTTTTCCTTTTACTTGAGTACATTTTCTGCATTGCATCTGTTTTTTTTTTTAACTTAGCTAACAAAATTGAGTGCTTCTTCCACTACTGACAATACTGTTGTTGTAGTTGTGTATCCGGTACTGGTACCTGGCAAGACACACTTTTAAAACAGTATACAATGGAGAACTAGCTACACAGGGTACAAGAAAAATACTGTGCATATTTGAGTAATTTGGCTCCAACACGCTTTAAACTTCTATGTACTTCGACTTTCCGTATTTTTTTTTTTCCTGAACCTTTTTGTTGCGCGCTGAAAGCAGTCCGAAACTTAAGAGTGTATTTTATACGCCTGTAAACACACTGCTTTTTATTGAAGGTTCAAATAAGCCAAGACCTAGTGCTGTTGGTCTGGGCTTGTAAAAGGTATCTTTCCTATAGTTTGTAGTGACCTCAGTATCAAATACGTACCATTTCTGTACAACTGGAACTTACAGGACCAATTGCCAGGGTTACATGTGCACTCTTAAGCCAAGATCATTTTAAGTGCAAGAATGAGACTATTTTTTCTTAAAGCTTGAGCATTAGTTCCTTAAAGCTCCTCTCCACTCGCTTCTAATCCTCTTCCTCATTAACCAGCAATTCTTCCCTTCTCTCAAATTCTTGAACTCAACAAACTTATGATGAGGCCCAGTCATCTTTCAGACAAGCGTTTCAAAATCTGCCACTCCCACACTGTGCTGCTCAAAGTGAACCACAAGCACTTGACCAACGGAGAGAGAAAGAGAAGGGTGTCCACCAAAAAGACACCTTATAATCTTCAACTCCTGCTGCAGCTGCTATGTACATTCATTCTTTCAAGTACATTCATTCAAGTACCGCTATGACAATAATCAGACACGTATTTTGAAATAATCTGGATCAAGCCAATGAACACATTTCAAAATTGAATTAACTTAGTATTGATTTCAACTTGAAATCGTTTTTGGTAACCCTGAAAACTAAACTAATAACTATTCTAATGTGTTCAAAGGAAAGTAAATAAAATACAAGAAGGTTTATGTGCTGGTTTTATAAGGATATTTATTGAAATAAAGTAGAGCATCGAGCCAATTTGTAAAAAGTAACAAAATATCAGCTATATTAACACATTTTCAAACTCAACTCCATGGAGAAGCTTATAAATACACTTGGTTGGATTGGTAAAACATAATGCTGTTGTCGATGGAGAATCACCACAGGGACAGTGGGCAGATAGGAAGTGGTATTGAACTTAACATTGGTGCACAAAATAAAATCACAGATACAAGTTTTTTCTTTTTTTGGACCAAACCAATAATGAAAAGTGAATAGAAAACGGGTGTGTTTTGATAACAATAAGGTGCATTTCCCTTTACAAAGACAGTGAAAGAGCCAAGAACAACTAACGTACAAAGTGACTTTCAAAACAAGAGCTAGAACAAAACACCAATAAACAATAAGATGGAGATGGTGGCATGAAGTTGAAGTCTGGTTAAAAAAAATAAATACATTTTACTGATTGGCTGGATAGACATACTATATACACAGAGAATGGATTAAGTCACCACTACAACATTGCCCATATATACTTGAAATCATATTGTAAAATAATGTTAGATGGATATTTGATGTTAATATGGAAAAAATGTACGCAATAACAATGATAATATAACTCTTGGTTAACACATACAGACAGGTTAGCCTCTGTCTAAAAGTGCATATTGGTTGAGGGATTGTTGCAGCACCTGGGGAACTTTAAGGCATTTGTACAGCTTAATAAAATGGCCCAATCCCCAATCGTAGCCCTCTGTGTAGTACCCAATGTACTCCAAAGAACTCATGTGGACCACCAGTGTTACTTACATGACATGCAGTAAGGTCATTGAGGTGAGTATGTAATTGTCTAGGACTGGGCCAGTGAACAAAACATCCGTACGCACAGGCATCCTCTTCAGTCGTTCTTTAACAACAAGCCTCAAACTCAACAATTCTACAACATTTGGAGAAGGAAGTCCAATTCAGTCCATTTGAATATCCAAATTTTAAAAAAGCTTGAGGTTGGCTGGGCTGGGAGCTTTTCCAACAGTTTTTCAGGCACTTGGTGGGTTTAAAACTAGCTGTTGACGTCTGGACCAAAATAAAATCTCAAAAATAAATATTTCTCAGTTTATGATTTATTGTAAAAAAAAAAAAAAAAAAAAGTCAAGTCTTTTTGCAAAGGCATAATTGTTTAACTCTATAAATATAATTTATATAGTTTCTTTCTTTCATTCTTTCAACTTCTTTGATCCTCACACTCATCTAACCACAGACCATGTGCATTGTCCGTTACTTGCAAACAAACTGGTCCACAATTTTGGTGCAGCGTTTGCACTTGACGTAGCAACACCAGTGGAACTTACAGTGACAGCGCTCCACTATCTGCGCCTTGTACTGGTCGTAGCCCCGCCCGCAGCACATCAGCTCGCAGCCGTCCATCCCCTCAGATGTCTTGTTGCACAGGCGTCCCACCGTGCCCAGGGAGCCTGTGCTCTGGTTCTTCAGGCAGTAGTCCGGACTGGGCTCCAGGTACACCAGGTCATGGTTGGTCGGAGCGTTAAACTTGTTGTTGAGCTGGACCAGTTTGCCACGTGTGTTGAGCTTCATGGCAGCGGCACTGTCATACTTTTCCTTCAGAGCGTCTCCCACTTTTCTGAAGTCGGCCAGCTGCAGCCAGCAGGTCTTGAGACTGCATGAGCCTGAGACGCCGTGGCACTTACAGGAGACGTGGGCCAGGTCTGACACAGTCTGAATCAGAGGAAACAGAAGACCATTAAAAAACAATAATAATACAAATACAATAAATGACAAATTATTCACAGTCTTGTAGACTCCAGCTCGAGCAAGATACTAATATCTGATATGCTTAAAAACATTTTTTTTCATCCTTTTGGCAGATTGAGAACCAGTCTGCCCCAGGGCAGCTGTGGTCAGCTGATATCTTGCCACCGCCACCACCAGCAGTATTTAACTGGAGTGGATTGAGTGGACTGAGGCATTATATTATTTTTATCCATTATCAAACATCCATCCTTTATTCCACACTTCTAATCTTATTAACATCTTTACCCAAAAGCTGAACCTCTAGGTTTAATATGACTACAACTGGCAGTGCCTTAATCCACGTTTAAGTTTTTTATTCATTTGTTGACCTTTGTTTAACCAGAGCAACTGGTTCTTAAGTTAACCAAAACATGGTCCAGTCATTTGTCCTTTTTGAGGCCTGGCAGCAGATATCTGGCATTGCGCACGTCTGAGGTGGTTTCAAGATGTTTGGAAAGAGAAGGACTGCCTTGTGTGATCTGACAGCACAGAGATAAAAGTGTGTGGTAATGAGAGCAGACAGAGCTGTTACACAGATCATCAGCCAGATTCCTCTGTGATACCTGCACTTTTTCATCTCAAACCTCCTCACGCCGTTTCACTGCAGTCTGCACTTTATTCAGTAATGTTCACAAGTCTACATGACGCAGAATCACTTGTGTTAACGTGTGATACTTTTCTTTTTGATCCAATTTAGAGTACATAAGATTAGGTTCTACTAGACTATTTCACATAAGATATATTTTTATTGCTCAAAGAGAGCCCCCTTAACAATGTGATCATATCATCTTACCCGTCTTCCAGCTTCATTATTGTGTAGATTCATCAACTGCCGCGCACTGTCGATCGAGCCTTTGGGATAGCTCTTCTCCCTCTCCCGTGCGTCCACAAACTCCTTAGAGAACCTGTATCCGTAGATGAGGTTGTCGCCACAGCCGCCCCACAGCCAGTCCCGAGGAAGGTCTTTGGGGCGCGCCGCTCGACTGCACCCACAGCTGGACAGCTCTCCCTCCCTGCAGGCCCGGCTCACAGAGTTCACCACGCCCGCCGCACTGATGGCATAGGTGAAGGCCGTCTCTCTGCTGGCTGTAAGGGACATAAAGACATCATGTTGGGTCAATCACAAAGCAAAATTTGGAATATTTTTGATGCCATGTAAAAACAAATATTATCTCGAAACTTTAAAACTTTTACTTTTTAAATGTTGCAAATAAACATGGATATTTTAACTTTTTATATGACCTTCCTAAATGAGAAGAAATGGCTGTATTTTAAATGTTATTTAGTGAAAAAAATAACAAAAAAGAAGAGATCTAGATAAGATAACTATAAAACATCCTAGGATATGGAAATTTGAAACTTTTATATAACTTTTGTTTGTTATGCTGCTTCCTAATTGGATATAATTGGGTGTCATTTTGTCATTTGCTATTTTTTTTTTCTCAAATTTTGATCACAGAAATCTCTTCTTTACATACTTTCAAGCTCCTCGTATTCTGATCAGTTTTTCATTATGTTTATTTCGTCTATACTGAAGCCATACCAGTGTCCTTTTCCTTTAAGAGTCCCCAGACTGAGGAGATGTGATGTCATATGACAGCACTCACCATACACTTAAGATTTCTGAGCACTTCAGCCAAAACTGCTGCAGGCTCCTCATTACCAACATGTTCAAGTGCAGAGTTCGGTTTGCTGTTGTTGGGATTGAGCCAGACAAAAACAATGCCCTCTAGTGACCAACACTGCACATAGCATGCACGGTCTAATTCAGTTCAAATTAGAGTCGACAAGAAGAAGAGCTCTCTTGGTTGTATCTGTCACAAGTGAGGGATGCTGGAGGCACTAGCCACTAACCACAAATTTCCTCTGCTGGGAGGGCGCAAGACAATACAAGAAAGAGATACGTGTAAGCAGTTTTTCCCCTTGCTGTCAGTGGATGTTCTCCCCATTAGCACTACTTTAAGAAGCCACAGTCTACAAGCAAAGGGTAGATAAGAAGTTAAAGACAAAACAGCTGACCAAAGTATGCTGACATTAAAGACAAGGGCCACTAAAATATTTGAATGAAGTCTATACTGTCTACCTGCTTGGCCAAATCTGAAGAAAATACGATCTAATGGGAAGAACAGATGGAAACAGAAAGACACATGACAGGGGCAATAGATTGGAGTGAAGGGAAAGCAGAACAGTAAAGAATGTATAAAATATATGGCTTCCTCTGTCATAAAAAGGTGCAATGGCTTCAAAATATTATGTAAAAAGGCACCCAGCTGTGGACGTTTGGCAACAGATTATCAAATATATTAGTGAAATTTGAATTTAGCCTCGGGTTATTGGCAGGTTTAGGTTTGTTCAGAGAAAACTGCCATCTTCCACTTTGCCGTCTCATTCAGCTGAAAGCTTCATTTGGGACTTTGGTTCAACTATATCCAGCCTAAAGTAACCACAGCGGGCCGAGGAGCAAGTCAAAGGGCCCCCTGGAGCTCAGTGTGAAGCCAGCAGACAGACTGACAAGCTTTCAGACAGACTCTTACAGGGAAGGCCTTGTGTGCTTAGGCAGAACCATGTTACAGAATAATATAGGCAATATATGTGATAATATAGTGAAGTTTTTGAATGTTAATTTCTAAATTTAGCCACTTCAAGGACAATAATGATTAACTAGTCGATGTAATCCTTCATTCGTCTAGGAGAGGTCCATGGAAGGAAAGGTTTCGAATCATTTGTATTAGTGGGTTAAAAAACTTGAACTTTTTTTCTACTTAGATAAATCACTCACAATCATTAATACTCTGTCAGTGTTATTTGAATTTAGGGACGTTTCCGTATTTAAGAAAAATACAAATCCATAAATGATCCACACTAAAAGGAAATTTCTGAATCAAAAATATAAATTGCCATATGCCCATATGCATGAATAAAACTTTTTTAAGATTAACAAGGTATTTATAATAAACCAAAACTGTAGCCATCATGGCAACTGATGTTAATGGTTTAGGAAGCTCTGAGCACAAATGCAAAAAAAAACAACCCCAAAACAATGGGAATTTGACAGTAAGCAGCTCCATGTTGTTTTACATTTCTATACTTTCCTATAACTCGATGAGAAGCAGAAAGCCACAAGTTCTTTACCGTGTACCTCACTCACAAACCATTCCCCCACACGGCTGCCAAGAAGCAACAGCTCTATACAGTTTTCCAGTGGCGCAATGGCTAATCCAAAGTTCGGCAAATGAAGCATACAGAAACTGTGTGAATATATGACCTTTATGTGTTTATACACGCACATGCTGTAACTTAAGTTAATTTAGCATGTCAAGCTAAAATACGGCTTCATCTTTTTTTAAATGTTGATGGCACCACAATGTCTCACACAGTTGGGCTGAAGGTGAAGAAGGTTGTGATAAAAATGTTATCTGTGTGGATGACTCCCAAACCCCAGAATGATTGATTTTTCTGCAGAAGTGATTCAAAATTAAAGCTATTTATTTAGATATTTCACAATTGTTGTAATCTACAAGGGCTCAGCAAATGAAATGTGCATTGTTTTTTATTCATTAATACCGCCACATATGTGCAGATTATTGTATGTAGGTTACTGAAGTTCAGATTGAACACAAACTGAATTAATTGTACTAATCATTTTTGCAGCCATTTTAAGTAAGTAGCACCACTTTGTGACTTTATGAGATACGTTTATTAAAATATGCCATGTTTTTTTTCCTAATGAAACTATGAAATGTATAGGTTTTGTTACCTGTATGTATGACGCGGCCAAACACAGAGGAGTTGTCCACAGTGCTACAGTTCCAGCGCCGGTGTCTAAACTGGTATTGGCACTCCCGGATGCCCGTCTTGGCGCCCTCTCCGATGTACTGCATGTGGTCCTGGTAGAACTGGCACAATTTCTTCTGGCCCTGCGACAGGTCCACCAGCTGGCTGCACAGAGGCTGAGCTCCGATGATGTAGGCCTCAGGAATTAGCAATGGGTTCATGGCTAAAGACCTGAGAGGGCAAGGACATAATGAGTTTGAAAGTTAAAAAAAAAGGTAAAAGTATTAACTTTTTATTTTCTTATTGTAATGGACAAATCACAATTCAACTTTTGTGCTGGTTCCAATTGAGGAAGGTCACAAGTTGAAAGAGTTCTGCCAATCTGAATCTGGAAATTGATTTGGACGATTTGTTGTAGTGAACGTTCTCATTGGGTTTGATGTGTAGAAAATGCTATCATGAAACAAATTTAGCATGTCTTTTAACTCATGGACCAATTCACAAGAGTTCATTCCCAAGACAGGAAAGGGTGACAAAGTTGCACCAAAAATGCTAAAATAGGGGACTGGGATGATCCCAAGCATAATTAAATGCTGATTTTTACACTAAAAAACACTCAAAAACAATTTATTAATGTCCAAATTATAGCATGTCAACCAACAGTCAGTGGTAACTTCAAATAAAGAAAAAAAGGTTATCAACTCCTATAAAGAATGTACGTCATGTGACCATAAAAAAGTGGCTTTAAGTGCAATAGTGAACTACAAAGGGATACAAAAGCTACATTTTTGACTGACTCATTGAAGACTCGCACTCATTTCACCATCTGGTTCCAGGCCACAGGACAATTAGAGCGGCCCATCCCCGAGCCCCAAGAGAGACACAATTAGCCCCCAGTGTAACCCGATCGACTGGGGGAACTCGGCAGCAGCACGGGAACGCAAAACCAACACACACAACATACGCACACACCAAAGGCAGAAAAATAAAACAACACACAGCTCTGTTTGTGTGCTCAGCCACTCAGGCTCTCTGCTCCTGCAACACTAAATCATTTACACCTGTGTCCCCTCCAAACCGGAAACAGGCTAACAGTTTGGGCTCACAGCTCCTTCAGCGGGCCTGCAGTTCAGCTGATTTAATGGCGGGAGGCTATTTCCAAAACAATGATATTTTAAGTATGGCTGCACAGTAAAAATGTTACCCGTGCATGATGGTAAGCACAAAATATAGCAAATACTGAAAGTAAACGTACTGCAAAAATGCTATGATCGTAGATGGCTTTTCAAGGACATTGATTTGGTCAAGTAGACAGTCCGTTTCTCTAGTTAATAACTGGTTTCGAGTCAGTTTAGAGCCAGTGTAAACGAGTTTGAACCAGGTTTAGTCTTTAAACCATGAAACTCAACACAATAATATTCCAAGTTTGGCCATCGCCCTAATCAAGGGTCTCCAATGATGGTATCTTATTATTCAACACTGCAATGATTATGTCTGGTATAAAGCATCATTATAAAATAATTAAAACTCACATAAATCATAAGCGTATGATGTTACTTATGGTCATTGACACAGCAATTACTGCAGACTCCAACTCAACTACAAAGTGCAGGGCTGTATTTAAGTGCCTCGTATGGTGAGTGCACAAATATAGACATTTCAGTGAACATGACCAGAAACTGCACAATATTCACACGCATTTACACACAGGCACTGACTGTAGTTGCACATATTTGCTCGATGACTCATACACCACTGTGTTTTCTATAATTTTCATAATTTTGACTTGGCCAAACAGAAATAGTTAAAAAACTGTGAATGTGCGTTTTTGTAAAAATACTATTATAAAAATATTTCACCAGCACTGCAATTAAAATAAAATTTCACATAAAGGTCTCTTGAGTAAAATGCAGGGGAGTGAAAGCATACGTACCACCATGAGTTGGCCTCCACCACCACCTGCATGAGGAGTGTGAGGATGGTGAGTGCGAACACACAGTGTCTGGAGTCCAGCGTCGCGGAGCCGAAAGTCCAGCGCAGCGGCCGGCACACGCACCTCAGCCCCAGGTTCATGCTGACAATCTGAGGCAGGAAACAATCTGTTAATTAAATAGAACATTTACAGATTTACAGCCAGCCTGGATTTTTCGGTCCTTTGGGGGAAAAGAGAATTCATGATTATAAGTGGACAGTTTGTGGCGGGTTGGCTTAGATGCACTCAGACACACACAAAAGTATTTAGGTTTGAAAGAATTGTTTTCAATTTAATTTATGTTTGCAACTTTTTGCAATCAATAAACATTTTTAAAATACTTAAAATAACAGAAATCCTATCAACATTTTCTATCAGAATTATATTTTATGGCTTTACTACAGTCAAAAAATAGACAGATGCCTTAAAAAATAATGATAAAAAATAAGCTTTTGAAAATGGTGATCGTAAATTAAATATAGTTATTATCAAAGGTGCCATACTAAATACTTTTGTATTAGCAGTGCAGAGTCATTGCGTTTGAGGCGATCATAAATCCAAAGTGGAAAACGTGCCAGACCTCAGTGTGCGTTAATTATGAGACTGAAGTGTCTGTGATTAAACACGGGCCAACTTCATCATCACTCAGCGCACGAGCACGCGCGTCACTCACGCACTAAAATGCGAGCACAAAACTGCTCTATTTTTTTTCTCGTTTCATAGCGTATTTTACAAATTAAAAATAAATACAAATATTTAGAAATGTTTTCCATGCCAGATTCAGCACGAGTTTGACAGTGACACTGTGGGCCTACAGGAGTGTAAATATTCACAAGTTCAACATCTAAAACATGCGAAGAAATAAATAGAAAACAATTTGTGAACACCATAAATACAAAAACAAAATACTTATAATCATTTATAAATTAGTGAACTCTCTTGTACATTGTTTATTCCAGTTGTTTCATATAATATTATGAGGCACTTTGTTGAATAAACTGAGTATATTTTATTGAGGATTAAAAGTTAAGATTGGCACACGCCTCACTGCAGATATATCTTTAACAAAATTGTTTGTAGGCGATAAAACGCATTCAGAAAAATCATGGGCTGTATATCTTACAAATAGGCTTATATCCTTTTTTCAAATGCTGAAGACCTATCCAGGACTAAAGCTACACACGGTAACATTTATTCCAATATCATTTAAACGCTACAGCCTCGGTGTCGTGCCGCTGGCGTGAGCTTCAGGAGCCAGGAGAGGGAGCCAGGTGCACGGGATTAAGGCGAGAACAGCGTCAAAGTCAGTTTACGTTAAGTAAGCAATTAAATCAGACGTTTCCCTTCAATCTAAACTGCGCGTCACAGGCCATCATAAGTACAGTCATCCCATGAAAGTTCGCATTTCATTTGGAAATGCCAATCAGTGGACGAGTCTAGATAATGTGTGGCTTGTTTCTCATCTGTCAAGAAGTTAATTTAGCAGCACTGGGCCTATCAGTGCAGTGGGGTCCAACTAAAACAGCTCTTTTTGGAAAACAACACAAGACTACTGGAGGGTCACGGTGGTGACAGCGGGGTAGACACTCACCGTGCGGCGGAAAACAGCCCGTTACAAGTGGAAGAGTCCAAACAATAATCCCTGGGCACACCAGTCCAGGTGACTTTAAAATTCCAAAGAAAAAAAAACCTCGATGTCTTCACAGGTAATATCTTGAAGAAATACTACTTCACAGTTTGATGTTGTTGGTGATAATATAAGGCGCTCCGTGAAAGGTCAAGTCTAAACAATGGATGAAAGTTAATTTAAAATGAAAGGCACCTATCGGAGGCCAAAGTGCCAATTTGTCCAAAGAAATTCTATAAAGTCTTGCAGAAAAAAAAATCACCTCTTTGTCAGTTTAGTTGTATTTTGGGTTGCTTGCTAAAATGTTAAATCCAGTCGTTCCCACAGTCTGCCCGTGGCACAATTACCTGCGGAAAAATCCACACCGTGATCCTCGCCACAAACGACTTGTCAATTTCCTTTCCATTCTGTGCGAAAACAGGCGCAGAAACAGCTTGTGACAACTCCTTTCGCAGTATCCAGAGAATAAAACCACGGCACAGTTCCAGACAGCAGATCGGAGGACAGATCCCCAAACTTTCGTGTCCACCCGGTGTGCGCCCTGTTGCCTCTCCCGCTGCGTCCACGCCGCGTGCTGTCGTGCGTCTGTCTGCTGCAAGACAAGTATCGGCGTCTATTCCCGTTTCGCACTGTTTTTCTATCCCTCCTCTCTCTTGTCTCACCTGCTGCTGCTGCTGTCGCCTCCCCGTACAAACTAGCCGACTGCAGCGTGGATGTGCGCCGCAAAAACCCCCTTACACTCTGGCGCATGCGCTCTCCCACATCTTCTTCATCTTGCCTTCCAGCCCAGTATTGCAGGCAGTCACCACCACCAACTTTCAGGAACCAAGGAGCAGGAATTTGAGTGTAGGTGAAAACTTTGGGGAGGGAGGTTTTTTTGGAAGGGGAGGGGTGAACGGAACAGGCTGTAACAAAACAAGCGTCTCTATTACCTAAAATAAACTTATAAAGCACTCCGGGCTATTACCCTATCCATACTAGAGGAGAGACTTAGGATTTCTTCCCGAGTTGGCAGATCAAGTTACTGTGAGGTAAAAATCAAGACTGCAGAATGTACACAGGGCGCTCTCATCACCTGAAGGCCTGGAGCATTACAGCCATTAAGGTCATTATTATTTTATGATACATTATCTCAAAGCAGAGGGCTCTATAGCAGGGGTTCTCAAATTGTGGTGCGAGTACCAATGTTTCCTCAACACTCAGCATTCTAAAGTTTATTTTGTTCATGTCAGAGGCAGTTTTTTTAACCTGTTTTAGGCTGTGCCTGTTAAACCTTTCAGTTTTAGTTTAGTTCTAGATTTGTAGCTGTGGAAGAGGTAGGCAATATACTGAAATTTAGATAATACTGTGATTGTTGTTTTGAAGATATACTCAAAATATTAAATTTTGCATATCACTTATTGTAAAAAAAAAAAGCTAATTAAGAATAAAAATGAAAAAATGTTCAAATAACAGTATAAAGTGACATTTCTGAAATTTTGTGACACATTTTTTATTGAGATTTCACATTTGTCTGATAATTAAACCTCAGCTATTACCTTTAAAAACATCTTTTAACACATGTTTGTTGAATTTACATACAGTAATATTGACTGGCTATTGTTATCAGGATTCTCAAAAAAAAAGATTGAGATATTCATTTTTGTCAATATCGGCCACCCGTAGTGGTATGCTAGTTGTTTGGACTTTGTTTTGTCTTAAAAAGGAGTTTAGTATGATTTAAATACAGGTTTAGATTCATCGCATGCTGCTGTGACGTAGATACAGGCCACTTGATACAGTTTGGTCCTGGCTTGGTTCGACATCAGTCCATGTTATAGCCTCCCTTTATCCAGCTTTCAGAAGCTACTGGTATGTATAAATTCCACAATACAGTACAATGTTTTGTTGTTCAAGCAAGTCTGAGGTCAAAGTACTCAATAGTTCCACTAATTATTTGCAATTACACGTGGATTGAGGAAGTTGGGGTTCGAATAACAGTAGGAAAAACAATAGTAAAATGAATGGATGGGGCATTAACCTGGACAATTTGGCAGTGTGCCCTGGTAATTGGGTGAAGATGGAAAATAAAATGGTTTGATCCCAGAGCAATGTATGACTAAAGAGGATAGGCCTCATATAAAAGAATTAAACGTTAGAATAGCTGCCCCATGGTTCCTTCAACAACGATGTCTGGTAGCAACTTGAGCTAAACTTAAAGACTAATGATTGCAGTAAAGTTTCCACTTAGTAGTAATTTTCAACTGTAAGTTCTACTTCCTACAAAGGAAAAATAAATAAATAAATAAATAGCCTGAGTGCCATCGGCAAGACGCAGCAAAACCCGGTCTTAACCAGAGCAAAACTAATACATCATTACAATATCCATACCCCCAATAGTTCCCATATCAGAGTGTGAGAACCAGTAATAGTTCTTAGAGAAACTTTTCAAAACATGCTACAACCATGTGATCCCTGTAGTCATTTGCCATGCCTGGATGCCCCTCCTTCCACTCGCCCTCACGCCCCTGTTCCCTTAGGAAGAAAAAGCGGGCAACATCTGGCGGAGTTTATGAGAGACTAAGAAGGAGAGAGAATTGGTAGACCATGAAAACTGGGAGCAGGAATTTGTTCTTGGTGCAGAGTATTGTTAAAGCTACCATAGGCAACAACGTAAATGTTCAACTTTATTTTCGAAAGTTGCTTAATATCTTTTTATCCAAGTTGGGATCGCTGCAAGAAATACACTGAATTGGGAAGAGAAATCTGAAATCACAATCAAATTAAGTTCTCTGACATGGAATGTGTTGTAAAAGTTGTTTTAATCCAAAAAGAGAATAAAAACAACAAGAAATACACGTGAACAACCAAAAAAACAAAACAAATATGAATAAAATTGCCATCAAAATGTACAAAAACTAGCATATTAGATCATCTTAACGGAAATCTTTCTCTGTAAACGTAATGCTACAGATAACGTGTCGATGTGGAGTGGCCCATGGTATCAAAGGTTTGAAGGTAATCCTCATATAACTGCAATTTTACATCCAAAAATAAAGTAATGACAAAGTTTTGATAAAAATACAACTAATATGAAACAATATTTAGAAGGTTAATATGTACCAAACTGGAGTAACTTTATGACCACTTGCTTCATACACGCCAAACTGCATATCTATCACTATTGTTGACAAAATCAGTAACTTCTTTTGTTTGTTTATGTAAAACTCAACACATCAAGTGCAGCTCTAACTTTTGATTCTTGCTCAAGATGTACAGTTGTGGCAAAAGTCTGACACAGTTGTCTGACCATCATAGTTTAGCGTTTTGTCAAACTTGCACAAATCCTGACTAACGCAAGCGGCCATTTTGTTATTCTTGACGGTCGTACAGTCATGACTCACCAATCCGCAAAGTACGTCATATACAGCCGCACCAACTCAAAGATTTGTGACATATCAAACCGTTTTGGACATAGAAAACCCAAACAGAACATGATATTGTTGGATTAAATAAACACACAGCAGGCGAAAAGAAAAGAAAGAAAGTCTTATAAACAATGTGTCCTTTCAGAAAGCTGCTTGATTGAAAGTCTTTTGTGTCCTTTCTCTGTTCATTAATGGACAGTTTGTAGGCATGATGTAAGCTTATCTTCAAACAGTTTCCTGCATGAGTATCTTTATTTCATTGCAATCCTTTTCAAGAATGCAGCTGATTGGCAAACAAATGAGCAAGTTGTGGTTTATATACTTGGATTATGGAGGGTTCAGATCTGTCCCAGTAAATTGTTTCAGTTTGCAGGGGATGACACAACTCCTTTGGCACAGTATGTCAAGAAAGAAACAGTAGTGTTGAGGGATTGAACTCCTTGTATTTACAGAAGTCCGGTATTTGGTTGCACTTGTAAACACTGTATGACAGCCATGTGCATGAGTATATGGATCTCACTGCTGGGTCACGATAGCCACGAAACAGCTTCAGCTGAGTATCTTGGGATACCTTGAAACCCAGTGCCGATTTGAACAAACATTGATGTGGAATGCACTTCAGTCTACCATAACACTGGTCTTCAAGGCCTTGTTGAGTTCATGACTTGCTGTGCATCTGAAGACAGCAGAATCATCATTTGGTCGCCTCATAGTTGTTCAACCTGGAAAGTAAGAAATCAAAATTGTAAGTCGTGATAAATTTAAAGGTGCATTGTAACTGCTGGTGCTGGAATTTTCCACAGTGTGACATTAAACACATCTATCTCCATAGAAATAGAAATCTGAAATTGTGGAGTAAAGGGTCTGTTCACAGTATGAATGCATGTGTTAAGATATTTTTAAGCAATTAAAAACACATGGAATTGCATAAATGATATATAAGTTGTAGATCATACATGGAACATTCCAGACAAAGCAATAACAATAACATCTCCATGGAGACAAGCACTGCAGACCCAACACCAGGAAAAGTTACATGGTTCACCTTTACAGAACATACTATTTTCTCTAGGTGGCTAAAGCAAATCTTGTCCCTAAACAAGAGGGCATTATATATTTGTGATGGCTGCTCTTTTAAATAATGTATATCCATTTGTGCATATCGTTTAAGAAATAACTGTGGTTCTTTTACCATGGATCATCACACTATATATACTTTGGCTATTTGGTATTCCCCCATGGATGCATCACATTCTTCTCTGATTTGACTCTTAACAATAAATAATTTGCTGCGAACATTGAATGATTTAAACATACTATATTTTCCTTGAAACCTCCTCTCTATGTTATCAGGAATTTGGACACTTGCGTGTGATGCAAAGAGCTTATCTTTTCTTCTGCATATTGATTAGGGCAGCATTTTCTGTCCACGCTTTCAACTGGCACAATAAGTTCTTAGAACTGATGGCTTGCAATGTAAAACTGTAAGTTAAGTTCACAATACAACATGTAATTGTGACAGTTGTTGCCTTATCACTTGACGTCATTTATTGTAGAGTTGTAAAGGAAAGGTTAGCACAACACACTTAGCTCTAGTGTTGATGCCTTGCTTATTTTGCAGCTTTAGCTTGACCATTTTGTTCCTCCCCCTGCCTGGCAACTTTCCAGAGCTCCTTAAGAATGCTCTAAATGCAGCTGGCTGTAGCCCAAACATCAAGTGCTCATTAATAAAAAAAAAAAAAAAGAAAAGAAAAAAGAGGGAAAAATGTTGGTGAATGTGTCTGCCTAAAAGTCAGGCTCTATGCAGCAGCCAGTAACAGCTTAGTCCTGTCCTGGGGCTAAGTAGTGAAAATACAATGATGTATGTCTAGAATGCTGGGGGCGCCTCATTGGCTGAGCAAACAGACCCCGAAATAACGACCAATCATCAAAGACGTTATCATCAGTCACAAGGGGAGCTTGGGCCTGGAAACTCTATGTTGGGGGCCACAGATGTGCACAGGTAAAGTCTGAAATGTAAATGAGCTACTGGGAAGGAAGATGACTCAAAATCTATCAAGACATAAAATTAAACACAATTTCACATATCACTTCTATCAGTTTTTCTCTTATTTTATTCAGTAGTTATGCTAATTTATATGAATTTAACACTAACCGTATACATTTGTAAACTAATGCTTTGTTTATTTGTTTGCCAGTTAGCTGGATCACATTTACAATAGAATTACTTGAGTGAAGGTATCTTTCCACCCTGGTCGTTTCAACATTAACATTGTAAGAACGACCGTGAGGAATGTGCCCAGTTGTAGTCTCTTCCTGTGTCTCTCTGATTGGCTGCGAGGCGTGGAAGGTCCATCCATTACACCCCGGGGTAAATAAACAGGCCCAGCAGTTAAAGTGCCATCATTTGTTGTGAAGCAGAGGCGGTCGTTGTGTGTGGGGTGCACTCGTAAAGCTCTTTCCCTGCAAGTGTATGTCCATGCACGCTTGTGTTCTTTCTCAGGTTTCTGCGCTGTCGTCTGCACCTAAATTAATGATTTCTGGGGGCAGAGAATCAACAAATAGTGTGTCCCGAGGTAGGGTATAATGGAAAGAGTAACGGGCCTGTAGCAATGGATGTGTTTGAAGGCCGCTCCTCTTTCTCCTCAGTCATCACCTCAGCAGCCACACAAAACATGTATTCACTACACAACTCCACAAACGCAACATCTACATTTGTCCTGCTAATGAGGAAGAGTCTGTCAATATTCTGTTACAGATGTGGCCATGCTTAACAGCTTGAGGTCACTTAACATGGCAGAATGTCAGATGTGCATGCTATATTGGCTAGATGGATTGTAGATTTTCAAAGCAAATCTGCTAAATTACTGATCAAAATAAAGAAGATTTAATGAAAAGGGACATTTTTCAATAATTGTTGGTTTGTTATATTTAGATTTAGACCAACTTGAACGCAATTTTACCGTACAATTTGTGTCAATTTATTTTAGTCATAGTCATATAGTCAACAAACATTTAAGAAAAGTTAGTGACAGTGTCAAAAATAACAACTAACATAAACAGTATAGTACAATAAAACTTTGATGTTGGTTGCAAGTGCTAGTTTTCTAAATTACACTCTACTTTGTAAAAACTATCATCATGACACATAAAAGAATAATTTTAGATGATGTAAACATAGCAGGTTGCGTGAGGTTTTCTGCATATAAGGTTATTTATGATAAAGTTAGCAAGGGAAGAGACAAAAATGTTGGCAATATACAAAGACAAATTGAGTGTTGGATGGTAGACTGTGAAACACGCCACAAGATAACATAATATCAGCTGTCCTGCTTGAATACGTAGGACATTTTGTCTTGATATAATTGGGACTGTGATTCTGGAAAAAATATGTTTGACTCAAACCAGACACACTCTAATCTTTAGGTAGATTTGTACACAAGAAGGAAGTTTGCCAGAAAAACAGTGTAACGGGGAGAGGATTTCATTAATCAAAGGAGAACATGCACATACGCTGAGGCCCTGCTGTATGTCGACTGTACGTCAAGAAGTAGCCAAAGTAGCAACACTAAAGTCTCCAGCTGCACGATCCAAAAACATTAACACTTGGACATATTGGATGAGATCATTGTGTTATCACCTCAAGATTTATGCTTTGAATAAAACATGCAATATGAATTCTATGAGTTATAGCTACAGCAACACATACCTTTAAATGGGCATATCAAATGTTCCCCTTTTAGCCACCATTCTGCATCAGCTACAATCGGCCATTCCAATCTCCAACTCCCTGCCCTCATCCTCCACGCTTCCTCTACCAGTGCTAAATGGTGGGATCAATGGGGTTAGGGCTTTCTCATATTAATACTCATTGAGCAGAGGGACAATGATTGACTTATCAAACGCTGCCACAGGAAAAGTTACTCCTTGTTAAAACCCAACACTATTTTTATCAACTATCTCCTTCAGTCTGAAGTTTGCATACCAAGCCTATGCGTGTAGATAAGTCTCCTCCTTTTTTTAAGTGCAGTAATATAAACCTGTTAAATGGGCTCTTAAAGGACCACCAGTGTTTCAGTCTTGCCCTTTCATTCAGAGGTACCCTTTGGTTGGCTTTCTATCGTTCTTAAAGAAAAAACAACACTCCAAATCAAATTACAAGTTCAAAGATGAGCCCCCTACCAGCAGCATACTGTGCATATGTAAAACAAGATCTTTCACGGCCCCGGTACAGGACACACTGAATAGCAGGAAAATAACAGGCAAAATGAGGCAAATGCACTTGTGGCCAAATCGCTGTTCCATCATATGTTTATTCTATTAATTTATTTCTATTTGATAGTTTTCTGATTTTGCTTGGGTTTGATTTGACTGGTTTTACAAGCAGTAAGATCAAATTGAGTTGTTATTATATATACTTTGTTTTGCTGTTTTATGTTTGTGTAAGTCCAGCACTTTGGAAACAGTTCTGTTTATAAAATGTGCTATACAATTAAAGTGGATTTGGATTTGGAGGGATCCTATTTCAAACTGTAGATTGGGAACCTCATTTAATAATCTTTAATAATGCCTACTGAGAAATAGTGTATTTTAGTTTAAATTACTTACACGGTCAAAAGCAAAAAAGAAGTGTGGAGATATTATGTCAAAACAATACTTTATGTTCATGACGGAGATAACTGGAGACCTTGATTATTTTATCAACCTTCTATTATATGCACACACAAAGATGGATCATCTCTACACATACCAACCCTTTGTAACCTGTTCAACCTTCCAAACTTGTGATCCACATCAACCTGTCGAGAACATCTCTCCTATAACAATTCAAGAGCTCCAGCCTTTCTTCTACATTTTCTTTCCTCCATTTGTTCTTTTTTCTTGTTTCAGGCTGACTTTTACAACTTCCTCCTGGTTGGGACTGCAGCTCTAACCCAAACAAAACTCCATTTTTTAGTTATTGGCCCTCGTGGCATGTAATGGAGAATCAAGCTAATTATCCCTACAGCTGTTTTCACTTGCTTTTTATGTAAGCAATACCTGGCTGATCCAGAGAGCAACAGTGAGGCCCTTCTCTGAGCTGCAGGCCTCCAGGCCGGCTGGAATTAGAAAGCCAAATGCCAGCTTTTCCTTCTGCGCCCTGCCCCCTGATGCTGCTCGTATGTACCGCACCATCTCTGCTGTCGCACACAGGCTGACCCACCGAGGGCTGAGCTAACCAAAGCCCTCTAACGCCACAACAGCCATCCATATACACACTCCTTGCATATACACTGAAACTGTAGCCAGGACGGATATAGATCACTTAACTTCTTTCACTTTTACTTAATGAAGTAAGTAAGGTCTGAGGTGTGACGGCAATTAAATAGGACTATTTCTCACAGATACAT
Organism: Rhinogobius similis; assembly: GCA_019453435.1. NCBI lineage: Eukaryota > Metazoa > Chordata > Actinopteri > Gobiiformes > Gobiidae > Rhinogobius > Rhinogobius similis. The sequence continues at coordinate 18,136,201 of CM033624.1, read as the reverse complement.
TTTGAATGAGAGAGAGAAAAACTTTGGGGTGAAGAGGGGAAAGAGGGAACAAAAACAATCCCTCACTGGCTAATTACATAATTTCCTTCGTCTGAGCAAACACTCCGAGGGTGAGAGCAGGAGCGTGAGGTCCTCAGAGCTGCCAAGACAAGAGAACATGAAGACCTCTGAAACTAAATAATGGACACTGGCAAATAACGTCAACAAGAGTGAAGGATCTGTAGAGCTGGTATCAAAGTTCGAATCTTCAGGTGATACTCTGGATGATTGGTTTTTATATTTTAGCAACAAGTGACAGTATTCTGATCAGGTTTGAAACATAATGCCACTGCTTAGTTTTGGCATCATTGAAATGATGTTAGTCTTCATTTCATCCTGGTATAGTCGGAGAGTTTTAGTTCTGATGAGTCAGTCCCTGCTAATGCATATTTTAGTCCACACAACTGTTCAAATTCTGATTCCAGTCTTCCCATCCAGAACCCCTCAATATCACTATTGATCCTATCAAGTGTTAGAATGGACCATGATTGAGTGCAGACAAACAGTTGCTGGGGTAGTGTTCCCTTCATAACAGTTCATTACTCTGTGCAGCCAGACTCGTGTTCAGTACAAACACCACTAGGTGGAGTTGACTGTTACTGTATAGCTCATGTATCAATCTCATTAAAGTCTTGTGGAGAGGCAGTATGGTTCTGAAAGTGAATAAAATATTGTATATTTCTCTTCAGTGTTAGTGTATACAACCTACAATAGGCAATTTCAGATGAATTACAGATGGACTGCAGTTAAGACAAGTCCAAAAAGTAAAAGAAAAGCCTCATCCCTGAAAGGCTCTGTCTTTTGGTTTCTAATCCTCTGAGGAATGATGGAGGAATGGTGGTGTGTGCACTCAAAGGTGTGCTAATGTATATTTGATACGGGTGAAACTCCCAGTATCTTGCACTAATGCAGAAGTTGTTTTGACACTTTACTGTAAACGCACTCTCCACAAAGGGCTTCACATAAAATTTAAGATAATGTGAGATATGATGTTATTAAATGTTACTTGAACCAACAGGGCTAAGATTTAAACGTTGTTTAAGTGCTGTTTTCTATTCATTCAAGTGGCACTTAGAAGGAATTGTGCAGTACAGAAGTTCATCTGCCTTAAATTGTTCAGTCATTTGCATAATAGATTAGATGTTGGATGCCCTTTTGTATTTATATTTATATTTTGATTTGGCATAAAAGCAACATGACCTTTGTCATGTAGATCCAATATAATTAATTTGCTTCACATGTCCATATTTATATAATCTTGTATTTGATTTATTACTTGAAGCATCTCAATTTATATTATTGCAGTAGATGTAAATATTATATGGCACTAGATGTAGATAAAACATGGCAGAAGATGTTAGTATGAGGATGCTATTAGCTGCATAAAACCAAACCTCTGTGACCTTGTGTTGTACAGTCAGACTAATTTGGAGACCCTGGTGAACGTGTTTCTCATATAAACACCTCTCCCATGTGCCCTGGGTGAACCTCCATCCTCACACCAGCCCCGGCCCGCTCAGGCCCAGGCCCAGGCCCAGACAGGGGAGACGGGTGAAACCTGAGCCCACATTAAAGCACCTCCATCAGGTAGGAGATCAGCGGAGTCTGCAGGGGTCCGGGCTTCCAAGAGCCTATCTCTGCTCCATCTGGAAAGAGAATCTGAGGGTGATGTGACGGAGTGATAAGAGAGCATGCCGACAAGTTGTGCAGCTCACCCCCATTCAAAAACAGTTATTGCAACTCCAGCATGTCTGCTGCTGAGTTAGGCTCTACATTTTACTGTTCAAGCATTTGCCATACATAATCATGCACTATATTCCATTCAGTTTGATGTTACAGTTTGCATTTGAGAAGATTTTCCATACATGAGATACATTGTGGGTCGGAGTCGGAGACTTTGTTTGAGAAAAATGGAAAGGTTGCGTACAAAGCCAGAGAAGTGGTAAATCCCACACTCCACAAATACACTTTTATTAACCCTATGTGAATAGTTCACTTTTGATCATCATCCTTCCTTCTGCACATTCAGTGAGCCAACAGTTTATTGCTTTCTAGTGTGCAAGTAGAGGTCCACCTTCTTCATGATGTTTTCTCAAGACCTGGTTTGAGGTTTTTTGTTGTTGTTGTTGTTGTTTTGTTTTTTTTTTGGTTTGTTTTGTTTTTGTTTGCATTTCATAAATATATCTTTGGTTCCCATGAAGAGACATGGGCAATACTTTCTGTTTACAATAATAACTAACCAAATGTAATCCTCATTTCAACTGCATTTGACCAGACTTGCTCCCTTATTGTTTCTCTATGTGAACGTGGGCCGGACACTTGTGTCAACAAGGCTGATAATAGGTTCTATTCAGTAGTTACAGCAGTGATCTGAGGTGGAACAGTTCAAATGGAGATTTACACAGTCAGCTAAGATTTGTGTTTGCTCATCAAACATTAGAGGCTGTGGCTATCCAGCACTAACAGTGACTTCATCCCCTCCTCAGCAACCAGACAATAAATTATCTTTCCTTGTGAGCCCTTTGCCCCATTAGTGAACACGATTTACTGACACATTTACCTACTCAAATGGACTCAAAATAAGATCTGATAGAATAAAACCAAGTGGCAGTGGATGTCAAATAAAAGAGGATTCCTGATGCAGCTGTGTTAGCTGTGTTGCTAAGTCCGGTCTCAGGAAGAACCAATCATGTTGTTGGCCCGGGCCGTTTAGTGCTTTTGGGGTCAGCGTAGCCCCGGGACACAAGGCAAAACGATACACAAGTGAGTGCACCGCTCCTCAGTGCTTGTCAGTGATAAAAAGGAAATAATAGTTGCATTGTCCATCGTAAATTAAGATAAGACATGATGTAAAGATTGTTGACTTTAGATGATTATGATGTTCTTCCCAGTTTCCAGGGCCATGTTTGGTGTTTGTGCGTGCGGTAGGTACACTGCAGGTTGTGGGGTTCTGCCGCCAACAGGCATGGGCCGGCATTAAAGGGAAAACTAAGTGGGAATATATTTTGGGGAAAATACCCAGTTTTCCAGCCTCAGGGCAGAAAGACAGATTGTGTGGTAGGGACACAGGGAGAGGGAGGGACTCACAATTGTAAATGAGAAACAGTGGAAGTGATCTGATTTCTGAATCAACCTGAAATGGCCCTCGCATGACTGTAAACTCCTGTCTATTATTCACAAACACCAACACTTCAAATGCAACCAAACTGACCCTTTAACAACCCCAGTACAGCTCCATGGCAGGCGCTGGCTGTGAAACTTAAAAAGGAGAGACACTAGGCTGTAAATAAGCGTCATAAAAAAGTGACAGCAGTTTGGCCTCCAGTGCAGATGCAGAGAAAATAATCCTCATTAGTTTTGACAAAGTGAATCATCATTTTGTGATATTTACGACTAAAACACACTGTACCCATTAAACACAAGCAGATAGAGATATCCATGCTGACAGTGCTAACATTAATATTTATGTTTGGCCTCATGTTTTGATGCACAGTGTAGCAACAAGAGACATGTTTTAGTTATGATAGTAAAAGATGACGCAGGGTGTGAATGGGACAGTGAAGTATGTAAACCTTTCTGCATACTGAATACTATTGAATATTTATGTCACAAACTAGGTTCACATCACTGAAAATGGCAGTTTGCTCCATGAAGTTATAAAAACGGTTTGAGTCTGTGTGATCTTGGTTCCATTTGTCTGGGCGGTGCTGGGAATAGTATCAGCTTAAGGCTGAAAGAATTTAGGCCTCCCAAGCAAGGTCATGTGCTGATGTTTAGCAAGAGCTTTCTCAGGTCACAGGCTGCGACTCTGCACCATCACTCACATTACCCACCTCTCTGAGCACGTCTGTGGAGCTGGCATGACCCACATCTCCACAGCAGCTCACTGTAATGACTGCTGACAGTCACCTTAAGACACATTTTGACTGGCTCCAGCCTAGGTCTAGAGGCAGGCTCTGCTACGCAAACAGCAGCTGACGTCACCCAAGCATAACAAATGTTTTCTTAATAAAATCTTAATTGTATCAAATTTATCATAATCATAAGCCCGATCTCAGCAATTCACAATACATGTTCAGTAATGTGGTGCTGTGAGATGTGGCTAAAAGCTATATTCAAGAAACTACTTCTGTTTTTTCTGTTCTATTTGTTTAACCTCTCTGCCCCTCTACACTGCATTTAACGTCTCTTTGCGTAATAGAGGGACAATCTTGGCACATCTCATCAGATACAATCACCAGTTCCTCTGCAGCAGTGGGCATTTAAACCCCAGCTTTTCCCTCCTCGCACCTCTGCGCTCTCACACGCTCTCAAATTCTACCCCTTTTATTTCACAAAAATTGATCTAATACTTGTGGAGATACGTTCATAAATTCCAGATGAAAATGTTAGTGCGATGCAAAGATGCGCATAACCGCAACGGCGCACACGTCCTGATTAAGGCTTAGAACCTGTTTGTTCTGCTCTGTCTAAAGCACAGACAGAGAAGTGCACAAGAGCAGGAGCAGCTCTATCAGAGCAGGAGGACCACCACAGACTGAAAATAACCCTATGAAAATATGGCCTTAAAACTGAGCTCTAAAATGTACTAGAATACTGGAGCTAATTGCACACTTTGTTACGTGTTCTCCTGGTTAGGACCCTAGACCATCTGATAGACATAATCACAATATTCAATTTAAACCCCTTGTAGGACTAGCATTATCCTGGAGATGAGATTCCAAATCTCAATTTAACAATCCCGATGAAGTAAATTATACATAAAAATACCCAGCAACAGAAATTCCTGGTTACTTTTTTTTCACCGCCTACAAAGCAGGTGTCCTCCTTTTTGATCACCTGAATCTGGTCACCCTACATAATCCAGTGAGTATAACTGATGTTAGATGGAGAGAAAATACAATATTTTTTATTGTAACGCGAGTGTTGTGCTGTTACTAATGTGCACTGGCTTATTGAGCCTGCATTTGGTGAGAAATAATTTTCTGTTTATAAGCTTATTTTCAGTTTTTTGCCGTCTTGTTTTCACCTGAGTCTGCATTCTCTCTGGTCTTATCATCTTGCTGCGGTGCCCAGAGCCAAACAATGCAAGACCCGTTTGGAAGGGTCTGCTCCATACCAAACCAATGGAAACAAGGCGTTAGTCTACTTGCTGCTAGAGAACAGGACATTCAACCAGCCGGTTTTTACATTTACATGATATTATGTGTGCCAAATCCATGCAGATTATAATTACATGAAGCATATGAATAGATAACTAATGATGAACTTTAAACGTAGTAAGTGAGAGAGGGATTGTGCTTTTGCAGTGAATGGTGCAGCTCACACAGGCTGGCCTTGTGCTGAGGTGCCCAGTGTTGTTGAAGCTAACAAGGATTGTTCCCTGAGGTGCCCTCAGCACATTACAGCCATTATTTGGATTGGCATCAGCGATGCTCACTATAAACTGCTCCCAACTTCACACGCTGATGCTTTTGATGTTTTCACAGGGAGAAAATATTTCAGGTTCAACAAAGCACTTTATTGTTAGTGAATGTTAAAATCTTGTTCAGAAGAATCAATAAATGTATTCACTGAGTGTATTCAAAAATAATGTCATTTGTGTATTGAAACGTGTTAGAAGAAAAAACATGTTGACTGAGTTTACAAAAGTTCGGATTTTGGCCATGTAAGAAGTATTGTGAAAGATGAAGATTAAAAAAACACCACAAAACCCCTTGATTTTGAATTGGGAGCACTCGTTCAGCTGCTGTCTCTTTGCGTCGCTGAGAGAACATTGAATATGCTGCAGACCGCTATAAATTAGTATCAGACTCGTAATTGCCTTGGCTCTGTAATATGTGGCTTGGGTTTTGCACGGATAATCTCACTGTTCTCTGTCCACCTTTGACACATGGTAAACAGACCCAATCAGTACCCAATACACGTCGATATAAGACAGATGCACTCCAGTTTGTGTACAGTGAAAAATGAGCACACGTCTTATTCCTGTCATCAGCCCTTTGACAATCCGGACAGTTAGCCTTGGATTTTTTAAAGTCCACTGTTCTAATACTTAAGCTATACTTTATTGCAAGCATCCCCTTCCTGCTATGTCAGATTTATACCTCTCCCATGCATGTAAAAACGAACAAGACGGAGACGCAGCAGCAAGTAATGATCTGTAAAAAATGAAGGTAATAATAGTGTTCAAGTGCTAGTCTTTCATTGAGCAAATCTGGCCTCAGCTATTTCACACTGTAGGAATCTCTTGTGGCGCACATCAAAGAGGCCTGGGTTATATACGCGCCGTAGAACAGTTGACTACTCTCACATACCCCGGCATTTGAGTATGAACCCTTTACCTATACTTTACAACATGCACATATTTTCATCAGCATATCAGAAAGTGACAGCTCTTTTGTGTCTTCTATAAGCCAAAAGCCCTGCACAAACATCTATCATCCGAACCACTTTAAGAGACAAAACACGCACACAATATGGAAAGAGTATGGTAATGTAAATTTCGACTTTACAAGCTCGAGCGTGACATGAGCGATACCAAGGACAGTGATGGGACTAGCATATGTACGGATTCAGAGACGCATGTGGATTTGAGGTTGCTTTATGATAGATAGATCTAATATAGAGCGGGCCGTATCCATTGGGGGTGAACAGGAGGCTATGTCATCACTGGCCCATCGCGCTCCATACTTTCACATCACTTTTCACTCCCTACTATAAACAGCAGGACGGGGGAAACGCTAAGACTCCCACATGTACATAAGGAAACACACAGACTGAGATGGGCACTTCTGACTTACATTCATTGACTTCCTTGAGTAATACAGTTTTAAAGGGGACATATTATGCATATTAACACATATTAAGCTTTTAACCTTGTTGCAACAGTGTTTCCTCAACATTAGTGACTCAAAGTTGTTTTTGGGTTGATTTATTCATGTTGGAGTAATCGTTTATTATCCTGCAACTGAGGCTCCCTGTACTTAGTGAGGATTATTTGGAAAATTAAGACTCTGAGTGATGCATGTAGTGTTCAGGAATGTCATGAAGCACCTTTCCAAAAATATAAACATGTAAATTATAATTCGTTGCTAATTATGGTAAAATGTCACAATGAAGAGGCGGGGCTTTTCAGTTCCATTTTAGTCATTCAATATTGTGGTTTACAATTAACAAAATATAAAATGATTATGTACTTGTTATTATTGTTCAATATTAAGTACCTGAAAAAAAGCATAATATGTCTCCTTTAAAGATGCACTACATGTAACTTTTCTGGTGGAGGGTCTGTCACCAGCTTGTTCCATGGCGATGTTATTGCTTTACCTGGAATTTTCCACAGTAAGGCATTAACTGTATCTGTCTTTAAGCGGGTAGCACCCCCAGGTTAAGTTACAGGTCAGATCTATGGAGAGACGACCCCGCTGAGAATTAGAATGCATGTTTTCTGAGGTATTTATGACTGATAAAAACAGTAAGTAAAAGTAAAAAGTAATATGTTACATATAGTGCCCATTTAAAAAAGCTTTTGGATAAATTGATTGATTTAATTCTTATTTGAATCCTTTTACTTTTCAAAAATACTCACATATGCACACTATTGTTAATTCTTCTGATACATCAATGTTACAACACAAGTTAAACCCACGGAGATACTCAATACTGGATTACTTCTCTCTACTTTTACTAGCTTATATTAACAATACTATTTAACATTAAAAAATGTACTTGAATAATATTTTTGCTACTCTATCCAGTGCTCCTGACAAAGAGAAATTAATCCCGGGTGGTCCCAGATGGCGAAATGTTTCCAGTTGAAATCGCTCTGGTTTTGAAATCACGCAAACCTATGCATGCAGGATCTGACTGCTTTCAAACATCCACACACACATAACCACTGAGTGATCTGAGTGGGATAAAATAAAAGGGGAAATAAATGGGCAGGGAAGTCCATGAAGACAGAATAAATGACTCGAGGGCTTCTGATAGTACGCACTCAACCATCCATATCCCAGCCTGTCTCTTCTAAACAATAACAGCCCGGGTGACGCTCAAACGCACTGTTTAACACTGGAGAGGCCCCACCTTAAACATTTCTATTATGGTGAATAACTTTGAGTGTTTGGATAGAATATGAGGAGATTACACATGCGATGATGATGGGCCAATTACGTCCTTAGCTAAAACACACCTCTGTCCCGGCAGTGCTGTAATGATGATGGCTTAAATAGTTTGCCCGATAGAGGCCCATTCAGATCGCCTGGTAGTCACACACAAATATACCAGGCTAAAGAGGGTAAATACACACATGCACATGTCAGAATGAGCAGAAACTGGCCAAAAGTGGAAGTGGGGTTCTTCTTGGAAAGCTATAAGGGCATGTTGTCATTCACTTATTGGTGGAAGTTTGTCAGTTGTATAGGGCACTTATGCAGGGCACTGTATATAGACAAGTTTATCACAATCATTTATAGGTTGTGTTCATGGCGTCAGATGGAAGTAGGGGCCTATATATAACGTCGTGGACAATTCGCTATTAGAAAACTGAAAATTCACAAATAATGAACCTTATAGATTTTTTTTTTTGTTTTGGTCTTTGTTGTTGTTCAGTCATACTTTGTTATTTGGTCCACAATTTGGCAATATTCATTTTATGGCCAAAAGTCCTTTCAACAATTTCAATAATGACACCTTTGTGAATAATGTAAAAAAAAAACTTCACCTTAGGTCTTTTGTCCTTATTGTGAAGAATCCACGGTTGTTTTTATGTGGATAAACTGAGACAGAATGTTGTGACATATGTATTCTTCTGCTTCAGTACTTGCAAATGGCACTCAAAATGATTTGGACACACAAATAAATGTTCCTCACTACTTGATGTGAAAAAAGTCCTTAAAGGGTCTGTACCCAATTTTTTTCATGTAATAAAGTAAAATTAGTTCTGCCACTGTTTTGTAAATGCATCTATCTGCGATTTTATTCTCCGCGATGCAGGAAGTGTGCTGTGAACATGTTTGTTGACATTAGCTGTACCGTGACGGCAAAACTTGCTCTGGCCTCAGATGGTTGTGAAAAGCGCTTTTAGACTCATGTCAGTGAATATTTAGGATGCTTTAGACATACATTAAGTGAGCAATACATGTGAACTGCTGTGAAGACTTTAAAAATGAAGCAGTTCTGTAAATCACGTTTTTTAAAGGTGGAATGGAGGATTTCGGGCAACAAATCAGAATCTCATTTCCTCGTGGGTAGCACAAATAACTGGTCCGCTCAGGTGTCAATCATTCTCTGCGTGCTAGTGCACGCCGGCAGGCTCGTCCAGGGGAAACGCTTGCTCCCCGGCCGCGCATGCGTGGTTGATATGCTAGTGTGTTTATGTAGCAGGTTAGCGGCGAGTTCCGTCATTGTAGGTCTAAACTTTCATCCGCGAACTACCGAAATGGCTGAGGGACGAAAGAGAAAGACTGTTTTCGAGCTTTCACAGAAGAGACGAAAGTCTGCAGAGGAAAGAAACAAAACGCGTGTTATTCTGGGGGAATCGTTTACGCGCTGGCGAGCATTGAAAGCGCAAAACAGGCTGATGCCTCCGCTGCAAACTTTCTGCTGGACAGGTAACTGTTTATCTGACTCTTTTTTTAGCTTATTGTATGTGGAGTGTATTATTAAATCTTCTTCGCGGAGGTTGTCGTGAGAAAGCGACACCAATCGTCTTGTAAACAAATGCGCATGGGCAGTGCTGCTGGGCGTGCTCGTTCACGAGGTTTGGGAGGCGTTCAGTCAGGAGAAACGGGGCGGGAGGGAGGGGGAACCTGCGCATGCGCTTTTTCAAAAAAAGGACTAACAGTCGCAGATTTTCAAATCGGCGAGAAATCCTCCATTCCACCTTTAAGACAGTATAAATCAGGTACAGCGTCTGGTGACAACAACTAGGCATGGATAAGAAACACTGATCCAAGGGCTCCATGGATGTCATTGCCATCTGCTAAAAGAATTCCACAAGGACAAACTTGAGGTGGTAACATCTCCACATCCTCTCTCCTTCCCCCCACGCCACTACAACCTGCGTCACCTCTGACCCCCACCCAATTCACTACTGTCATTTTGCAATTAACAGCAATTAAGTCATTTGGCTGTAAGGTTGTTGTGTGTGTGCGTCTCAGTGTGCAAAATGAGTGTGTGGCTGTGTGTTACTTGCACTCCATAGGGCAATTACAGCAGCACAAGGGAGCCTTTTGGAAAACGGAGGGCCCAGCAATCAACCAATCAGCCTTCAGATGGCTTTGACATGAAAAGAGAGATTGGCCTCTGCTAACCTCCGGGGGTCAGCTACAATTTAGACTATTTACCCACTCAGGAATGGCTCCCCATGTGTGTATGTTAAGGATGGATGTTGAGGGGGGCCCTAGGAGTGATGAATAGGTATGGAAATGTCTAAGTTCAGAATAGCAATACAGAGAGACGGCGCAAAGAGAGAGAGAGGGCTGTCTGGGCAGGTGAATTGTGCGGTGGTGGGTGAAGGAGTGGTTCGCAAAAGGGGATGTGGGGCCTTCAGGTTGTGTTTGTGGAGCTAAAAGGCCAGCAGTTGGAGGCCATTTGCTAACAATTTCCCATCGCAGAGTGGACTGCTTCACACACATGCATGTAACTTCCCCTGCGAATCGGCCTGACAACAGACGAAGAAGGACAACTTTAAACTTGGCGAGGACTCGATAAACATAAAGATGCTGCGTCATGATGAAAGGCCAGTCTGTGTTAAACAAACTGGTGAAATTATGAAGTGTTTTTTGGGATTATTTAAGATGCTGTCACATGTTTTATGTGTCATGTTTATTGGAATGCAATCTTTTGAAGTTTCATGTGTGTATTTCAGAGAATTTATAAACAACATTTCTGAGCCTGTTTGACTTTACTTAATTGGAATGAAGTCATGTATAAAATAAATTGTTGCCTAAACGAGACACCATTTATTTAAAAATGGTGTTGTATAAAGCTACAACAACATCTAACCACGTACATCCCTGTATCCTCTTCTAACTCTGTCAGTACCCACTGTTTTTTATTCATTCTCTGGTACTCTCTCCAAATGTCAATAGATACTCCCTTCTGCTCTTATATATTGCTGGTCTCACAACATTCTTACAAAGGTATCAATTTAGTGCAAGTGTACAATTTAAACCCACATTTATTCAACTCAAGTGAACAGGTAAAACCAATTTTCACTCAATTGAAACACTTATTTTCATAATTTAATGCAATCACTAAAGTCCTTGAACATAAAATAGACAATAACCTGATTTAGCCCTTACAAAGTAGCTGTTTTCACAAAATCACCTCGTGTGCGGATCAATAGCCCAGCTGTGAAGTCTGGTGCCAGGGTCGGCCTGCAAAGTAACACACAACAGCACCAGTCAGCCCTTTAACCATCACACCAAACCAGCTCCTGGCTACAGAACAAGGGACAGGCAGTCAAAAGCACAAACGTGCATTCAAACGTTCAAAGAGAGAGAGAAGTAATCACAGATGTTCATTATTTCCACTGCTTCTGGTCAATAATATCACATACACTATCTGACAGGGGGACCATGGCCTATCCTATATCTATTGTGTGTGCAAAAGTGTCCCTATAGAGTCTTATAATCACAACCATATGATGATAAAGGAAGTCTTCCAGCAATGAGCAGGAAGCAGGAAAACAAGGACCAAATCGTTAGCCTGGAGCTTACAGCCAATCAGAGGGCCGGAACTTTCACGTAGGGGTGTGACCATCATTTGTATGGATGTGTGTGTGCCTACAGGCCCGTATTAATGACTTGTTTGTTTACAGCACATAATGAGAGCAGCTTGTGTGTGATTGGAGACGTCAAAGTAAAGGTGAGCGTCAGGTTTGGGCCTTGAGCTAAAATGACACACACAGACTTCCAAATGCCAAAGACCCAGGATGTCCAGTGGAGACAAATGAGAAACAAATGGTCCCACTGTATGGAATATGCCTGGTCTAACCTTCACCTTCTCCTACAGGGCAGCAAGAGTGAGGGAGAAAGGGAGAGAGAGTACTTTTATAAATGTTCAAATATTTTACCCGGCGAGCCCTCCTGCCACTTTTCACCGCCCCCTTCCTCCCGTGTTCTGCAAACCATCAAGACTAAAGAGGCTAATTTCTGTCGATAGCTTACAGGTGGCCAGTGCAAGGTGAACCACATCCACTCTGCAGGAGGACACACACACACACACACACACACACACACACACACACACACATGTACAGGGCGCACACACCAGCACACTGCGCCACTAAAAGCAACCCTCTTTTTTTTTTTCAAACCTGATGCTGAACTTCAAAGAGCGAAACACACCTTAACACACCTCAAAGGCACCAGAGACAAGCAGTTATGCACACCAGCACGCAGGCCTTAAAACGGGCCCAAACTCAAACATATGCGCGCTCGTAAACCTTTAGAGCACTGAGAGGATTTCCAACAAATGGTTTGGAGGGTCAATCTTAGGCCTAGGACTATCTCATGTTTCCAAACAGAGCCTTTAGTGCTCTTGTAACATTAAGAAATGTTTTAGCTCTATAAACACAGCTGGACCAAGGCTGCTATTGGAAATGTGGTGACTTCTATTCTGAAATTCATTTGATTTTGCATGGAAATATTTGTACTATGTGAAAGTTGAAAAATGGCACTAATATCGTGAGGAATGTGGTTTGGTGAGGCATTTTGTAATTCAATACTGACAATTACATGCACAAAATGCTTGATGGGACCTTCTGAATAAATCAAAGAAACGTGGAATATTATATCAAGTTGAATATTTCAATTCAAAAAGCAAATCATAAAAGCAAAATAATGAAGAGATTCAATGCTCCGGACTAATCAAAACCAAACCAGGTTAAATTAAGCCAGACCACTCCACTGCATAAACTGGAGACTTGTCGGGCCCCCGCCCCATAGGTTGGGAACCACTGACTTAAGTAACAATAGATCTCAGGCTTGAACCCAAAAGGTCCAAAATATCTGATTTATGCAGATATTGGAAACTGACCCCACATTACAGCCACCTTGGCGATGATTATGTAACGTGTTTCAAAATTACAAGACAGGGCTGCCTCTTATGTTCCAGTGACGGCAGAACTTTTGCATGTGTGTGTGTCCCTTTGCACGTTGCATGTATTCAACTCTTTGATGCTGAGCTTGTTCCTTCATTAAACCCAGTCCTGAAGCTCTTTGTGAATACGTAGCTAACATAGACACTAATTGTAGTTCCAGTAAAAATGACCAGCACTCTTTGAAGCTAGTGTCATTGTTTTGGAGATAAGATGAAAGCTAAACATCCCACTCAAGTGAATTTGACCCAGTGTACCAGAACTGGGCAGCTGATCTAACTGCTTCATACCATCCTTATCTGCGGCTATCTGATTGATCGGAGATTCAAAAAGACTAGCTCAGTGGTTGTGGCAAACATGGAGTCCAGTTGTAACCTTGAAATCAACAAGCACAAGAATTTCAGATTGTTTTTTAAATATGTGGCCTTGCATGATGTCTGGAATAAATAATGTACCACCAGGAAAAGATTAAATCCTAAAACAATGTAATAGACAAAATACATATAATGGGTTGTCAACACAAACAAACACAACTGAAAGAGAGTTACAGTACTTTTGTGGTCAATTAAAAAATATATATATTTAAAGGTGCAATAAAGCTATGCTTCCATTGGCTCGAAATGGAGCTGTTTGCCTTGCTGTGCACATTGCATATGTCATTTCAGACCCCTCAAACGGCGTGGTACGGTTCACTCTACCAAGTTGTTTGAGGGGTCTGATGCCCCACATGTGTGGAAAAACCTCCAAAACAGGCCTGGCTCGAGGTCTGCTTTGGCTAAGGTTGGCTTGGAGACAACCTGGACTTGGGCAAAAACAAGATGACAAAAGGCAGATAAAAATATAATTTATCACCAAACGCTGAATTGATCTTGTGATAAACCGCTGTAGTTCCAGTGTTGGTAACACCAGCAAACTTCACAGAACAAAGCCAGCGCACGCAAACAAAAGCAGTTTTCTGGTTAACGACGGTTTTCACTTCAAGATCAAAAATGCATTACATATAGATATTAAAATGTAACGTAGAAGCGCAGATAGGTGAAACAAATGCAGACGAAGTTGATGAAACCCAAAGTCGTTTTTTTGGACACGTCTCACAGCGTCACAAACTTGTAATTACTGAACTGCTTTGCTATGCCAGGAGGATGCCCACTATTAAACTAACAGTGCCAAAGAGCTCCACATGAACTGTTCTGGAGACCAGAGCCGGTCGAAATGTGCCTTATATTATTTTTCTGGGGCCACAATATGGCACCTATCCTCATGGAGACAAGCAAGTGATGCCAACAGGACAACTTACAGGTGAGATCTGCATCACTCAGTAAAATGCATGTTTTTTCAAGGTATTTTTTGGCAATAAAAACAACAGTGGCTGAATAAATTCAAGAAAGATAACTTTAGTGTGGAACATTCTAGGCAAAGCAACATCTATTGAAACTACCAAGTGGCTGACCACCCCAACAGAAAAATTACATAGTGCAACTTGAAGCCTAAATTGTAGAAGATTCGAGGTAAGTCCAGGAACGGTCTTGGCATCCAAGATAATAATTATATAATTTTAAACAAACACAAAGTTTAATGTTTTTTTGATAGTCACGAACATTGTGTAAAACAAACTGTATTGATGTAAGGACAGACTAATTCTGTGTTTGTAAAGGTTATTCTTTTATCACTATGCAGCCATGATTGAACTGCCTGCTTACACGCACATAAACTTGGACAACGTAACATAACTTTGATCATACACCTTGATCTAATTGCCTCAATAGAATATTTTACACCGTCTAAAGAATGCGTGTGTTGCAAGTGTCCAATGTTGTCTTGTCTGTCAATCTCACTCATTTAACCTAATCCTGGAGATGACAGGCTCAATCCTCTCTGTCAACCTGTGCCTTTACAACTGCACTCAGCCAAGACCCTGGGTTTAGCAGCCGAGCACTCTCTCTGTCCCCCCACACGCCCATACACATGCATGCAACCTACACGCTCGTCAGCTAACGCCAAAGCCAAGCACCAGAAGAAGAAAGCATTTTTACTTGGCAAAAAAAGCAAACAAGCATCGTGCTCCTGTACACACGTGTGACACTGTATGACAAACACAAAGGAAGAGTCAGTCAAGCAGTACTTCCTGGGTTTAGCAATGCCTCAAAGACTACAAGAACTTACAGTGACCATTGTAGAGCAAACCTCACAAATATCCAAAGACATTCATAACACTGCTGACCACCCCCAATTCCGCCGCACCCTCTCATCCCTTCCTATTTTTCTTTTGCCAAAAAGGAATCTGAGAAATGCCCTCAAAACATCTTTCACCAGTTGTTAATATTGTTTCTACTTATGATAAAGTCATGGTATGTTACCTCATACACCCTCCCACACAGATCTGCACAATTACACACGATAGGGCATCATGCATGCGGCCATACAAACAACAAGTTCCCCCATCTGTGCAACCTCAAAAGTCAGAAAAGTTGAATTTCTTTCATGAATCCAAGATACACAAAACTCTTCCCCCTATATCAGTTAAAGTATACTGTGTGTGTTTAATTGGAGGATAAGAGAAAAGCAGAGCTGGTAGAGCTAACACAACAGCTGACCTCATTGATAAGGCAGAGGCTGAGTCTGATCTGTGCTCTGTGTGGGACTGGACTCACCATTTGGCTGCAGACACTGCACTGGCAGGGTCTTAGCTGATCTGGCAAAGCCCTGCAAGGCCTGCTGTGGAGGGAAATATGCTCTCAGTAGGTGGTTTCTATGTTTAATACACTCTAAAAGCTCCCATTAGATCAATGAGGCCTATCGGTATGGAAGAGAGCTGACTTGTAACTTTAGAAAGCCCTCTGTAGAACAGTTCAGATATGAAGGAGCCAGTCCAGACCAGAGCACTGGCCTAAGGGGGGCTTATTATGGACGCCTGGCTTTGGGTTATCATAAAGTACTTTTTACATGCATTAGGGGGCAATTTGTTTCCTTTGAAAAATAATCAGCATTACAGCCTGCAGAACAACTGGACTGCTATTTTGAGAGGAACAGAGGTTTTAAAAAAACATGCGCGGTACGTGTTATGTGTTATGGGTCTACTCAAACCAAAAAAGAGCCAACGTGGTAAGATTCTAATCTTAATGGGTGCATCATGGCAGCTTGAAGAAGAGACAAAGCTCCATTTATGAGAGGATACTTTGTCATAAGTTTTCAGGTGTGGCCTTTTGTGTAAACATGCTGGAGTGGTTTCTTTGAAAGTGACACACACATTCATAGACACATAGACAAACATATGCACAAACAAAATTATGGCTGAGCCTTGTTATTACCGAGTCATCGGCGTAAGCTTGAATGGAATGCCTGCTGTGCAGCTCACAAGAGCCAGACACAAAGCCCAATGTTACAACAGCCAGACGCACACACTTGACACACACTGTGTGAGAGAAATAACTATGTATATAAGTAATTAGAAGGCAAAACACAGCAAACACATGTTTGGGTCTTGTTCTCTGGCGTGCACTTGAGCTCATTTGCAGGCTGAGGCTAAGCTGTTGTTTGTGGGGCTCTGCTAAACACATGTCCGACTGAGGCTGCTCAGATCAACACTTTAGTGCGTACAGTTGGCTGCACAACAGTAAAGGCAGAAAGATCACAAAACACTTTGAATGATAAGTGATTTGTTGTTTGATTCCTGGACACTGTTTCAGGCTAAATCAAACATATGTCAGCACATATGCTGCTGTTCATGCCAGCAGACCAGCTTTATTGGCTGGGAGCTTGTACTAATTAGGAGCGATTTCTCACAGTTATGGGCTATGTGTCAAACCATTTGTGCCTGTTTGCATTCTTTCCTTAAAAATGCAAACAAATAAGATGACTTACTTAATACTTAGCTACAAAACATCCCTTTAAAACACAGATGTCAAAGGAAGCCTGAGAATCGCACTCTGAAAACAATCCTAACTCACCTGTTACTCAATATTGCCTCACATATTTCTATGGACGACATAATTCATTGAGTCAGTGATGAAGGAGCGAATTAAAGTTATGGAAGACTATGAAGAATGCAGTGGAGCGAGAGAGAGGGGAGAAATTAAAATGAAAAGCAGAGGAGAGAGACAGATTGCACTGACTGTGGTATGCCATCTTTATGATCTGTCTGTGAGAGAGCTAGTGAAATTGAACTCAGGTGTAAGCTGATGCAGAGAAAGCCATTTCCCCATTACAGCTCGGGAATCTCACATAAACAAATTACACAAATACATTCTTTATGAGAGCGGGCTGCGTTTGGTCCAAGTGTGCAGTGAAACCGGAGAGGGGCCATGTTTATGTGTGTGACGGTGTGTTTACATTGACTGCCCTCACATCACTACAGCAGCTCAGAGCGCTGTCACACTACCTGTCCAAGCCTTATGGGGAACATGTGCTGACTTTCTGCGGGTGCATGTGGGAGCAACAAGTGCAAAACCAGATATAAAAAAAACCCTTCACAACAGAATTATCACTGATTAGTTGTTGGTAAGTTTGGGAGTAATTCACGTCTTTAATCAGCTGATGTCTAAAATTAATAATAATTCCAACAAAATTGCAGTAAAGAAGAAAATATACTCCTCTGTGCTGACAGGCTGCAGCATTGAAGGATGGGTCAATATCAGAGGACAATAAAGTGTACCTCACCTCGGATGCAAAGAATGGTAAGATAGTGCCAATGTTTCAGTGTTGGTACATGGATTTGTTAATTAATGTCAAACTTTTTTTCCCACAAAGATCACAAGATAAATTTGAATTAACAGGTCCTACTTATATTTGCAGTCAGAATAAACATCATGTTACATAAATCCGCTCTGCAAACATGATGTTGCAGATAAATCTCTGATCTTGTTCACGAGGAATGCTGATGTAGCTGCCTGCCTCATGCTCCTGCCCCTGCCCGCCCCGTTTCCTGTCCCACCCGCTGTTTGCCACAGTGTGCGAGTACATTTCTTCATGCCAGCTCTGGTCTGACCGCAGCATAATACAACCACAGTTTTCACATACTAGCCACAGCGGAGAAATGTAAGGTCTCCAGCAGAGCACATTTACAGGGTTGGTATTACACATTCAACACGGGTCCGTACACCTATAAGACAGCCTTATACCAATCTCAAAGAATACTTTTCTGATAGCTCTCCACGGAAACCATAATATTTTCAGAAATAAAACTTAAAGTTAAAGCTACAATCATCCTTTGCATTCCTGATTCAGCCTCTGTACACCTCCACACTCAGGTGCAGAGGGAGGGGGACCACCCAGCGCAGCAGATAATCCCATGGCTGCAGGGCTGGTACACACCCTCACGAGCAGTAGGCCACTCCTGTTAGGATACTGCACGGGAGCTAATGTACAATGGGACCTATTGATGACTGGTGTTAAGTTTGATCCAGATAAAGCTTACGTTTGTAAAAGAGAATTGATCAGAAAAATGCATTTTTACCTCTCCTCTCCAACATTCTTAGTGCAATGAGTAACCTTAATAGAGACAGGTATTGAAAACATGCTGGTTAATGATTCTGTGCCTTTGATAAATGTATTTCAACATTAATATTAGTAGGATATATTGGTGGTTATGTCCCTTCAAGTTAACCTACTTAAGGATTGTAAGGTATTCTAATTCAAATCTATATGTCAAGCAATAGTAAGTAACAGAAGACAATATTACTTGTGCTAAGTCTACCATATTGTAATATATTCCCCATTTCATAGTCTCCCCAAAGGAAATAATAATAATTTGCGTTGTGCAAAATTCATCACATGATACTTTACATTAAATACCACCCATTTCTTGAATCAACGCATTTACCCAGATATAGAAACAACTACTCTCTGGGCTTCTCTCTTACGTTCCCTGCCGCACTTGGGAGACGCAAGTGCATTTCTGATGTAAATCTTGCTTGTACAGACCATGAAAGTATAATAAGATATGGCAGAGCAGGAACACTTTCTGAAGGAGGTGAGTCACCACACCACGTCAGATTTGTCGGCACAGTGGGAGCAGATGATCTCCAAAAAACACCCCAAATGATTAAAGCTAATAAGTGCACAGATGGAAGAAATAATAATTTTGAGGTACAATTAACAAGCTCACAAGTTGATTTTATATAATATAGGGCCTTGAATGAACATTGAAAGTACCCAACTAATCTTGACCTGAGATAAAATGTTTTAATTTAAATTGCAACAAAATCTGTTGGCATTATGTTAATGTTTTTAAGTGTAAATTCAAGTCACTCCAAAGAGTGTGAAGAAACGTTCAGCTGCTCAAAGCTACAAGACTGGATAAAGTCCTAAACATAAAAGTGAAGGAACAACATATATGCAACCAAAACTGTAGATAAGCAGTCTACTTCTCATTACATAAAAAAAAAAATCCAAATGATTATTAATTGTCTGTTGTATGTATCTCGACTTGGCAGAAAAACAGAGCAGCCCACTCACTGCTGGTTCTGCTTTAGCCCGTCAAACACACTTACATCAAACACACAGCCAGTGGCACTCAACAAGACACTGAGATGGAGTGAGCGCACTAGAAGAAAAGAAACAGACAAATCAAGAGTCACCGTTGAAGATCCGCTGATTCAAAGTAACCCCCAAAGTGGAGGCCTGGGGATAAACAACCAGTCAGCGAAGGATCGTTGTCTAACCCAATCAGAACACATTCCAATATGAATCCTCTCCAGACCCAGCCAGAAAACCCCTAGAGTTAGGATTTTAAAAAGACGTTTGCATACAGTCGATGTGACCCAGATACAGCAGCTTCTTAAGAGGTCCTGACCGTGCCTCTTTGGCACAATAAAAGCTGGAAAAGCTGTCTTCACTCTGTCTAAGATGGAACCGATGTCTAAGTATCTGTGGGGAGGATGCCGTTGCTCTTTGGTGCTTTTTACCAGAAAAAGGGGAAAATAATCATGTTTATAGAAAGATGAAAATAGGATATTTTTAAATGAACACCGTGTAACATCCACACCAGCTTGGTTCCGATGAGATGTGCTTGCAGGGCTCTAAACCAGTGGTTGTCAAACTTTTTACCCCAAGTACCACCCCAAATAAAGATTTGGCTCTCTGAGTACCACCAAATCTAAAATGAATTAGTCCAGAAATGTACCAAAGGAATAGCAAAAAGTGTGAATAAATGTAGTCTAAATTAAGTAAACATTACAAGTGAAGAGATGTTCACGTACCACCAGAAAAGGTTTGCGTATCACCAGTGGTACATGTACCACAGTTTGAGAAACACTGCTCTAGATCATCTTTTCTCTAATGACACTGGTGCAAACTATATTTTGCACAGATAAAAAACTCCCCTATTGTACAGGTGAGACCAGTAACAGAACACATTTAGGCTAGGCATGTCTGACATACAACTACCCATTTAAATGTGTTAAGCATCTGAAGTACATGTCTTCTATTGACTAAAACAAGTCATAGAGCTGATCTGTCACAGACCAAACATGCTCAGTGGGTGACATGGGTGAGTATGCTGGCCATGCAAGAACTAGGCTGTTTTCAGCTTCCAGGTATTGTGTACAGATTATTGCAACATGGGGCCATGCATTTTCATACAACATGAGGTGACGGTTGTGGACGAATGACTCAACAACGGACACCCATCGAGCATGTGACAGTGTGTTCCAGTTCCTGCCAACATCCAGCAATTTTGGTGGTCACACCACAATCACTGGTTTTTCATTTTTCATGGAGATCGACCAGTGTAATGCCATACTGCACTCCAGGCAAAGCAATGACCTCTCTATGGAGACAAGCAGATGGTGGACGCTCATTAATGTTGGGTTTTAATATTAGAAGAGAGGCAGCGGGAACAAACTCCACTAGACTATAAATACAGAACTGTATTTTGTGCTTTTTTGTGCTAATTTGATCATTTAATTGAAGAGGTACAGAGACAGACAACAGCATGGATACAAAGTGGAACAACATGGAATATCCACAAGAACTCTACTTGTAGCAAGTCTACTTTTTAAAACCAATTTTGATGAAGAGTGTCCCATCCCCGCCACCAGAAGAGACCCTACTGTACACGTTTTAGAGGGGAAAATAGAACAACCAAAAATAACTTGCACAGAAAGAACATGAAAACTCCATATACAAAAACTATGCCACCATGTTAGTTTTTTTTCATATGTAAAGTTGCAAAATGATGCCAGTGTTTGAAAATGTCTTTCTTGAGAAGACAGAGCTTCACTGGTCTGCAGTAAAAAAAAAAGGGGGACTAGAGTGTGAGAGAGCAGCACACAAACAGGTCCACACTTGTGTTACAACAGTGTGTGTGTGTGTGTGTGTGTGTGTGTGTGTGTGTGTGTGTGTGTGTGTGTGTGTGTGTGTGTGTGTGTGTGTGTGTGTGTGTGTGTGTGTGTACCTGCTGTGCGTCCATGCTGCCTTTAAATCCCCTTTTGGCTGCAGCTCTGTAAACTGAGGAGGGTCTTACATGGACCATAATCCTTTGGTGAATGTCATCTTACAGGTGTGGTTTTTCGCAGGCTTCAGATAATGGGCCGGAGAGAGTGGGTCTCCCAAACTAGCACTGCTCTTGTAAGAGTGTGATGTGGCATGGCGAAATCAATGTTGACTGTGAAGGTCATTAGTTTGATGGTGAGGATTATGTTTGTAGTGGTAAGATGTGAGGGACACAGGGCAGTGCAGCGCTAATCTGGTTGTCTGGACTGATCTAATGACAGAGGAGCTGCACAGGGCGGAAGACTCTAAGGTTTCACTGGAAAACCCAACTAGAAGGAAGAAAGCGTGTTGGACAAGTGTTTTGATAAAGCAGTGCTTTTCATGGGGACAGTTTTTAAATGCAAGAATGTTAACTTAATTTGTGATTTAGTGGCCATTTTAGTAGATTTTGTCTGAAGTTCATAATCTTGCTCTTGAATAAACATTTTCACAAGATCTGTGAGTGCACAACAACAACAACAACAACAACAACAACAACAACAACAGAAACCCATACAGTCAGATTCCCTCTGATTGTTTTTGTTGAGAAAGGCATTGCAGCAATGTAGTGGGCAAGGGTTTTTCAGACAAGCTCCGAAATAACCCGAAACAGAGTGATACCAGTGAATCTGCTATAGCAGAACGATGTACTAAAAACAATGGTAGCCAGACATAAACCACACAGACCTAATTTCACTAATAAAGATTTATTTCACAATAAAGATATCCGAGTTGGAGTTGAGTGTTCAATCCTGGATATATAAACTTGTGGAATCTTGTTTTTGGTCACCTTTGTTAACCTACTTTTGGATACCTAACCCCTTTTTTTATGTGGTTTCAGAGGTAGTTGTTTATTTTTATTTTTTTTTAACATCTTTTAAACATTTAACAGGTTAGGTTAATATGAACCCTGTGGCAATAGGTCAATGTGTCACACTTTTAACAAATACATGAAACATGTACACTTTATCAACAGTTATTGAATAGCCTCAGCAATTGAATATAAACAAAAAGATCTTTTGGGTGAAGTTGTTTTAACAAATAGCTAAGTTCAATTTGTTGACTTTATAAACTTTGTTTTTTACAAGCTTTCTGAAGGCAGTGATGTTTGCTAGCGTGAGACATAAAGTGCGACCTACTGTTATACAAGGCCTAATTAGTGGCTCTTAATGTTGACTGGCAGTTCAAAGATGGTTATTGAAGGGCTTGTGTTGCAATATTGGCCTGAACAACAGTAAACAGGTATTTTATCTTTCTTCACATTAAATTTTTTTTTTAATTATAGTTCAAGTATTTTGCAAAGGAAATACAAAACATGCACTTTTCTTACCCTAATATGTATTTAATATATACAATTAACATGCTTTATCTCCAGTGCCTTTCAGCTTGACCGTCTGTTTCTAAATGGGATCCATAGATAGTAGATGGTACAGTTAAAATATTGTATTTATGTATTATATTATTTTTTTTATTTTTTATTTTACTGTATTTAAGTCTTCAAAGTTTACATTCAAAAGTAAATTTGTGTAATATGTTTTAAAAACATTTTCTGCATTAGATGTGAAAAAGAGTAAGCTCAAACAAAGTATTTTTATAGCTTCAGTCTAAAGCACACGGGACTGGTTGAAATGATCGGTGTGAGACCTCATCCCCCATAACCCTCACAACTGGAGAAGACTGTGCAAAATAAAATATTTAGAGATAATAGACTGTGTTTCCCTTTCGCCCCTCTCTAAATCCCTGTACCTCCCACCATCACTGAGAGCCTTTGTGGATGTGAGACTTTCTCTTTGGTTTGTAATCCGTCCTGAACAGGGATAGGACCGGCTGAGCGCCCCATTCACACCGAAGCCTCTGCTTCAGGCTTAAGCCAAACACTCTGTGGTGTCTTCCCAGGTGCAAGTGTCTCCTCGGGGAAGGACCTTTGTGTGCTGCCATCTCCATAATCTCACAAAACACTGCCATAATCCTGTCAGGATCACTATATATGTCTTTTACCTCTTGCACTCGCGTACTCGTCCTGGAGGAGGGGAGCAAATCACTTAA
The DNA here is from genome assembly GCA_019453435.1 of Rhinogobius similis. Classification (NCBI taxonomy): domain Eukaryota; kingdom Metazoa; phylum Chordata; class Actinopteri; order Gobiiformes; family Gobiidae; genus Rhinogobius; species Rhinogobius similis. Next base: position 18,112,539 of record CM033624.1, on the reverse strand, counting down.
TCTTTTTGTCCTATAGGTGTTTTCATATTATCTACCCCGTGTGTTTGTAGACTGTACTGGAAAGATCGGTATCAAGTTAGCAAAAGTGAAAAATATGAACTGATTTATGAACTTTTTTGTGCAAAGGAGTTTACAGACTTGAATGAATTACACCTGGCATGTTGAGGCAGAAATGGGAGGACGAGATGGTTCACAAAACTATTTCAGCCTATGGACATCCACCATCCTGGAATGTTTGAAGGAAATAGTGTGAAAATGATTACAAAGTTTATGTCATTATCAGCCCAGGCCAAAGTTAGATGAAGTATAGCAGAGAAGAGAGGTTAATGTGGTGAAACAGCTCTGAAAGTTCACTCGGCGCTGCCGTCACACAGACATTAGACATCCACAAAGGCATTTCAGTTTCTGCGTGGAAAACACATACAAATAAAATGTAAAAGGTCCTTTGTGTAACCCTTCTGACGGGGAGTCCACCACCTGCTTCTCTAAATTGCATTTACTGAACTACAGATCTTTTTATTGATCAAAAGCATGCATTCTTATGAGCAGGGTCACCTCTTCACTGATCTGATCTGTAACTTGGCCTGGTGCCATCACCTTCTTCTTTTCATTGTGATGGATAAGATTAATGCAATAATGTGGAACATTCTAAGCAAAGAAATAGCATAGCATAGTGCACCTTTAATGTGCTGCTTTTGGCATGTGCTGCTGATCTTTTGGGCAGGTCAGCCTTTATTAGACATGATAGTGTAGTGTGAAATCAAATCAAATCAAATCAAATTTTATTTATAGAGCGCTTTTCATACATAAAATGTAACACAAAGTGCTTTACAGTGCATTAAAAACATTTCCACATGCCATTTCCCTCCCAACCTCCCCCACAACCACCAGACCCCACAGAACCAAACCCCCCACAGATATTCACCAATACATACCCGTACACGCCCACACTCACGCGCACACACACACACGCACACACACACACACACACACGATCTAAGGTACAAGAGGCTGAGTACAGATAAACCAGTTGAGGAAGCACCATCAGAGGAGCCGTCTGCACCAGGAGCAGAGCGTCGCCTGCAGCCACAGGACACAGACTCAGAGCCCCGAGGAGAGATGAGGCAAACACCAAACCTCCACCAGGGGCCCATGAGCCAGGGCCCAGCAGCCACAATGGGGTTTTGTTGGGGTGAGAGAGGAAAGGGCATTCAGTAAATTGTTGGGGCCAGAATCAAACTCATGGTTCTGCGGTCGGCTGCACACTGAGCATGGGATCTGTGCCATCCACGAGATCTCAATGTCAGCAGTAAAGGTTAAATTAATAATGTAGAATAAAATGAAGACAACAAACAGCCATTTGGCCACTCTGAGCTGACTAAAACATTTTTTTTCCTAAATAATGAAGAGGATAAACAGGACACTTTACTTTAACATGGATTTCAGAAATCAGCGAAAAAGTTCCACATCAGAATTAAGTACTTTTATTTATGATAAAAAGTACTTCAATAATGGTATGTAACATTAGGTTTAAGAAACTCTTCTCAAAGCAAGCAGTTATATTTCAATCAAAGGTTTTACAGATTAGTTAGACAGCCTTGTATGTGGACCCTCATTAGGACTTAATTCCATAAAATGAGAACAAACATGCAAATTCTTCCTGCGTGGTTTAACACTCATCACTGATAAAGTAGGCCTGATGCCTGTAATCTTCACACCCAGTAATTAAGTATCTTTACATTTGCAGCCTTGCACGAGCTGAATGTGTGTGTGGGGCCTTGTTAGCGTGTGTAATGAGAGTGTGGTGGGTGGAACAAGGGGGCTTACTCAGACAACAGCCTTATGATCCGTGCATCAGGAGTCTACACTGTGATATCCTTCATACAACTTCAATAAAACCACAGAAAATACAAGAACTAACCTGTCTGACTCTTACCACAGAGCTGTCTCTTTGCTCTTCATTGCATTCTCCCTTCACCTCTTCCTCCCCCGTCTGCGGCTCTGTGTCCCATCTGTCTACAACTTTGCACGCGGACAATGACAAAGCAACTTTATCAGATTCATTTACACACTTCAAAGGTATCATGTGCACCTCTAACAACAGTGTTTATGGTCAACTGACAAGCAATGCAACAAGAAAAATATGACAAATCCTCTCTGCATGCCATCATCTAAGCAGATCACAGGCTTGAGAGAGACACGAACACCACTCCTTCATAAACCCTTTCACACATACAACCTTATCTTGCATTCTTACTGCATTTTGCAAAAATAGGGTCACGTGAGAATGTATTTCAGTGAATTTTTGATCTATCAATTTCAGATTCCTAAATTGGGAAAATATTGTGATGCTGATCAATCCAAAATAAATAAGTTAGTCATTTTGATGTGTGCGATTTCACAGTGGGTTTCTGTTGTGTGCAAACGAAGTTTAATTTTTTTTTTTTTTTTTATGAAAACTTAACCATATGCCTGCTTTTTTGTGTCTGTAAAACACAAGTCCCAAATCACATTTTCAACTGTAAAAAAAAGCAGATCCAAAACTGTTCTGATTTCTGGTGTCTGTTCTCAGGTGTTACCATGTTATTGACTTCTCTCCACTCGTGTTTAACCTCATGGAATAACCTTTGACCCCACAGCCCGATGGCACTGACAGTCGAACTGAACGATGTCTTTGGTCAGACACCTTGTGTGACCTCAAAGCAGCGGTTCATTGATCTCCAAAGAGCTTGAGCGTGACCCTGTTCAAACACACGTGAAAGGAAGTTCATGTGTAAACACACAGGGCAGACAATGGCTGACATGGATAAGTGCTGTGTTTATTGATCAACTAATTCCAAGGGTCTAGTAAGAGGGCCAATCACTTTTTGTAGTTACAAACTCACCTATAGCTTTTTTGTGCAGTATTTAGGTTTTAGAGGAATTTTGAGAAAATAAATAAAGATTTTCTGTAAAACATAAATATCAAAATTGAATTAAAAAAAGATAAATATAACACATGGAAAAAAATAAAAAATATTTTAAAAATGTATATATATATATATATATTTTTTTTTAATACATATATATATTTTTTTTTTTTTCAGTGATGAACAAAAAAAAAAAAGACTTGTTTTTGTTTTGTTTTTTTGCATGATGGAACAGCTCTACAATGGGGAAAGTTTTCATTGTCGGGTTGTTGAGGTGATCTGGGGTAATGTAGTGGCTGTGGGCTGAGTCTGAAGTAGAAGCAGAACAAAAGCAACAGGGCACATTAACAACATTGTAATTTAGAAAAATATATAAGCAGCTGAGATTTCTGATGTCCTTTGGAGAAGGAAAAAAACAACTCCTCTATTTGTATATTCAGTGCAAACATGGCAAAGGCAGAAGAATCTTGGGCACACTGTACTCCAAATGCAAACATATTTCTGTCCCCCACTTGGAAAGACTCTGAGCTTCTCCTTGCTTCATTCAGTACAAATAACTTCACGGTGGGATAAAAGCATAATGTTTCCAGAAAACCTCTTCCCCCTGAAATGTTCCTTTTGGCCTGATGCACTCTCCGCTTCCCCCTCCACTTGTGCTCTCCAAAAGGACATTCTTATTTCATTAGAGGGGAGTCTGGGAGGCCAAGAGGGTAAACAAAACCTTGGTAATCAACAGCAGGACATATACACAACCACAAAGAGCCAATCAGAGCGCAGCATCCCCCTGAACACAACCATAGCTAACCAGTCCAAGTCAACACCTGGACGCTCACCACTTGAACTTGCCAATTTCAACTCAGCACTTTGCTTTTTATGAAGCTCAAAGTACAGCAATACATTGGGAGTCAAGGTTGTCAGTAGGAAAGACCCATGTTTTAGTCCCGTAAATGTTGAAGCGGGCCACTAACATATGCAAGGCAAGATGAGAAAGCAACTAATTCTGGAGATCAAAATACAATTCAAGCAGCCTGGTAGGCCGGTGATCTTCAAAAATATTTGTGAATGTCAAGTATGTCACATTTGGATGGAAGACTGATGGAAGCAATGAATATTTGAAGACACTGTTTGTTCTAAATACAACTTTAGTGGCTGTTTACACGGCTAAGAATTTTCACAGATCCGTAATGTTTTGATATAGGGTTAGGGATTGGCCTCTCTTTTACTCGACAACAGGCTGCGTGTTGATGTTTGAATCCACGATGAATCTGCACTCTGGAAAAAACGTCGGAGGAGGTAGTGTCTCTAGGGACTAGAAGCCATTAGGAGCTAATACATACAGGAGAAGCTGGTTTTCTCACGAAGGAATGAGAGCGTATAATACAACTTTTTGGCCTCATACAAATCTACAAAAAAAAAAAAAAAAATTGCAGAGAACTATACGTGATTCTTTACTTTTACTTTAGGTTGTGCCAGCAATGCCTCAGAAAAGTACATGGTCTAAAAGTTATCTCAAAGTTGTAAACAAGAGGTAAGACTACTTCTGCAGTATAATGCAGTGCATCAGTACTGTACCGTTTATTTATTGCAAGTAATTCATATTGCTGGATACCAATTTCAGACATATTAAATATGACTGAATACACAAGAGTCAATTTAGCAAACAGTGGCTAAGGTGCCTAAACTGTCGATTGGGACCTGTGCAGCCGGTATAGGAAGAGCAGACAGAGTCACCCACAGATCTCTATTTGTCTATCTGCGCTGTCATCTCCGTTTGTTCACATTAGGAGGACTCATTCAGGGACAGGATATAAGGATTTGGTCAGGCTTTATTGCACTGTAGCTACACACTGCTAAATGGCTCCCATCTGTTCCCTCACAGCGTCCGGCTAATAATGGCTAGCTGTGCTAACGTTTTACACCACCAGAATAACATGGGCGGATAGATGAGCAGCGCTGATATGCCTAGCCACAACACCACTTTGTGCTAAAGGCTAATGTCCCCGGCTTATTATATTAGATCTGGATAAGACGCACTAATACGGGGACGGATACACACACGTGCAGTCGTCATATCTGATTAAAGATAGTGGACCAGTAGACTAGTCCTTGGTCCAACTACCTTGAAGGAGTATACATTAATGAAGAGGTGGAAAAGAAAAAAAAAAACTATGTGGAAGTGGAAAGAGAGAGACTGAGAAAGGGGGCAGTGTGGTCTGTTTCATTACGGTGAATCCTGACACTGCTGCATTCTCTGCACACATGGACTGGATTAGAGACTACTATATGCGGGCCACTTCAGTGCTCTCAAATGCTCTTTTACTTGCAAAAATGATGACTAAACGCTAACAAATTGCTGTAGTTGCTACAAAAAAACAAAAAATTAGCATGAAGACTACTAATCCTAAAAGTTGCATGACGCTAGAGTGCACAACTCGCTAAGTCATTGAGGTTAGAGAGAGAGTCTGTTTGTGATGGTCCACCTGTGGATTACTGAGGGCAAGGAATGAGATGCATTGGAAACTATTAGTACCATGCTGACTGCTTCACTCCCTCGCTTTGCAATCTTTTCTTCATGCAATTTTAGGAATCTCCTGCATCCCTGATCTAGATACTTTATTACACATGTATGAGCTTCAAGAAGGATTAGTAAGATTGTGTTTTTGTTTAACAATCACATGGAATTACAGCTTTACTCTCCCCATATTCAAAATTAGGGACAAATAAGGTTCAGAAGTTCTCAATTTACAGTCAATTTACAGAAAGTACAGATACTTTTTTCACATTAAACATTACTTGAGGTTTTGAAGTATCTGTTTAAAACTGTACTTTAAGAGTAAAAAAAAAAAGTAGTAGTAAGTAGTTCCCACAGACTTTGAGAACTATTAAAGCGTTCATTTTGATTGATTTTGATAAAGAATTGTGCTGATCTTTGGTCAACATTAGCTATTCAAATCGTTTTCATACTATTTCTAGAGAATGTTATGTATATATTTTTGTTTTCTCAAAGCCGGGGCATGAACTCAGAACTTTTATGCAGGACGTCACCATGAACGTGCTAAAAACAACCCCTCAAACCATAAGAAAAGCACCATCTACTTTTCAGATCAGAGTTGAAAGCACAGATTCCTGTTCTCAAATGTAGTGGAGTAGAAGTAAAAAGTATCCACTGTAAAAGTTACTTAAGTAAAGTACAGATACTCAAAAAGTTTACTGAAGTACATAATTTTTTGTACTCTGTTACTTTCCAGCACTGATCAGGTCTGAGGCTGGACATAAATCCACCAAAGTACACACAGAGATGCAACTATACCCGCTGTTACCCCCACCACATTTTGAGACCACTCGCTTAAGGCTATTGCTCCTCGCGCAGACTTCTATGTACATGTGTGCATTCAAAAGCATCCTGAAAGTCAATGGGGGGCTCAATATAAACTCTCAAAACAGGAATTATGGTTTATGACTGCACATTCTTGATTTTATGCATTTTAAGCTTGCAGCCTCAAAAATCTTGACTGTTCTGTGTTCTATTGTAATTAAGTGCCCCACACACTGGCACCAGGGTGGGGTGGTGCTGTGCTAAAAGTTTACTACTGAAAAAGCAGGGCACGGACAGACAGACTAGTTCATCTCTGGTTTTCCTCACTCTGTCGTTTTTATCACCGCTGGGCCCCGAAACATGCTTTTTAGCCGGCTAAGTATGTATAGGTCTAAGAGTGCAGAGCATTGCCTTAAGACTATATGAACAAGCAGCCTGCCTATAAGCCCTTTGTAGAAACACAGCCATAAAACTCAACTATGGGGCTCTTAAGTCAACTAAAATTCATATGCAAAAAAAAAAAAAAATAGAGTAGGTCTTATTGCAGTCACTTCAGTCGGAATGGGGTAATTCTGTGGTTATCGTGGTGCCATCACTGTTTCCAGCTAATGCGCACCAAAGCCCACAATTGAAACTCATTGTGTAGAAAGGTTCTTAAAGTACATGGAGCAAATGAACTGTACAAACGAGCACTGTCCTATAGTCTAATATAAGAAAATATTAACAACTTACTGTAAAAGGTGCACTGCGACAGTTGTCATGCCCAAATCCCCTCTTCATCATCCTATAACAGAAACAGAAAACAGATAGAAATGTTATAATTTTCCGTAATATATAACGTAAAAGTCACTTTGATTATGTTGAAAATTCACATCCACACAGGAAAAAACCTTCCTACTTGATTCATTTCCTGCTGGGAGTGAGCTAAAATAAATCAAAAATCAATTAACAGAAAGCGGACCAGGAGAATGGATCATCTCTGGCAACATGTTAAGACCATTAGGTACAATGTAAGTACTTCACGGGAAGAAGACCTGTGTTTTACGAAAGGTGGTGTCTCTAAACTAATACTAGCCTAATATAAATTAAATCAACAATGGTAAAATAACACCATAAACTGAACTAACCTGTTCACAAAAAAAATCGACTGGGCACTGTGTACTTTTATCAAGTTGTCTGCTTTATATTTATGTTAATTTATGTTATAGCTTGGAGACAAAACACCCACGGTGACATATTTACATCATTTTTGATTATTTATTTTAGCAGAACTCTGCTAATTTTCTTAGATGAAATTAGCTGCCGTTATTGTGAAAAGGGCCTATAGCGCTCAAACCTATATGACCATGCAGTATCAATCTGACCCAAAATGCACTCACAAACTCTCAGAAGTTCATGCAAAAAGCTAAGAAACCAAAGAAACAAACAGCAGCAAAGTGCCTTCTCCTTTATGCTGTTGTTCATAAATGTTCATTATAATCCCAATAAAATGAACAATCAGTCGGCAAATATACTTTTGGTCGACTAAAACAATGAATCAGCTACATTTTCCAAAGTCGAAAGAAAAGAACTGTATAGACATTTACAGCGACTCCTGCTGTGGTAAAGTCACCTCTCCTGGCTTGTATCAAAACAATCTAATGTTTTCAGTCAGAAAATACGTACAGTATATGATATCATAAGAAATACTTTCAAGTAGAAATGGTATGATTGTTAGAAACCAGTAACTTAAAGCACAAGGGATTTGAGGCTGAAACTGTGCAGAATGAGTGCTGCTATTAAGAAGGCTAATTCACCCAGACACTTACATTACGATTGTTAGCGTGAGCTGGCAGCTGACTGTAGTCTGTGTAATGCTAAACTCAGCTTACACTAAGGCTGAGTTGCTAATGTTACAGAAAAAGCTCCAGTCCAGTCCATTCTTTGGCTCAACTGAGTGATTTTGACAGGAACGGTAAACTCTGTATGCTACACCTAAGAGCGGCTAAGCTATCGATATAATGGCCTTTCACTAAAACATGCTAGATACTAAATGGTAACATGTCGCTGAATGGTTGTGACAGGTTTGGTAAACAAAGCTGGACCTATAGCCATTTATTCTGCCAGGTCAAACACACACCAGCCAATAACGTGCTACTTCCCAAAATGTGTGGAGGAGGCATGTGTTGAGCTCCAAAAAAATGTACAAAAATTAAACATTTGATGACTGTCTGTTTGAAATGTCTACCACTGATTTTTCTGGTGTTGGAAGAGTTTAATCAAGACAGATGTGAATACGCCTCGCTACTTTTGCATACAAATACAATTATACCATTATATGATTGTTTTGTGTTTTGTTTCTTGCGGACCTGAGGAAAACCTATTTGAAATAAATGTGCAGCTATTGGGAATCTTAATAAAAACGATAATCAACAAACAATCTATCAACAAAAACAAATGTAGATCTATGAGAAGGTAAAGATACTTGATTGATTTGGGCCACAAGTGATCTGTCATTCAATATGTGCCAAAGACAGACATTTTGACCTATGCGCACCTCCAGGTCCTGGCTGTGATCTCAGATGAACTTCCTCTAAAGGTCAAAGGTCAGATATGAGGAAAAGTCGCTAAGTGATTGGGTGACCTCTGTCAGCAGCACGGAGACTGTTGTTTTCTGCATGTGGTCTTAGTATAATATTATTGCATAAATCAATAGTTGACTGAACGTTAACACTAACGATTTAGGCTCTTATCTTGACTCTTTCCTCCATAATTAACTTTCCCAATAAGATTAAACACTAAAATGTTACTTTGAGTATTAACTGTTGTCCATGTGTTTCTGGTTCCTACAGTTATCTGAAGTCTCTACATCAGAGGAAGTATTTTACAGAGGGTCTCTTCACTAATCCACTCTGATTGATTTCTGCAATAAAAGGCTGTAACTTCCAACATATGTGACATGTTTTACCTATAAATATATTCACTTTATGGGTTGAGAGAATTTGTGACATCTTGATTAGGAAATTAATAATTTATGGAGGACAGAAAGTAATGTGTAAAAAGTGATTTAAATTCAAGCTTAATAGATTCTTTTCACTTCTGCTTCTATTTCACTTGAACATTTGTTGCGTTCATTTCACACACATAGATACAAAACTCATTTTTGACCTTGGTGCATTAAGATCAAAATGCAATTTTAGGGTCCCCAACTTTAAGACTGACAGAAGTATAGTTTTACAGTAAAATTTCAAAATAAAAACATACATATATAAACATAACATAAAATAAGAACAATTTGTTTAGTAGCTTTACCACAAGTATTTGTTCAACCTCTGGGGTGTTTTGTGATGCAATAAGCAAGTTTCAGAGCCAGAGTATATTAAAAACACAAGGGGGATCCCCACTGCATGTTTGGCTTGAATTCTGACAAAGGCCGCTGATTTGTTAATTAAGTCTTAGAAATACTGTATGTATCAGCAGCATATTTTGGAATGCACTAGGTGGAAATCCCCAGGTATCTCTTGTTGCTAAATCTCCCCACACACGTGCACACATACAGAGCAGGTTAATGTTTAAAAACATAGAAAGATTTCTACAGACAAACAGACATTTTTCATCTTTATAGGCTTGGAATCTCCCTCAGTCAAGATCCCGAACAACACAATAGCTTTGTGATGAGTTTATGTTACATTATATATGGAGAAGCCTTTCTCCGCTAATGGAAAGAGAGTCAAATCATCTCTGACATTCTTTGAACACTTTTTTCCCTTTTAGTGGTTTCGTCCCACTATCAACATAGGATCACATGACTATCTCTAAACCATCTCTACACACCTGCAACACACTTATGCAACTGATAACAACAAGCTTTCTTTTTTCATCTTCAAACTCGCAGATTAAGTCAATGCTTGCGGCGGTCTGGATGTTATACTCAGACAGTGAAGACGGTGAATGATACATAAACTAGTCTCACACACCAACGCCATCTATCAAAAACACTCATTTGGCAGCTCGTATAGCTTCAGGGCCCTTATCTAAATGATGCGAATAACCCGCACTTGGCAGGAAGTCATAGGGCTGACGGAAAGGAGACAGAGAAAGGGGATTTTGAGAGCTGTTAAGTACGACCACAATTGACTGATGAAGGGGATGAATGTGAGATTGCAGAGGCAGCGATGTGGCAAACTATGTAAACAAGATCATGCTTCAAAGTGCAAGATCCTCTTGTAATGGTATGCTGCCTCAGATAGAGCACTCAAGTCGAGCCATTACTGAAATGGGTTTAGACTCGTGTTAGATCCACAAAATATTAACCTGGATCTTAGACTTGGATAGAAAAACATGGCCTTGGACACTAAAATGGGCAAATGATTCTTGTTATTTCTGAACAAAAGAATTATTATATTGGAAATTGGCATCTTTTTACATGCAAACTTAAACGTAATGATTATAATGCATCATACTTATATAGCGCTTCTCTGGACACTAAAAGACGCGACACATCGCATTATTCCTTCATGCTACACTTACTGGTGGTAAGCCATCATTGTAGCCACAGCTGCACAGGGCAGGCTGACGGAAGCGAGGCTGCCAATTTACGCTATCGGCCCCTTCAACCACCACCAATCACTCGCGCACCACTTTCATACAAGGCAATGTGGGTGAACTGCCTTGCCGAATGACACAACAACATTTGTCCTCCAATTGCTCCACTGTACCTGGCACCTGGTGTTCCAGTGGTCTCCCACCCAAGTTCTAACCAGGCCATGACCTGCTTAGCCTCTGAGGTCCGACGGGATTGGGCATTGGCAAGCAAGTATGGCTATGTCTGCATGGCAAGTAAACTTGTCTTCCGGTTGTTTGGTCTTCATTTGAACTTAATTGATCTGAACTAGACTTGCACAATTACAAAGAAATTAGTTTAAGGCGCACTATGAAACTTTTATGATGAAGGTTCTGCCACATGTCTCCATTGAGATGTTATTGCTTTGCCAAGAAGGTTCTACAGTATGGCATTAAACGTATCTATCTCCATGGAAACAAGCAGGGGATGCCAGCAGGCCAAGTAACAGGTCAGTGGAAAGTGGAGCCTACTCACAGTAAAAATGTTTTTCAGTTATTTTTAAGCAATAAATATACCTGTAATTGAATACATGCAAGAAAGATAAGACTAATGTCATATAACGGAATATTTCATGGAGAGCAAAACATCTCCATGGAGATAAGCAGGTGTGGACCCTCCATAAGAAAAGTTGCACGCTAATGACTTAATGCTGATGCAACTTTTTGTTAGAATTTAATTAGTAAATTGTGTTCCCCAGGCAGAACTTTGTGACTAAAATCAGACAACAACACGCTACATGAACATGAATTTTATCGCTCACAAACTTGTAAGAAAGAGCCATGTGAGTCACTATTTGGGACATTTTATCTTAAGAAGCTACTCTAAGGCTGTGCTAGTGGCCAAAAAAATCATGCATGTGAAAACTATGTGCCGACAGGTTTGTGAAAGCAAGGAATAAATAAAAGGACAGTTAAATACCTATTTCCTCCTTTAATTGTTTAAAATCAAGTACTCCAGCTTTAAGTTTTAACGTCACGTCAGCTTTCGTTGACTGAAACCTGGACATTGAGGACTTGGGAAAGATTTAAACTGGTAATCCAACCTGTGCAGTCCTGACCTGGTCTATGTGCGGCCGGTGGTTGGCGTGTGGGGGCCCTCTCGGCAGACTCCGATGGTGCATGTTTGCTGTGTGCAGATGGTGGGAGTGGTGGGGGTGGTGCTGGGGGTGCAGAGGCTCCTCTTCATAGTTGTCCGAGATGAGCTTCATTCTATTCTGCGTCTGGAAAAATCAACAAAACATATGAGGCTTGAGGAAATATGGCCAAAAAAAATTACATATTTGGTCCATACTATATCCTCAATACAAGAATAAGTTATTGTTTCTGTGACTGTGGAAAAACTACCCCAGATCAAAGTCAGAATAATTTGTATCAGTTGCGTATTTCTAAATGACAAATATAATGATACTGTTTGCTAGAATAAATAGTATAAATTGACAGAGGTAAAAAGTTGGCATAAATGTAAGCATACAATTACAATTAAGTTTAAAAAATAAATGCCTGCTTTAAATAGTTCCAAAGTAAATTAGAGTGAGAATTAGAATTTCCAATCATTATTTTCAAAGTGTTCAAAACATCATCTCAAAAAGCTATTCATAGTTCACACACTGGCTTTTTGTTTAGTCAAAATGTTTATGGCATCTTACAGTGATTATGCATTTAGGTTTTTGGATGAGGGCAGGGAGTGTGGAAAGACATAAGCAATGATAAAACACGTTGCCGCTAACGACGTCTGACAGCTCATAAACTGAGTCAGTCACATTTGACAGATGAGAAAATCATAAGTCTGTCAAATTTGATCCATAATGCCCATCATCATCTAATTGGATTAAAACGCTCCATAAGAACAGTGAATATTTCATGTTGTGTAAGACCACAGGCGTTTTGGCCCAGGCGTTCACCAGCATTCATTTTAGATGTCACTGATTACTTTTAAATAAGCATTTCTGTAAGGCAGTAAAAGGCTAACTAAGGCATTTGTTTGTGTGTGTTCCTACTTTTCTGGGAGAGACCTGTCAAACTGCCAGCGCCGATGCTTTTTAGTTTGATAAAAGCTGCTGTTGACGAACATTACCAATCGTCCATAATCCGTGGAGGCCACCTGTCAGAGAGACTGACAAAGTGGGTGCAGAAACACTGACAGTTTCAGCTTTATTCTCTGGGGATGAACGTGAATGTGAGGCCGCGATATATTGAGTAAAGTGTAAAAGTGGTTGTACTAGTACGAGTAATAGTTTGAAGGATTTATGTTAGTTGTGAAAGCATTAGTAGAAGTGACAGTGACATTATCATCAGTGAAAGTACATTGGCAGTTGCTAAATCTAATAATTGGTGTTTATTGTTTATTGTTTATTGTTTATTAAACCATTAGCACAGGCAGGCTATCACTACTCTTCCTGGAATCTAATTAGGATTTGCAAAATCTATTTACATTTCAGTTCACACAAGATGCATAAATATTTGTTTCAATTAATGCAATATTCTATAATAAATAATGAATAAACAAAACAAAATTAATTCATGTTTACATTTAGTTAAATTTCAAAAGTGATTTTGTACAAATAAACCCATCAAATCCTGTGTACACTCTTCAGACATAGTTGGATCAATGCATATCTGCTGCCAAGAATATATCAATAATAATTTAAATATTTATATATATTTATCCTCCACTGTAGCGAATCAACCTGGAAGCACATTCCATCCATACATTGCTTTGTATGTGAGTGTTCTTATAATAATATTTGACGAGATATTCTGGTAAAAGATTTGAGGATGTTTTGCCGTCATAATATTTTTAAGTAACATATTTCATCGACATAAGCCAACTTTACACATTCAGATTTCAGTGATTCCATGGATACTAAGTGAGATTGTGTCATTAAAATTCTCAAGTTACCATGAAGTAAAACACAGAGTAAATACAAACCTTGAGCACACGTTTCACCTCAGAACAGAAGTGATGAAACGCAGAAGATGTTACAGTAGTCAGCAGCCTGAGGACATTGCCACTGAGATAAGAAACTCCGGCCTATAATGACTTGGGAAACGAGCCAGGCGGGATCACAGGAAAGGATGTGGCTGGCACTAAAGACGTGAACCATTAGCTTTAATTGAAGAAGAACTACAGATAAGGTGAGAACCGCGACACCTCAGCAGGAGAGGAACGCACACATAGATTCAGATTAGAAACTGGCGTAGGGGAGGGACTAGACAGAGACCAGACTACAGCAGTTAAAGGCCAGGCTGAGGCGGATTGCCCTTTATGACCTCAGGTGTTGACACTAGCAGGTGTGACTGGGAGTGGCTTGTTTCAGTCCGACACCTGTCATTGAAGCCTGGACAATTACTATTATATTCACAACTGAACAGGCAGGTGTTGAGCCTGTTGTATTGTTATGTAGGAAATGCCACATACCAGGAAAAGGCCAAACAGGAGTTAACACTAAACATCATTGTGTTCAGTGTTGATATTAATACCTTTATTTTCATATATTAGAATTGACATTGATATGTTTTAAGTATCCAGTTTGTCTGGGGTTTTTGCCTTCAAGCTCGACCATAATAGTACCTGCCTTTCTAGATATTAAAACTGGTATTTAGTATTTAGGCATTGGGTGGCATATGCTGGCCAGAAACTGCAAATGTTTGGTTTTACCTGACTGAGGCTAGATCAGTGTAGGTAACTTTTTCGATCGGTAGAGGAAGTACTCAGTTTTGTTATTGAAGTAAAAGTACAGACATAGAAGCCAAAAACTACTTAAGTAAAAGTAACAGTAACATAACATAAAAATATATATACTTAAGTTAAAATATTGAGGTAGCTGTTGCATGAAACAGGGCTTATGCAGGTTTAAGCAAATCAAATGTAATGCTTTTTAATGCCACATTTCAACATTTTAAATGCCATAATCAAAATCAAAACAATACGATTTACACTTTTATTATGTCAAAACTACTGGCCTGTAACCATTCCATTGGGCAGCAGAATAGAAATACTAGAATATAATAAACTACTTCATAATATACAAAATGCTAATTTACATGACATTTAAAGCATGCAAATGTATGTTTTGAACCCAATATTATACTTTTTTGATGATTTGATCAAAGCTATTAAAGTATTAATTAAAGTATTTTGTCTTATGTTTGAGACCTGCTGACGTCTAAGGGGTTTATCTCTTTCATGGTGACATTCAAGTAGAAGTAAAGTATGACGTAGAAAGTACATATACGTACTGTTAAATGTACTGATGCAAAAGTAAAGCAAAAAGTAAAATGTACTTTAAATAAAACACAGATACCTAAAAATGTTACAGTAGAGTACTGGTCCTCCTCAACTCAAAAACCTTGCATAGAACCTTCATCGACCTTGGACCATAATGAGAATCAGTATCACAGGAAATGGCAGAGGAACAGTATGTGTATTTTAATATGGGGCGGATAGATAGTAGGCAGGAAATCAACCTTGTTTTAGCGTTCTTAACACCTTTTTAGGCAAATATCACTTTAATATTTGTTTTTATGGGTTGGGATTTAGTCTAACAACCTTTTATTGATGGGCTTAGCTGGGATGAAGGTGCCGTCTATTTTGGTTGTTTTTTCGAGGAATGATTATTTTGTAAGAACATGTGCTGCCAGTAAACAGGGCAATAAAAAGTCAGCCATGGTATGAATGTGTTTTAACCAGTCCTAATTACAGGCTGTGCAGAGTAAACACGGTGGACAGGCAGTCTGCTCATAGACACAGGTGGAAGTGGACAGAGCAGGAGACCAAAGAAGATGAGTTCTTCACTGACGTTTATCGCCATAACAGATTTGTCCTGTTATTTTACGACGGCGCATTGTGTGCGTCTGTGTGTATCAAAGTGCAGCTGCTGATATAAACACAGCCATGATGCTCCCACGGCAGAGCTCGCAGCTGCCTCACAAGTTTACCGTCCAAACCTGCACTAAATCACAGGCCTGTCTTGATTACGGTGACACTCTGTTAACACATAAGGACACAGACGGCTGGAGGGAGAATCCTTAAACAAATAGCAGAAAATAGCTTGATTACGGTACGGCTATAAATGATTGTATTTGTATAAGTCATTCATTATCTTTCCTGAAATAGCAGAACATAGTAGTCAATAATGACCATGTCTAGACATTGTTTAGAGTAGCAATGTCATCTCAAAATTCATTAAGGACCACCCAAGTGAAAGCAAGACAGCAGCAATGAGGCCATATACTGTACTTGACACCAAGGTTTTAGGTTAAAGAATAAAAAACACAACCAGGAGACCAGCTTCACGACCACATTCCCATCTCACTCGCATCATGTCCCCCCTGCAGACAAAGCTCCAGACCCGCAAACAGAGCCTTCTCCATCGCTGCCCCGACCTCTGGAACAACATCAACTACTCTGACACTGCACTGAACTCAAGACCAGTAAAATCATTTTGTCAATGTGACTTGGTGTTTTTATCTTTTTCTGCATTGTTTGGTGAATTAATTGTTATTATAGATGTTATTGTTTTGCCTGCAATATCAATCCTATCTTATCTATCTTGCATTAATTTAATTACAAGTGTTTTTATTGCTAAAAACAAATAAACTTGTAAATCATGCCTTCTTGTGTCATCACCTGTTTGCCTCCAGAGGGATAGATAAGTTTAATGCCATACCATGCAACATTACAAGCAAAGCTATAACATTACAAGCCGATAACGAAAGTACCACCAGAAAAGTTGCGAAGTACGCCTTTAAATAGAAAATAAAATAAATAAAGTGATATTGTATAATTGGTAATTAAAAGTCATACTATATCATAACAATATAACAGCATAGTCAGAGGCAGATGAGTTACAATTATTGTTATTTTTGTGCATTAAAGACCTTATTAAATGTGTGTATCAAATCTGATTATTTGAAACAACATGGGAGCAGGTTAAAGCCTTACAGGAGTGTTATATATGTAAAGACCTACATTCAGTTAGAGGGCCTTGAGTCAAACTGAGGAGACAATTATCGTTAAAACTACCACTGTAAACTGTGCTAGAGGGAGTTTGAGTTATTGAGGAGTAAACGTAGCTGAAAAAGGGCAGATTCCAAATGATTTTGTTCTCGGTTTCAAAGCACCATCAAAGTTCAGTCATTCATCACCGGGATGGGACCACTCAGCGAACTCCTCCCCCAAGAAGGAGTACATTCTAACTTACTGACTCTTGGGATGTCTAAACACTATACGTTCAATGTGTGTGTGTGGCAAAGTGTTTTATGTATTTGTCTACAGAGAGAAAATGTGTCTAAGAAAGTAGCAGCACAACACACAAGAGCATCCAGAAGTGGGATGCAATGAGGTCAGACAGGGCACTGCTATCTGTAAATCTATCGCTTGTCTGCAGATCAGCTTTCTCCTTAGAGACCTTGACTCCCATAATTTTTTGGCATTTCCTGGTCAAACTTACTGGTCCCATTGGCTTCTAGAGACCTTAAAAGAGTATCCAAACCTGGTATGTGTGTCAATGGGTCAGCAGACGTGGAATATAACCCCCAGAGAGATTGCACTGAGGTCTTAGCGCTACTTTTAAGTCTATAAGTTTCATAGATTACAAATTCTCCCACATAAAAAGCTTGTGATGGTAGGTGGTCCTTTAGTAACTAACACATCATGGTACGCTGTAATATTATTTTAGGGCTTGTGTGTGCTAATACCTTTTAAGAAGCGCCGGTATGAGAAAATAAGTAACATTTGTGCAGCTCGCTCTCCCCATATGCCATCCTCTCCTCTCAAGTCTACTTTTCTTCTTCTAATCTTTTCTCTATGTTCCAGGCCCGCAGGCTGGTTGGCCCTTTTGCAAATTGGAACTCATCACATCATCAGGTGGACTGTAACTGCTGCTTCACCCAAACGGGAAAAAATGACGCACAGACTGGCGATAAACAGATAATAGGTTTTCCTTGAAATTCCACGAAAGGAATGGCACCCCCTCGGGACCTGTTTACAGTTTACGAGACGGGAACAAACATAGCTTCGCACTTCCAACCGCACACCCAGTCAATGCATCTGCTTGACTTTTAAAAATACGTTTCCCAGAAGCCCCCAGTGTGACTCAGGAGACTATATATGCGGACGTCCCGCTGCTGGCTCATTATCGTTAGTATTCAGGTTAGCTCAGTCACTGATGTGGTTCTAACTAAAGGCTAATCACCCACATACCTTCATCTGCCTGTGGTCATAGTCGGAACCAATGCATTGTGGGATATCTTGGTGAAATTGTATGCATATTTGGATACTGACCAGGAGAAGCTAGACAGGAAAGTACGCATCTGACTCATCGATGATACCAACCTCAGTTAACAAGTTTTACCGCGTCATGTTTTTAGCCAATAGCTCAACATCTGCTTTTATGAGTTACCATTTAGCATAGCAGCTTCTTGTTCACTGGTTTACTTTTTTTTTCTGGCCCTTTTTTTTCTGGCTATATAGAGCTCAATAGGCCGGCCTACTTCGAAGTTCGCTGTGGTTCGGGAAGTAAATTTCTCATTAATTATTGCCGTAGAGGTTTAGAAAAAAATGTAGAGTTGAAAGGCACGACAGAGGTTAATCAGCTGTGGTAAATAATGTCCATAACGTGGTAGTTTTCAGTCCAAAAAACACATTTGAAACTTAAAATGAGGCAAAATGTTTTAATAACTTACTGATTTTCAACAGAAAGTTTCAACAGAAACAAATTTTAAATAAAATCATAACTTTGATCTGCTAATTAGCCCCGAACAAGTTTTCAAACTTTTACTATAATTTTTTTTTTGGAATCCCTTTATCGAAAAACTTCCAGAACCAAGCAGTGAGTGGTCACTGGTGAGCTCCATCAGACAGGACAACCATAACGTGAAATGGGGAGGGAGAAGATAGAGACATTCGTCAAACAGTCACGGTTAAGAGGCAAACCTGCGACGTCAAAGTGGTAGCATCTACATATGTGCAACGCCTTAAACCACTAAACCACCAGTGAGCATAACTGGTTTACTCTGTGATGACTGATTGCAGTAAATGCGGTTTGAGGCGGAGAGTTCTCTTTTGTTTATTAGCACGAATTATTAACCTCTTTCTGTTTCTGGTTTGTAAGTTCAAAAGTCTGCCCAAGAGGCTGCTCTAATGCACACAAGACTTCCCTTTTGTTCTGCAGCAGGTTTGAATTTGTTGTGCTTGCTACGATGTATAATACCACTAAATGTTAACCACAAGGCCAGGATACAGTGTGCCTGGCTCAAGGGCAGAATAGTTGGCCCTTTATTTATCACATTGTTGACAATTGTAAAATAAAAACCAGAATGTGACGTTACCTGTTGTTTTAACTGGTGCATGAGTCTGTCTTTCTCCCTCTTCAGAGCCATCACTTCTTCCTGGGCTTTTTTCCGATTCGAGGCAGATATCTCCAAAAGAGCGATGTTAGCGTCCTTTTCACTGATGGCCGCCAGTAAAGCCTGTTGCCTAATAGAAAGACAGAAAAGAAACACAATGTTATAGGCTTTATTATATAGGGCATATAGAAATGTGAAAGAGTAGGGCGGGACAGGAAAGTGTCAGCGCCAGAAATTGACGTTATGATTGATTGATTGATATTATGAGCCGACAAAGTGAAATCTAATCTGCTCAGCCTATGAGATATTAAACAGTACCATTTGTACATTTGTTGTGTAATTTGTAAAGTAAGCTAATGTATTTATACTGTATTCTATGTCTTTGTGTCAAAAAGGCATCTGGGGTGGGCTTTCAAATTCAACACCTGCTGGAACATGGGCTGACCACAACTGCAAATGGGCAAAAGCAGAAAAAGAGAATAATTATGAATGACTATTTATAGACATATAAGGAAAACAGGTGGACAGTGCAGTGACGCAGATAAACAGCTGTGAGCCGCTGCATACATAAGCAGATGTCACAGAAAAAGCTCCTCTCTCAGACTGGTTTTCCACACAGAGGAGTAAGCCATCTTTGAAGTGGTCCACTAAGTGTGGTATTAGCGGTACCTCACTATGACTCATGTGGAGGTAATCGTGTAATGGAGTGGGCCGACGAGGATATGAACTTTTCCTGTGTTACTGAGCCGCAGTCACTATGGTCAAGTGTGGTTAGTTGCCACTGATAAGAGCTACTCTCTATTGGGTGTTCAGGAAGTGGAAAGAGAGGTTTGCCGAAAAGTGCCTTCTGACACACAGGTACAGCATGTGAATGATTGGAATGGGAGTGTAATTAGAGCAACAAGAAAGGTTATGTGAAAACGCATCCACAATGAAATCATGTATACTGACCAAAAACAATATCCTAAAACTTGATTTTGATATTAAAAAAATAGTTCAATACTCAATACCAATTTTGTGTAAAAAATGAAAGAATAATAAAAAGTTCTTAAAGTTCTTAATATAAAGCTATGTTAAACATAAAATAGTAGTTTCTTGAATATCATCATGTGGTCTGCATGTTCTGATAAAAATCAAGAATAAGAACAAACTATTCAGGAAAGATCAAATTTGGTCTAGTTTTTTATCTGTATCAATACTTTTTCAAGTTAATATCAAATTTGAATACTTTTAATAAATTAGATTGGCCTCACAACCCCGAGGGACACAGATCTTGAGTTCAAACCCTTGGTCTTCGTGCTGTGAGGAGAGAGACTAGCCACTAGCCATTTTTGTTCTTTGATAGTATTTGCTTATTATCTGGTATTGATTTTTTGTTTTTGTTTACAATCCTACACTGTCTCCATGTGTTTATGAAGGAGGAAATTCAACCATACGACTCAAATGGCAGAATTGGCAGATGTATACGGCTGTAAGTCAAGTTATCAGCCACATATGTGGACTATGCATGGTATGATTGTATACAATATTGTCAAGGCCAATAACCTCAAATGGAACATGATTACAGTCTATTGTTTATTTTGTATTCAGTATGTATTTATCTTACATAGTGAAGCTGTTATCAGTCAATGAAAGCCAGAGCTTGTCAGTGTTTGAATCACAATCAAAACACCTCAATCTTTTCAAATAAAGATTTTTTTTCAAGTGACCATTTATACCTGTCAAATTAACATTTAGAGTTGTGGGTCAGTTTGTGTTAGATAAACAATATTTACCTCACAGTTTTCAAAATGGTGCATGCGTTAACATGAGGCAGCAGGCAACAGTATAGCTTCAGTATTTAAAGGTTTGTGTGAGGTGAAGGAAAGAGGAAAGGACAGCAGTGGGAGGGTCGCTTTGCAAATACACTCAATTAATAAATGACCAGCAATAGACTGTGTTTTTATTCCATGATTTAAGTCCCTGCAGAAATAACCCAATTGTAAAAACAAACAAGCTGAACTTTGCAGTCTTACTGACTTGGGACTCCACATTCAGTGTTTTTAGAACAATTATCTCCACGCAGCATCTGGACTCTGGATTCTCCCATTGACGAGCATTAATAGGCCTCTGTGTGTTTGTGGGAGCATGCGTTGGGCCGTGCGTACATGTGTGCTTGACATAGATTGTAGCAGCTAATCATACCATTAATCACAGAGCTGGACTGGGCTGACACATTTCGTCTCCCCACACCTCCGCTGTTATTTCTTTTAACGCTGACTGTAATGGACACACACAGGCCGACAGCTTGGACCTGGACCAGCGCAAATGCTTTACAGTGCAGCTTTTTTTTTAGCGCGATTGGAAATAGGGGCACAGAAAGAAAAGGTGCTACAAACGAAATATGAAATAAAATGTAGTTGTGTTTGAATAAAAAGTGCACATTGGCTAATAAAAAACAATAAGAAGATAAACTAACAACAAAGATTGACAGCAGAGTGTGTATGGTTCGCTTTGTATTTCAATGCAAGTTATTTGGAAATGTGCAAAAGCTAAGTTCTCTTCTTAGAATGTAAAAGTACTATACTATACATCTATTCCATTACCAAGCAAAAGCCACTACAGTTTTAGTGCAAAAGTTACTGCCTTCTTTATCTTTGTGACACATCTCATGCAAAATCCTTACAGCAAATAATCTGCCCACCAAGTTGGAGCGTGTACTTCTGCAGTACTACAACCATTACTGCCACGCAACTATTACTACTATTGCTGCGAATACTGCAACCACAAAGCAGACCTGAGCCCCTGAATAAGCAAGTACTTTTGCCAACAATATCAATTTGTAAAAGTGAAATGACTCTGGAAGTCATTAACATTTATCTCTGATTTATCTGTCGACCTAAAATGTTTTTTTCCTAATGAAACCACAGATCCAGAGTAGCCACATGCCTCACTGCAAATCACTTCCAGCCTCAAAATTAACACTGCAGCGCTGTACTGTCGATGGCCCATTCCCTGTGGGCGCTTTTCTAAGTGGTACAGGGAGATTGTGGCGCTGAGTGATGTCTTCCTAAAACAATAAAAGAGGCATTAATATGATTAGCAGCCCTGTAATGTTTGTCTCCCACATCCTCAATCAGGGTTTACACCGTGGACATTACCGCTCACTGATTACTATTACTCGCTGTCTTTGAACTTAACAGGCGTTTGCGTATTTCATCTGTTTTAGTTTGACTGAATATCTGGTCTTAAATGTAACTTAATCTTCAGGATAGACCCATGGGGAAGACACAGATATTAACTAGACAAATGATTGGACTGTATCTAGTGGCTGATCTCAGTAAAGCCAAGCTTGTTTTGTCCCTCTCTGATCTTCTCCTCCTCTCTGTTCACTGTTAAGAGATCCGTGAAGCCAAAAATGATATCTTAATTTTCTGTTTGATTGAAAGAGGAAAACGTTTCATTAAGATAAAGAGTCTAAAGTTTGACACCATGCACTAAACAGGCATCTGAAGGTCCAGTAAATTGACGAATAAATCCCAAGGTGCAATAACTGCATCAAAAGACTCACTAAACCTGTGTAGGATGATATGTGTGAAGTGTATTATAAAAGCAAGATAAAGTGATGCTCAATGCGTGTCCAAAGCATTCAGCCTTAGCCCAGAGATGCATGGACAGAACTGACATCTTATTTATAAGGGGTGAAATTCTGCGCTCCGCTGCAACATGTGATTCCAATTGAGACTTCATGGTCCCTGGGACATATTGAGACATTGAGATCTACAGAGGCGGGAGATGGATGGCTAAAGTACATGACCATGCGATGAGAGGTGAGAGGGAGGAGGGGAGGGGGGATGGGGGATAGAGCAGAGGACATGCTGATGGGAAAGACAAAAAAATACACAAGAACAGACTTGAGCAAAAAAGCCAAATTCAGTTCAGTAATACTCCTTTTCAACCAAGGTGCTAGTTCTGGGCTGATTCAGAGCCAGTTGGTGCCGGTGTTGGTTCTGTGTTGTGTCAGCTTGGTTTGATTTTACTAGCTAACAGTTCAAATTTGTTTTTTTTTCCTAACTGATCCCTAGTTTTAGTTGTATTTCAGCTAAAACCGACTTTATTTTGCTTTCTCCATTATTTGCTTTTAAATACTGGCTATAATATGTAACGTTTATGTTTAATATTCCACCGGATCCAGTTCTCATACTTTCTGGTCAGGCTGTAACTGATGGCGAACAGTTTTCAGCACCAGGAGTCAGCATTTTTTAGTGGAAAATGCCAGTACCAGTGAATAAGGATATAAGTAACTTTTAGTGGTGGAAGTTTCATCACCTGCTTATCTCTGTGGAGATGCCATTGCTTTTTTCTGGAATGTTCCAGCATACGTCATTAAACTTATCGATTATGTATTTATTCAATTACAGTTAAACAAATGAAAAGATGCCTTCTTCCAGTGATCGGGACTGCATCTCCACAAATCTGACTTGTGACTTGGTCTTCCCCCATGGAGATAGTATTCCTAGCTGCAACGTTCGTCTGAGGCCTCCATCAGTTCAATTCTGTATATAAGTTCATCTTAAATCCAATTGATTTCCCCCTACCAACTCCACTCAGCTTTTGAAATCAAGTCCCACCAATCTTTCCCACTAACTCAAAGACACACTGAGACTGGAGCTCTCTGTGGCTACAGCCTAATGTGTTGTTAATGTCCTATGCAATTTAAACTGGAATAAATACACTGACCTTCTATGAGTTTAAGGAGGAAGTGATGAGCAAACTGAGAGAAAACAACATGGCAAAAGATGAAGGAAATGGACAGGAAGAAAATATGTGTTTGACAAGCCACTGCCACCTGTGCAACATGAAAAAACCGACAGGACGCCAGAGGAGAAAGGGGAGCACGGCGCAAAGGTAGAGATTTAAGGGTCCCAGCCTTCCCTAAATCAGCTCAACGCACTCCGTGTTGTTATTCCAAGGCGTCATGGTTGAAGAATATGTGTTTATAATTTGTGTTATGACTTACTTGAAATTATGAGTGTGGAGAGTCAGTCGGACAGAAACAGATGCGTCCGTGTCATGCCCAGGGGAGCCATCCATACAGCCTGCCCCGGAGCACCGCACATATGAGCACATCGGGCTTTCATGTCTCATTGTGCATTTGTGACGCATTTTCTTTAGCTACAACAACTAATAGTGGCCCCAAGAACATCCATTACGACTGGGGTGCTGTAGTTTGCAGTCATGCCTTTCCACATTAAGCGCGGAGCTCGGCCGAAACATTCCAGTGACGTTTTATGGCTGAGCGTTGATTGTACGCGAGTGAAGGTGCGGCAGTGAGCCAGGGGCCTGCGAGAGGCTTGTGGTGAGAGCAAGCAGAGGACATGAGAATGGGGCATGGTTGAGTGACACTATTATTTATGGCTCTGGAACACTGGGTTATTTACAACGGAGGAGGTGGGGAAAATGTCTATTTCCAACATAAAACACATGCTCTGGCTTCATTTAGTAAGCTTACTTTAAATCCAGTTGATGGTAAATCTGTGTTTCAACTCCAAACATATTTTCAGTGGAGGCATGCTTTGGCTACCTTACGTGGGGTAAGTGAGGCGAATTTAAAAACTATTAAGCGACCGCAGCCAACTTCCTTTTGTATTGCAATGTTTTGTACAATAACTAACTTTGATATGCAATGTACAAGAAGCAAATACAACATGTCAGTGCAATTATTAGGTTCAGTGTAGGTTCAAGTAATTTTAGAACTTTTGTTAGCAACATACAACGCCACACTCCATTTGGTTGACTAGTCGACGCACAGGGCATGTCTTTAGTCGATAAAGTACACTGTGAATGCGAAAGCCACAAAACTCTTTCATTGCACAAGGATGATGAAGCTGTAGTTTTGTGAGTAAAGTGAAATAGCAGTCTTCAGGATCAGTGATCTGAAATACCGGAATAATAATGAATGAATTAATATTAATGAGTTATTGTATAAACATAAAAGTGTACATAGCAGTTGTTTTGTGCACTTTGCTAAAACCATTGACCACTGTGAATCATAAATTACATGATAATCCAACACAAGACGCTAACCTTTACACTCTATCTTTGAGCCGCGCTTCCCAGGAAAAACCCTATGACGGCAGATGGCTCTCCCAGCACTAGCTCAGGTTGTGTGTGTTTTCACTTCACTAATAAAATATACAACCCACTTACACTGCTGTGGCCCACTCCCACACTCAAGGTACGTCCTCTGACCGCTCAAGGTATGGGAGAGGGGCTCTAATTGAAAGAGTATGTATCAGTTTTACAGCAACAAGACGGGAAAATACGAGGGGACAAAAATCAACAAATCTGCCAAAACTAGCCAAATGTTTAGAGTGGAAGCAGGGATGAGGAGAGAGCGCCGACTGCTCCCTGAGATGAGCACGAGCAGACGGCCACTGCTGCATTCCTCAGGCTTGAACAGGAAGAGGGACCTGTAACTGTAAGGGACTATGTAATAGAAAGGTAAAGATGACCAAAATAAAATATAGAGCCGCTTTTAAGAAAGTAAAGTATTCTTATTCTCTTTGTGTAAACAACACATTTACTAGAGCATTTAAATGTCTTTTCTAGCTGCTCTCTCCCTTCTCCTCATCAGTTCTGGTCCATTATGGCCCATTTTAATTTTATCATATATTTTTTTAAGCTTTTTTGGACAGGATAGTGTGGTGTGAAATGGGGATAGGGGAAACATTTAGCCAATTGTTGCAGCCGGAATCAAACTCACGACAACTCAACTCAATTCAAAAGATTTATTCAAATGTAAGTTCTGGGTCTACTCATGATTAGTGAAACATTATTACTAAACTCATAGCATGCTAAAATTGGAGCTACATTTAAACTAAAACAAACAAAGAAAATCTATGTGAATCACAAACAATAAAAATATATATTTAAAATGATATAGATAAACCTATTCCTGCTATTTTCCCCCATAACAATAAATTCAGAACATAATTCATTCATCAACAGTAAAAACAGTGCACACTTTGAAAACAAACCCTAAAGGGAAGTCCGAGTTGACAGTGATTGACAACAGTCTTGTCCATTTGCATGTCTTTCTGTGTGCACTTATCCCGGCTCATTCTTCTCTATTTTACTTCAGCGTTAGAAAAACACAACCTTTTTGGAGGCCCACCAACACCGCCTCACCCCCAAAGTTCGCGCCATGATCCTTAGCCTCTTGGGACCCTTTCAAGAGCAAAACCCGGAATTTTTATTCTTCTAAAGGGGAGGTTTGTTCTCTGTCTTCATCACCACGCAGCTGACTGACAGTGTCTCCCCAAGGCATAAGACACAAGACAGGGGGCCGTTACTGTACCATAGACGTTTGGGGATCACGTAGAGGCAAGTACACACGCACAAACACAGCAACTGGCCTGTTTAAAGCCCCCTGTCATCTGGGAGAGGTGAGGCGCGCTGCGAGTGAGTAACACCAGCCCTGTAGTCACACAGTCATAAGAGCACACTTAGAGAGAGCAGGGATGGAAGTGTATACACATATGAGTGTTAGCAAGAGCTTCAAGGCCTCAATGTAAACATGGATGAGTTATGTCCCATTCATGTGTGTCTGACTGAGACCGAGCACTGTCACTAAACCTCCCATTCAACATCAAAAGGTGAACACTGTGGTTTATAGGTATGGAGCCAAATTTACAGTAGGTGTCAAGCCAAGAGAATTTCACGCTGGAAGATAAGATAACAAGTTCAACCAGCTGTCAAAAGGTTACGTTTTAATTAGGAAAAGATTTGAGGGCCCATTTTTTAAGTGTTTGCCATCATTTATGAGGGAATCAAATACTCAATAATAAAGTTAATAATAGGTCAATAATTTATATATCTTGTAAGGTCCAGAGGTGAGTAAAGTAGACAAAAATTTTGCTTATGTAAGATGAATGTTAATTCAATATAGTAGTACTCAAGTAAAAGTCCAAAATAGTGGTCTAAGAAAATACAAAAGTAAGAGTAAAAAGTACTTAGAGAAACTTCTACTCAAGTAAGAGTACCAACACTTAGGACTCTTACTTCAAACTCAAAGTAGGAGTAAATCATACAGTCTGAAAACTACTCTGAACAAGTACATTGACTTCAAGAAGTTATTTAAGTAAATGTAACTATGCAAGGCTTGAGATTTTCTTTGTCAAATAATATAGTTGTCAATAGAGCACCCTGGATTCCTCCAGGTCGATAGTCTGATCAAACCTTGCAGGTTGTGTCAGCAGCAATGGGTCAAAAGCAGAGAAAATAAGCCACTCTTAACCTTTTACCTCAATAAGTAAGTGTAAAATTGAAAGGATTTTGGAGATAGCAAAATCGCAAATAGCAAAATAGCATAATAGATTTTTTTTTAGAAATACCCATTCACAGCTTAAGGCAGATGATAAGGCCAAAACATTTATCACAATTTTCTTACCTCATATATATGGACTAGATTTTATTTCGTCTTATTAAACAAATAAATGGCTTTCAATATTAATTGATCAAGAACAATACAACTTAAATCAATCAAAAATAGTCACATTTCTTCCTCAAGAATCTGGATTTTGCTCTAAACAATATGCTTTTACTGACAGAGGATTGGATGTGTACCTCTAAATTGAAATTACTTTACTACTCTACTACTTTTTTTTTATCTACTACTACTACTACTACTACTTTATATACAGCATATCACAGATATAATGTATGATAATTGGTAAATTGTAAGTCATAAAAATAGCTTGAATTAAAAAATATATATATTTAAAAAGACGCAAACAGATCAGGGAGTCTCAATCCTAATCAAATTTCTCTTATAAAAGATTGACATAAGTGATTTCACCAAGAGACATTACCAGCTCTTGGTCTTGTCAAAAATATCCAAAGAATTCTTCCTCTCTATCCTGTGATTGCCTGTAAATGCCAGATGGACACCTTGCACATTGCGTCACTCAAATTGGAGGTTTTCTTTATTGTCATGTCCTTTCCTGCCCTGACACAACCTTCTATCAGACAACATGACAGGGCTCCAAACAGGAAGGTCATTACAAACGTCTGTGGCTCTTCTCTCCATTCCTCTCTTGTACACGAGGTAATCAAAGAGTCACTCTATAGTGTAAGAAAATGGCATCACCTCCGTCTGCTCTTTCATTCCGTATATTGGCCCTGTCATGTCCTATACTCCACAGGACCGAGGGGCTAAATATTAAGTTCAAGGAGGTTATGCAAACACGTTGAAACAGTCATCCTTGGCCTAAGTATTACCCTGCACCCGTCAATTACGAGCCTTGCTTTCCTCTCCCCTCGTTCCTCCAGCCCTCCGTACTACTTCTCTCACTTTGGTCATCGAAACCGGAGTCTGGAAATACAGCTCACACTTATGACGCGGGGCCAGAAAAGCTTAAAATATCAAGGGGCAAAGAGTACAATGTAGTGGTATAACACATGTACACTCCAAAGCGCGCACACACACACACACACACACACACACAAACTGATGAAAGACAAGTCCAGAAAAAGTGAAAGCGAGGATCCCTGGAGTATTTTCTGCTCCAAATGTAGGGACCACAGGCGGACCACAGCCGACATGCGGACACCACACTCACTTCCTTTATAGTACCCATAGAGACACACACACAAGTACAAGAACACATGACTTCTGGACAGCCCTGTTGTGGTCATATATGTAAAAAAGTGGTTTGAGGTGAATGGACAGGGCTGTTTCCCACATTGCTTTGCCAAACAATTACACAACCCAATTAATGTGGTTACTACTTATTGTAGGATATGTGTGCACAATGACCAAATGTTTTTTTGGCCTGTAATATTTTGTGAATTATAGCTTTCTTTGGAGCTTGGACTAGTCTTTTTCCCGTCAGTGTGTAAAGGACACACAGGGTCACACTAGACTTCAACCAAGAGTTAAATCAATTCAATCACAACCACATCAAATTTATAAATTTAAACCGGAAAGCTGGAACTACAAAAGATTCTAGTTGCAACATCTCCAAACAGGAACCTTGTGTTCTTTCTACTATCAACAATAACCCAATAATGATAGTTCACTTGACCACCACTACATCATTGTCAAGAGCGCTATATATAACTTGGTTTTAAGTTGGAATGTGGAAAAGTACAGTAGACAAATAGAGGTTCTTATGTCTGAGTCAAGTCCAGTTTGAATTAGCAAGTAAAGTGGTAGCAGTCCAAGTCACACATGAGTCACCAACATCTATCAAAGCCCAGCCCAAATCAATTACAGTTACAACCCAATGAAATGAGTGCTAGTCACCAAAGTTTTACTAAGGAATGGGGTCTAAGATTGTGTAATGAATAAGAAAACAAAATTTTAACATTATTATTTAAAGGGCTATACCTGATGTTTATTGTTTTGAAACGTGAGAAACAGAACTAGTTCATGTGCCTGATTTGTTGGCTGTAATAAAGTGAAATCTCTGTTGTCTCAGCACAGATATATTGTAAAAGCATCTATTCTAAAGCTAAATTTTGTTAACCTTATCCTGGACAAAACTCGCTTTGGGCTCAGAAAAGTGCTTGTAAACTTCTCGGAGTGAATATTTAGGATGCTGGGACTGCATTAGGTTAAGTGAGCAATACATGTGGATAGCTGTAAAGAAAAACTACTTTTGTTTTTCAGGTTTCAAAAATGTAAAATCTGGTGCAGCCTCTTTAATGGAGCTATTACGCTATTATGGTAATTTTACCATATTTATTTGTTGTAAATTGTAAACTGCAATGCGGATCCAAAATAGCCAAGTAAAGATTTTTTTACATGCTTCTGTGACATTTTTGAACCCTACATGCCTTCATTTAAAAAAATAATCGCAACTAAGTACAGGGATGTGGGTGGGGATAGGGGATAGGTGAAAAGAGGAATTTTCTGAGCACTCGAGCATCAGTTCAAGGACAATACGGGATTACAAAGATAAAACTTTGAATAAACTAATGATGAAGAAAAAATCTTTGCAACAAGATCAAAAGCTCATTGAAGTGGATATTGCTGTACGGGGAAAGGCTCAGAGACCATTTGGATTTGCCCAATGTAAGATATACTGAGGCAGTCCTGATACAGATGAAATTGGTCTCAAAGCCAAGGTAAACTTTTCAAAAATAATGCCAGTCCTACGCACACTCAAACATAACAAGGCAGAGAGAGGCTGTGATTATAGGATCTGTATCCACGTCTGGACAGGTCGACTGTATATTTAAACTGATCAGTGAGCATCATGGGATCAAAGCAAAACAAGATTACAACCTAGGCTTTTAGATACAATTCTATTCTGCACACGTGAATGACAATTATGCAGCATGCCAACGTTGGATAACATGTCATTAGGTCAATACCGTAATAGTCCAGGTAATAAAACAATTTGAATAGAAAAGTACGGTAGGGGTCCAATATCACACACCTGCACTCACAGACATATACAGTAGTGGCCTATAATCTGTCTAATTTGTACGTTGAAGCCAGTGCAGACAGATCACGCCGCTGGTACACTCATCCAGTTGTGTCATTGCCGTTACCTGTTCATCATCAGCCAGTGTGAATTCTCAATTGAGACATACACTTACTTGTAAAGGATACTTTTGAATGGCGTTCGTGTGAAGATAATACATTGAAGCCTGTATATGCAATCACAGGAGGTTAAGTGCATGCTTGTTTATCATTTTTACAAGACTTCTGAAAATTGACGCTTCGAGCATAGACATTCCTGTACACACATGCACAGAAAAAACTTTGCTGAGTAAGGGTAACATATTTTGTGCACCTGCAAATGTAAAAATTTAATAAAGGGACCAATGGTAGTATGTAGTTGGATGCTGACAGATCCAGTGATTTCTAGGAAGATAGACCATTAAGTAATAAGATCCGTTCTCAAACTAGACTGCATTAAAATACCTTATTACCAAAAGAGCCGAATGTGAGGTTTAATGAAGGGTCTTTGTGGGTGTTTTGCACGTACATGCTGGTTTAGGCACTTAAGTTCATTACGGTGTTTTAAGATGCAGATGCGCACCATTTATGTTCAAGAGTAAAGGGTGAGACAAGAATCATTAAAAAAATAAGTTCCTGATGTTATTGTCTTGGAAGAAAATTATCCATGCTTTATATAGAGACTTTGTGATCCGATATAGATTTTTGATTCTAAATCCAAAGCATTACATTCATCCAAACTTAAATAATAAATAATAAATTGAATAATCCAATTGTGTGACTCCTGTGTCGCTTTTCGTGAAATAAAAAAAAAATTGTTTCAGTGCAAAAGAATCTTTTAGGCTCAAAATATGACTGATGTACTGTCTGCATCTAATCATAAAGCGTTTTTATCAGCTGCAAACCAGGAAGTAGCGTTGGTGTGCTGTTAGCAGGCTGTTGTTGGCGTGATGCCCAAGCTCTGGGCTCCAAAATTTGTAAAACACATGTATATAACACATTGCATGAATAATTAAGATGACAGAAATGCATTAGGGATGTGAGGAATACGTTAAGACCACTGCAAACAGTTTAAAATTAACTAATTATTATTACTTTGTACTTTTTTACCTTTTTAAGATAGTAGAAATCAGGTAGAGCGGCTTTCATTACTCTAGTAATGTCCTACAACGAATCCTTGAAAATTCTCAGACCAGTTTCCACATACATTAGAAACATCAAATTTCTAATATTTATGTTTTACTTATAACTTTAGTAATTATATAGCTGCTCTAGACTTGGGCCTATGCAACTTTTCATTACCAGTACTTGTTTTTCTTCTGGTCCTGGCCACATCAGAGATTCATGTAAAAAAAATAAAAAAAAACATTGTATTTTCGTAGTATTAGAAAAATAAATGTGGTTGCTAGATAAACTGCAATAAAGGTTAACTTGGTTTATTTTATTTGCTTTCCTCATATACATGATACAGTTTGGTTCATACAGAGTACATGTGATGTGTGAGATGTCCAAGTGACACATTGGGGCAATGATGTCAGGAAACCAAGTCTGACAAACAAAGCAGGCTCCAAACAGAGTGGTGCTGTAGCTTTATTACTGTGTGTTTGCTTTCGGTGTCATGTTTCAGAGGTCTCCACAGCACAAGGCCTTCCTCTGGTGGATCCCCAGTGTGAGTGTGTTTGCCCTGGCAAAGGCTCCCCTGTGACTGGTTATGTTAGACATGCTCAAACAAAGCCAAACACACACAACAGGAGCCGCAAGCAATTAGGCCCTGCCATAGAGCATAACTCTTCTCGGACGCCCACTCTATTCCTCACTTGCCATGCACAAGTTTAGTTATATTCAAACTAAAGACAGGGTTACATCCTTACACGCACGCCCTTAATTCTCATTTGGTTCTGACAACTTGTGTGGCATCACCAAAACGAACACTGTGTTTGTTTATTTAATGTTTGGCACGCCACAATACCTCATTTGGTCAGAACTTTGCTGACTGGCATGGGAAAGACTGATCCAGTATTAGCAAGCTTCCTCTTGCACTTGATTAATAGCTATCAGAATGATCTTTCCCTTTTGGTTTTTCACCTCTGAGGTGGTCACTGCAAATTATCTTTGTGGGGACACATATATTGAGTTTTCATGCATTTCCAAAGATCATTTTGATTGTAAAAACATATGGTCAATGTTTGCCATCATTTAGAAACTGATAACATTGAATGGAAAGCACACATTTCCAGGGTCTTATTTAGCAAAAATAGGATTTCTGTATCTTGGCATACACTTGCAGAATGGTAAACACTCCAATGTTATGTTATGCTAGAGATAGGTTCCTCAAGGCCCATACACTCTACCAATTAGGCTTAACAAGTTATTTAACATGAAAATGTATGTTCTATGTTATGTGCTTATGACCTTCATTGCTGTTTTCGTTATATTTCTTAGTTTACTTTTGTTTTGAACTGTCAAGCTTCCAAGCCAGACACATAACCCATAGCGGATGATACTTTAGACTGCTAAAGTATAGAAAGTCCACATAACTTTTCTACTAAAATAAAAGAGCCTCAGACCATCCATTCTTTGGGCCAGACGGGAAGAGAGAATATCAATGTGAGAGTTCCAGTTTAGGTGACAGTCCACCAGGTATTTAAACGAGGTCACCATCTCAGTGATGGTCGTGTGTTCTCACTTTTAGAGGATCAAAAATTACAATAATTGATTAAATTCGAAGACATGCATCGAGTTTAAATCACCTTTTGTATTGAAGGTGATTTCTTAGAGCCTGACTTT
This sequence comes from Rhinogobius similis, assembly GCA_019453435.1. NCBI lineage: Eukaryota > Metazoa > Chordata > Actinopteri > Gobiiformes > Gobiidae > Rhinogobius > Rhinogobius similis. Next base: position 18,079,124 of record CM033624.1, on the reverse strand, counting down.
GGACACAGCATGTACAAAAGATCTGTTTTAAATCAATGCACAAGAAAATCAGGGACCCTCAATCTAGGTCAACTCCTCTTACTCCCCTGGACTCAGTCATTCTGTCTTTTAGAGGTTTTATCAAGGGCCTTTGTCACTTATCACCCAATAAACGTACATTTTTGCAAAGAATTTGTGTCAGTGAATACACTGGAGCAGTAGAGTAAAGTGAGCCTCTAAGCTAGGTGTATGTTTGCGAATGAGGTTTGCTATCAGTTGTGTACTAATAAAGATAATGAACACCATCTGGCTGAATTCCAGAATGCTTTTTTCATGGTTCTGTGTTACTATGCTATTAATCCAACCCAGTCTGTGCAAGATAGTCTAACTTAAAGCTTAAGACTTCCAAGTCTGAATGACAGTTTGGGCTTAGATGATCTTGATAAGGCTCCTGCAATACACTTGAACTATGTGCACAAAATACACACTACTAATTGGTGAGTATTTCAGGGGAGTGCATGGCCTGGTATGTTTGTACTGTGCGCGTAAACCTTTTGTAGTGTGTAGCGCACCTCTCCTATTACACACACACATATGTTCTTTATGGGCTAGCTAATGGAGCCCGTGCTCTTCCTGCCGCTGTGATGTGGTTTACTGTTGTTTGATGTGTTCAGGAATCCTGCATAGAAGAGCACCCTGAGCCGATCTTATCATGTAAAAGCCCCTGTGATGGAAGAAGACACTCAAGTCTCGTTTTTTAACTTAATAGAGATGTGTGTGCGTGTGTGTCCACGCGATGACCAGCGTTTGTGTGGTTGTGTGTGCACTGACTTGGCTAATTCAATCGAGTGTGTAACCCAAGGCCAAACACACACTTTTGATTTGAGTAAATGTTGAACTCAGGGACCTGTGGGTACAGAGCCATGTCGGATCTGTCAAGTCGTAGCCAAGGAAACATGGTGTTCTGTACAGTCACAATGATAACATCTTTAATTACCTATTTGATGTCATTGTTAAGTACTGTATATATGAATCCACCTGTTTAGGTAACTTTTCAGCCTCCGAACTACATACTGTACCTCCCAACTATTTAAGGTCAAGCTCAGACACAAACAATTACCTAATCAACTTTATCGCAGTATATGCATGCAGTAATTTACTCCTAGTACAATAAGTCCCCGCCACCATAATCAAGCTTTTATCCATAAATAGCAACTATATCAATGCATTACAAACTTAAAGGTCCAGATGTTTTACCCCAGAACAGATGCATTTGGGTGAATATGATTCCACTGTTTGTTGTCTCCATCTAATTATAGAACTTTATATTCTCCACGAAGCACAAAGTACGCTGTTAGCATGCTAGCTAAAGCCTGTTGTTAGCTTTACCGTGTCAAAACTTGCTTGCTCCCTCTGAAAGTTGTGAAAACCGCTAATAAACTCATCACCGTGAATAATTAGGATACCTGAAATGCATTCGAGTGAGCAATATGTGGACTGTTGTCAGAGCAGAGTTCTGTTCTGTTTTACACGTTTTTAAGAAAATCAGGTAAAGCACCTTTAATTTTAGCAACTAAGTTTGATGAATACAATGAAATGGAGAGATGTTCGAAGATTTCGCAACCCGAATGAGAATTAAAACTGGATATTTTTGAATGATTTGTCGTCTACAGTCACATTTAGCTTTACTTGTCACTATGGGAATCCTGTGTTTGTTTTGTGGTGACCCATTCTGTCCCTGCCCTAGTCTCTGTATTATGCTGTAAAGACATCTGAAATAGCTGTTTGTTGTAATTAAAGGTGGGGTTAACCATTTTCTTCTCTTTAATTCTAACGGGGTTGCACTTGACCTACTTCTTCCTCAGACATAAATTTAAAACAGAATATTTTGTTTTATAGTCTCATTGTGAAAATTAACAGCACTTGTAAATGGTAATGTCTCTTTAAGAACAGAAAAAGGCTTATGTACTTAAAGAATAACTCTGATTCTTTTTATGTTTGTTCCCTGTTTAATTTCCAACCACTTTTTTTTGGGTTTCCCTGTGTTAAGCATTTTAGGATTACTTGCCCTTAGAGAACAGTCTAATGTGTCTCCATTTAAAAGAAATCAAACGCACAGCAGGAGCATAACTAGAGCATAGAAAATCCTCAGAGCCAGTGGCACAGTGGACTTATCTTTGTCTGCTAATAGCTTTCATGCCCTAACCATCAAATCACTGCTGTTTGCACACACTGAGTACCAGCATGCATGCACGTACATATGCCGGTGTGCACACATTACAAACACTACAAACAAGAATCACAAAGACACTAATCCAAACTTGCTTGGGCTGTTTCCTGCCTCTGCTGAGAAGAACATAATGATAATTACAGTTTGGGTCTACATCCCTGTATTAACCAGATCACACACACACACAATGTCGAAGTGCCAGGGGCTGCTGTGGTAAAGTTGCAGATTCTCATTGCTGGGAAGGAGGGGACTGTAATATTGTTTTATATTACAGCCTCCTGGGAACCATGCGAACAAAATGGGCTGATGTTTTTTGGCTATAAAACCTCACTTCACCAACCAGAAACCTGTATTTACCATTTGATTCACACGTAACAAAGCTAAACGGTTGTGACAGACAAAAGTCCCCGGCACCTCATTCCAGGAAGAGCATTTAACAAATGCTTAAAGGGTAATAAAATAACAAACATACAGACACAAGAGCTGATAAACAGAGACAGTCAAAGCCACAAAAGCACAAAACAGGAGTAAAAGCTCAGGTGTGTGTGCAAACCGCAGAGGGCTGGAAGGTGTTAACAGTGTGCAAATATATGCCAGTAAGCTCCATTGACTCACTGGTGTGGCTAAGGCAGAAGTTCATGTGCCTATAATGGTAAACCATGAGGGCACTATGCTAAGCCGCTGTTTTAAATGGGACTTTTACAGCGTAACACACAGCCTATAGTCTACAGTCCGCAGATAAACATAGAAGATGGAATGCTAAATCATTTATCATAATATTTTGGCATACATATACTTTACGTTTTACTTTGTGTGTCCCTTGTGCTTCGTTTAAGTTATACAGTATGCACCTTTGGTCAATGAGCAACATTCTTTTTCAATTGTATGTTGAGTAATGTTTGAGACCACCCATGAAAGTTTCATAGTGATGAAATAAAAAATAAAATAATCTAATCCAAGTAAAAAGATAGCACGAGGGGTTTTATCTTGTAAAGTATATTGTTTGTAGCTTCAATCTTGAAAATTGTAGTCAATCGATCAATCAATTTAATAATTTCATCATAGGAAAGGGTTAGACCGGATTTAGTAACATTTGACCTTCTACATGCAACAGGTTACGTTACACATTTCCATAAAAGGTAGAGAACATGATTATATTACAAGATCTGACCAAAAAAAATATATATATTTTAGTTTATCATATTAACCAAAAATATTTCCTGGTTGGACATGAGCAGCAGATGTATGTTACCTAGCACGCGGTAAACATGGAACAAAATCCATACAAATTCATCTTTATTTTGTTAAAAGAATAATTCAACTGTTTGTGTCAGTTGCATGTAAATTGTCACTGCATTTTTGATGAAATGTCACTTATTGATGACACAGACAGACAGATTCTGTTTCATCATCATTATTTACTGTAATTTTCAACTTTTTTTTTCTTTTTCTTGACGAACGGCAACTTGATGGTACTTGATGGAGTGAGACAAAAAAAGAGTAAACATTTTATTGAAAAAAACAATTGTGAAATGGCTGCAGCTGATCAAAAGTTTAAGACCATGTGTCTTTAAAAGCTCAAATCTGAGTAAAAATGCAGATTCAGTGTCAGTTTCTGTCAGGTATTCATACTGTCATGACGTTCTGATGGCAAAAAAACATTATTTTTTTTACTGTGGTTAGGTTGTTGAGCTGCATAAGCAGGGCCTCTCGCAGCGTGCCATCGGTGCTGATGTGGGACGCAGTAAGACAAGACATTTTGAAATTCTTAAAAGTTCCTGAAGGTTATGGAACAAAAGAGTCAAGGGGAAGACACAAAAAAATGACACCACCGAGCTGGAGGATCTGATTGGCCGTCTGTCAAGACACTGGACAATCCTCAACCCAAAGTAAGGCCATTACTGGTGCCGACTGCAGCTCAATGACCATCAGACAATTCTGCGAATGAAGGGCTTCAAAAACAGAAAACGTCTTAAAGGCCTCGTCTCCTGAAACACCACAGAACTGTCCACTTGAACTTTACAAGAGACACCAAAAATGGGACATTGAAAGGTGGAAGAAAGTTTCATTCTCTGATGAGAAAAAATGTAACCTTGATGGTCCTGATGGTTTCCAACGTTACTGACACGACAAGCAGATCCACCTGAGAGGTTTATTACACACCACAGGGAGGGGGCGCCATGATGATCTGGGGTGTTTTTTCCTTCAGTGGAACAATGGAGCTCCAGGTGGCGCAAGGGCGTCAAACTGGCTCTGTGCAGATGTTGTAGAGAGCATCCCTCATAACTGAGACCCTCGTCTGTGGAAACACTGGGTTTTTCAACAGGACAACGCTACAGTTCACAAAGCCCCAGGACAAAGGACTTATTCTAAGAGAATAACATCACTTTTTTGGACCATCCTGTGTGTTCCCCTGATCTAAATCCACTTGAGAACCTTTGGGGAGGGATGGCAAGGGGAGTTTACAAAAATGGACCACAGTTCCAGATAGTAGATGCCCTTGCAAGGTTGTCTTCATCACTTGAAGAAATGTTCCCTCTCACCTTCCGGAAGCACTTGCATCAAGCTTGCCACGACCAATTTTTGAAGTGATCAACAATAATGGTGAAACTATTCATTACAGAGTTCATGTTTCAGATTTTGATTTCTGTTTGGAGGGGTTTCGGGGTTGTTTTTTGAGGTGTGGTTCTAAACTTTGGATCAGCTGCAGAACAACCTATTTTCAGTTTCAATTGTTGTTCAAACTTTTTTCTCACTCCCATTTCTTGTTGCTTATTGAAGCTCTATTTGGAACCTTGTTAAGATCCAACCATGCAAAATGTGACTTTGGCCATTTATTTAACTGGTCTTTAACCTTTCAGGACAACACCAAACAAAGTAAATTATTAAAACAGATGTATCTGAGGCAGATGTATAATAAAATAAAAGTCAAAACCTATTGCTTCGGAATGCTACTAAAAAGCATTTGTTTATTTGCATCTATTTATATTCTATGTGCCTCCCCCTTTGACCCCTCCCTCCTTGTTCTCATTCCTGTGCTGACCCTGGGGCTATGGCCATCGTTCAGGAGGCCGTGCCTGGTCACCTCCGGGTGCTGGGATATTTATTAGCTCTGAGGCTCCTCAATTGCCCACTCACATCAGGACTTTCAATCAATCCAACCTGGGTTTTATACAGCCAGCTCCTTTTGGGGGTGTCAGGCTGCTTAAGGCCAATCAGATTGTGCTTGTCTGAAACTTTCAACTGCCTCCAATGACACTCATTAGCTGTTTGAGCATGTATATGTGTTTGCGACGGACACTAATTAGCAGAGCTTGTACACCTACTTCCTCTGGACCACTTCCTGTGATAATAATTATTAGGTATGTGTGATAAATTCCAGACCTTCTTAGGCAAGAGATAATTCAAAAGAACAAGTGTGTAAAAAAAAAAATTAAAAAATCACTAAGCAAGTTTTTCAAGTACTCGTGAGAAATAGCTCACGAGAATAAAATAACCAAATTCTAGTCACAGGATGTAAAAAGAAATACTATCTTTTTTTCCCCCTTCTTATTTGTGTTACCACAGCAATCTTCTGCTTTATAGAGTCCAGGAGTTTGTATATTGACTTGATATTGGAATTAAGCTCATCCTGACACAACCCATTCTATTTATTTGGGCTTAGGGCCGAAACAGAAATACTCTGGCTTGTTTCAAAACCTAATGTAAAAGACATGATCCACAACATCGTTATATTAGAGCAAGTTGAAATTTAGTCAGCGGGAGTCAGTTTTTCCAACGTGACAGTCCAACCAATCTATTACATTTGAAGAGTCCATTTTTTATGAAGAAAAACAGAATATTATGATTTTCCTTTCCCTTGAAGCCTTCTCCACAGAGGCCAGGTTGAGCTCCTATTCCCTTAATCAAGTAGGCTAGTGGTCAGTACCAGGGATTTGAAGATGATGAAGCCCTCCATTGACAAACTGGAGCTGAGGAGGAGGTGCTGGGTGGAGCATGCTTTGGTCCTGACATAATAACACACCTACAGGGCGCGCGGCCGACACATATGTGGAAGGTAAACACGCATGTCAGAGGGCACCGGCGCACAGACAGACATGATGAATGGCCTGAAGTTCCCACGAGGCGGCACACACACAAACTCATGAGGAGAGAGAGGAAGGCTATGTGTGGTCAGGCCTGCCTCATCAGCACAGCACACAGAATCCTTTCTCCTCAAGTGTGAGCTCTTCACGGCTCATCATGACCTATCACAACAATGAGACTGTAATGCCATAAACCTGTACAGCAGTGTCAGATGTGTGGAGTGTTTTGGTCCACGTGCTCCTACATTTGTGAGTTCAGCGCCCTCAGAGACTCCTGACTGGGACATGACCTTGCCAGTGCAGCTGGTCTCAGTGTTTAGTTAGGGTTGCCATGGAGAAGGTGCTCGGCAGACTGGACGTCTACAATAAGGATTTGAAAGTCATAATGTTGCTACCACTTTAAGCTTCATTATGCCATGAGGAACTGTGAGCAGGCTGAAAAACAGACAAAACTCCACAGAACAAGGGTAGAATTGTGCGAATGAATGTGATCGCGTGTCATTATCGTAATGTAAAGCTGCTGAGTATGATTCGGCAAACAAGACAGAGCTCATGAGGTCACAGTTTTGATGCATTACTCACTACAGTGACATACATATTCACCAAGGCTTTAGATGTCACAAACCATAAAATGTTATTGTATAAAATAATAAAATCTAGTTTCAAGAATGCCAAATTTAGAACTGTACTGTATCTTCCTCCTCCTTTTCTTACCTGTTTGTGTGTGAGATGGTACACGCACAGTCCTATTACATATTTCAGGCAGTTAATAGGTTTAATTGATGCAAATGCTCAATTTACTCTCTTGCACAAAAACTCACAACAAGTGCCTGTTTGTTACCAATTTTAAAGCTGCACTTTGTAATTTTTCTGGCACTTATTTTTATGCTTGCATTCATGGAGATATAATTGCTTGGTTTGGAATGTTACACAATGTGGGGCGGTGAGCCTTTAGTTGTTCAGTCAATTCATTGGTCGAGGGCTTCTAAGTCGACCAAAATTTGGATTAGTTGACCAATTCTTTTACTACATGGCAAAATGGCGAAGACATGAATAAGTTAGCCCTGGATTTAACAAATATACAATTTACTAGTATTTTTCTTGTCTTGCCAGTAAACTAATTTGGTCATATATTTTTTATTACTGTTTTGAGAGCTTTTACTAATTTTACATCCCTTTTTAGTCAATCAATCAATACACAGGGCATGTCTTTAGTCAACCAAGAATTTCTTCAGTTGAGTACAGCCCTACTACAGTGTAACATTAAACGTATATATTAAACATGTATTTAATTACTAGTCTACAGTACAGATTTAACCTGTAACTTGGCCTGATGGCGTTACCTGCTTGTTTAAAGCCATACTGTGACTGAACATTCCATACAAAATTATGACATCTCTCTGGAGACAATCAGATGGCGGACCTCCCACCCTAAAAGTTACATAGTGCCCCTTTAAATGTTATTTATCAAGCAGAATGAAGCAAGTATTTCATTTATAACTGAGATTGTACAGCAAAGTTACACTGATGCAATGGGCCAACATTTGCTTTAATGCATTTCTCATTTTGGTGACTACACAAGCTCCTCATACTTAATTTTCTTCCACCACTCCCTTTTTCTTCATCCCTTCCTCCTTACATCCATCTCTCCTCTCTCCATCATCCCATTTTCCATCATTTATTTACTATTTCCTCCCTGATTTCTCATGGCTGGGCTTCTACCCAGTCCTTTACTATCATTTTTCCTCCATCCCACAAGCTGCCATCTGCTTCTATAAGAAAAAGATTTAACTCTTTATATATTTCTCTGCTGCTTTTCTTTGTGTATTATCATCTTCAGTCAGTAAAATGTAAACAGAGATGCTATCACGACATTCCAAGTGTCTACAGCAGGATCAGGTTCAGTAAGCCGCTGCAGTGTTGTGGCATGTTGTGTTATCCCATTCACACAAAAGCAACATTTCAATGATGGGCTATTCAAAATGTCCAAACACATAATTTCTCCATTGTGTAGCTTCACCGCAGGACCCCAAACCCTGTTAATGGCTTGCTCCTACAGGCCATGTGTGTCTGTGTGTGTGTGAATGTGAGCAGAGCAGTGGAAACTCAATCTGGTGTGGGCTGATAGAACTGAGCCCTAATGCTCCTCTTAGACATCCAGGATCTGACTCTGTAGTCTGTACAGTATCTGCAATATACTTTTAATTCAAAACTGTAACACAGTTATCGCATTGTCCTGAGGAGGGCTTTTTAATAGAACTGTTTCTAATCGTAAGTCACAAGCAGAACTAAAAGTGATCCTGCAATGGTATTGTGCCCAAACTTTAAGGATAAATGCTCAGTCCATTCAATTGCAATCCACTTACATATTAAAAATGGTAACAATTCCACTTAAACTAATCATTTGCTCTTTTACTGACCCCTTGTGGCTGGAGTTAGTGAAATTGTTTGTAACTTGGCCATGGTCAACCATTGTTTTAGACAACTTATACAAAGGTTTTTGATGATTTATTCAAGACATTTTCAAAAGTTGTGCAATATAACAACAATATAACATTTTTTAAAGACAGAAAAGAGTCTCTGTCCTCATAGTATACACAGGCATGCTGACCCATTCAGACCAACACACAATAGGTTGGAGTGGATATTAAAAATGATTGTCCTCTTTTGTCTCTTTCATTAACAGTGTTGAAAAGCTGTCTCTTTGTCATTCCGGCTTACACACATCACAGCACAGAGCTCTCCGCTTCACTGGGGAACGTGCTTCTCATGGTTGGCCTCAGCTGGTCTTCTTGACAAATGCAACATTACAAAGAAGAGAAGGAGAAACTTGGCTCGCAATCAAACTTCTCTCATTTCTGAGATTTGAAATAGTTTAGTTTTTGTGCCCCTCAACCCCTCCCTCATTTTTCATTCTTTCCCTGTCTGATTTCAGATCTTTATAATTCCTGCACAGGTGCCACAGTTGCCGTAACAAAACAATGGATTTGATTAAATAAATATTGATGTTATCGATTGGTCAGTGTTTTGGTGATTGTGAGAGAGGGTCAACGGTGCCAACTTCAGCAACAAATGTTTTTATTTTTATTTTATCAACAGAATAGATTAATGTCTAGTTTGGAATTAGAAATATATTTAGATCATAGTGCAGTATACTATACAGTCAAAAAAAAAAACCTCTTCACTGGAAGAATACCACAGATATACATGCTTAAATCTTTCATCATGCCACATCTTTTTGTTACCCAGGGACAATCTGGGGCAGGGTAACTTGGCCCTATAGTAAAACATTTGTCCTCAGATTTGAGTGATTGCATGTGAGTCAGTGGATACCTTCTAGATCTTTGTGGCTTGTTCCAGTGTAAGTCATGATGCTTCGGCCCCTTAGCAATTCAACGGTCCTTTAATCCTCATCACCACTGACCCTGAACCTCCGGCTCTGACCTCTACGTACATACAGACACTGAGTCCAAAGCCCTGGGGACCACACACAGGCTCATGCCCCCTCTGCCCCCTACATTAGCTCTGTAGACAGCGGAGACCTCCATTCAGGACACAAAGTAGAGTCATGTTGACTTGTTGCTATGTATGTCAACCAACCATCACAAGGACTAGCCTATTTTCCAAGCTAATGGCAACATAATCATGATTTACAGGCAGACATGGAAAGTAATTTAACTGTGGACATTTTATTAATTACAAATTTGTGGAAGATGTATTTTTAGGAGCACATTTAAGACATGTATATTTATATACTTTGAGTGGTGGAGATGGTTTTTGGGTTTTATACTAGTTCTTGTAGAAATATTATTACTAAAGGTAAGTAGCAGTAGTAACAACTAATTAATCAACATTGCATATAATGTCGGTAAATATTATGGGTTAGAGTTATTTACTATTGATTTGCATGACTGATATTTTGGAGTGGGACTGGTTTTACTGAATGGATGACTGGAAGAGTGATTGTATTAATAAACTTGAAATGTATACATATATTGTCTTTTGTTGGCATGTACATTTTTGACATCACCTGACTGCAGGTGGAAATGAGCAATCTTGCTATAACCTAGCACAATCATCTTTCCTCTTTTGTGCAGATCCATCTTTTCATGTGCAATGTAACTGATAACTAAACTTATTAACTTAAGAAAAAGACTGATACAATTTCCACATTAACACTAAAAGGACTTATTAATACATATATTCAGCAAAATCCCAAATCTAAATTGAAACAGACTTGCTGAACATTTGGCTCACAGGGTTCTACATGCAGACACGCAGGTGGCTTTTTACTATAGTACTAAACACATAGACAAGCGCAGTACTTTTGTGTTAGAGGGGCCTGCAGGGCACACTGGAGCAGAATAAAGTTGTGTTTTCAATATATGTGCCAGGCTGCTCTTTTGTACTGTTCTGAGTAGCTGACATTAAAGGCATTTCTTAGCAGCACATGACAACCAGATATGTGCCTCCATGCTCCTTCAATCAAAGCGCTCAAAGCAAACACATATGTAGCGCTCCACTGACAGATCACTGAACTCGCTCACACATTCAAACATTCCCACCAAACCACATGCTCTTTCGACTTGTCCGCAGAAAAGAATAGACTTGGACATATTTTCGATCCTTCTGTTGTAGCTACACCACCTGTCCTCAATAAATGTAACCTTTCATAAGACAGCTATATATGACAGCTAATTCAGCTTCAAAACACACCTCAGTCCTGATGTCTTTATAGACGGAGATGCACATGTTATCAGGTGAGTGGATACAAATGCCTAATGTTGTGGTACAGCTAAAACGCTACAGGATATAACACCGTGTTGGGCAATGCAACTTGTGTGGCTTGTGTCAATGTGTTTATTGTCAGCAAAAATGGAAAGATTTCTATGAGAGATGTTAGTGAGTAGGTGGCAGTCAGAATGTTAAGAGTTTTCAGAAAGAATGAGGGGGGTTTCAATAGTGACTAACTTCATTTCAAGAATTTCTTCTAGTTGTTTCCTTCTCTCTTGACGTAGGTTGCTGAGATGGCCGTCCCTCTCGTGTAAAGACTGCTGAGTGGTGGACAGCCTCATCTTGGTAGCATCAAGCTCCTCGCGGGTCTTCTCCAGTGCTCTCATCAGCTCCTCCAACTGTCCAAAAGAGGATGCACATTGAGTAATAATAAATGTATCACTGAGCATACAATTTTAGTTTTTTTTATCCAAAAGGGCTGAAACAATTTAGTTGAATAATTGCAACTTATTGATTATTTAAATATTTCTCAACATATTTAGTAATAGTATAATTGTTATCTTTGCTTGCTTTGCCTGGGCTATAAACGGAACATGTAGCTCCAGAAACAGTCTGATTTTTCCAAACCTGTCAAAACTATTTGATGGGGAAATTGATGCAAGTCTTTTTCAGGAATTCTGGACGAGTAAGCCGTGAAGGTTTAGTGCTATTTTTATACGTATACATAAAATATATAGATATATTATTTTGGATCTAGATAAATGGCATAGCTCTACAAAGGGGAATAAAGTGATAATAACTCATATCTTCTAAGCATAATCAATCCTAATTTTCCACTTCTATTGTGCCCCTGTCCAAGGGTCTTTTTGAAAACAGGTGAGAATCAGGCTCAATCCCTAAATTACAGCTCTCCCCTCCTCCTGAGCTCAGATGCCCTGCAGCCACTCAGCCCTGCGTCCAACCTACCCCACCGTAAGATCCCACAAACAGGATGTGACCTCAGGGGATCATTATCACAAGACAGGAAGTGGATAATTGTCCGAAAACAAAGATTTCACATATAGAAGGTACTAGGGAGGTCCACGAAAGCAGTAGAACACTTGAAAGTAACAAAATTACAGGCCGGTTTGCAGAGTAAGTGTCAATGCGTTACCCTATGCACTGTCGTTAAACGCATGATAAAAGCAAAAGTGCAAACATACAAAATGGCAGTGGGAAAGCGCTCCACGGGGTAAAGGATGGAAAAATCTTTGGGTCTTTTTTATGAAGCGGCCAAATTGTTCACACATTTTCAGGATGTTCTATCTCTAGGTGTGTTCCACAGATGTCAGATAATGTGCTCAGTAACTCTTCATGAATATCACAAATGGGCCAGAAAAGAAAGCCTGCAAGCTAGAAGTGGGCAAAGTAACTCCAACTTCTAGTCAAGACAAAGTACTGCAAAATAATAGTAGGGGGTACAGGTACAAAGTTGGGTAAAGGTAAAATATAAAAAACACTTCTACAACTGTTAGTAATACCCTTCCCTCCATTCAGTATCTACTACCATCTTTTGGAATACGTCTATGACTAAATTTTACCTCTATGAACTAAAAAAGATATATTAAGCACAGATATATTCCACCAATGCCAATAACAAGGAAATCGGGGTCAAATAAATGTAAAATTATGTGAAAGTGACAGCCTTCAGTCAGAAGTTCACTGGAAATATAATATTACATTCATTCAAAAGAAATACAGTCCATATCCTAACCAAAACTGACCTTAAAGTATTGCACTTCTTTTATAGCTAATCTAAACACAGCTGTCCACAGTCATACTGTGTCCCATGCTTTCAGTCTTCTTCTGGCCATAAAGGAATCAAAAGGGATTTGAAAAAAGTCAAAGGTCGTTCACACATAACTCTTATTACACCTCATGTCCATCAATCCTCGAGCAAAAGCAACCCTTGTACCCTAATAGCCCACCAGCCAGGCTAACCATCACATCACGATCACATCATTAATAGGGAATACAATGCACTTTAGTGAAATTAGGAACCTAATCAGCTTAGCATCCAGCCTGTGCGTGCTAATTTAGCTCAACTTCAAGGCAAAGTCCCCCAGCCAGGCTAAGGCTCGCTAAGACAAGCCCAAAGCCCCTTTAGATGCTAAGCTGATTGAGGGCTCAGAGGTAAGGGCCAAATCCTTCTTGTCCATTAGCATTGGCGTTGCTAGTTCAAAGGGCTAGTTGAAATGCCACAAGGAGGCTGAAAAGACATAGAAATAATGATATTCAATAACCAGAGACAAGTAAAGTAAAGAAAAACATGACTAAGAAAGAAACTACTAGATTCTAGAGATACCAAAACATTGTTGGGATCCATACATTTTCTGAAGATTTATGAGTTATGAGTTACCAGGAGCCAACAACTTGTAGGTGACAGATAACAGAAAGGGCAAAAGCAGATTTCCATAGGATTTCTTTTTTGTGTTCAGGCCTGGGCATATGCCTTGGCACATTTACTTTTTTTTCCAATTTCATCATAAATTGATTTGTTCCGTCATGAGGCGTATTGTACTTGAACCAAATACTCTCATTCTGTTCTTTGAAAAAAAAAAAAGGCCATCAACTTACTAAGGATCACAGAGAATTGCCTATTTGCACTTCACACACATACACAAGATGTTGAAGAGGCCGATTTCTCAGGAAAGCCTATAAAAGGACTTTAAGACAAGCAAAGGAAAAACTAAGAGGATGGGGTTGTGAAGAAAAGTGACCCCGGGCATTACCCATGCTCCATTTCAGCAGGTCAGGCTGATGGAAGACTTTCAGCGCATTACACATCATGAGACTGATTACTCTGAGACGGAGGGGGAAAATGGAAATCAAGAGAAGGGGAGTGGGGCGAGGGAGGGGGGAATATGTGAGAATGTGAATCTGGCAGGGCGCTCTGAAAGCCTGCCAGGATCAGGTGATGTTTCAGCTTCTTTAACTCCTTTTCCAAGGTTCTTCAGAGGCAAGGACGCAGATGACTGACAGCCGTGTAACTGCGTGGTAATGGCATGTTGACTGGAGCTGCCTCTTCAGGTGGTGATGTCACAGGTCTCTCACTGTTAAGTGTGTTGACAGGCAGCACCTCATCAGGGAGCATCGCAGCGACAGAGCAGCTGAAAGTGCAGGGGCAAAACTGGTGACTCCTAAGTGTCGACACAGTGACGGCAAGTCCTTTCTGGCTCAATATGCGTCAAGTGGAGTCGCTGAGTTTCAAAGTGGAGGGAATGAAAAGGCTGTTAGGGTCAGTGAGTGGGAGCAGGTTAATACATACCTGATTGTTGGGGGCAGCGTGGGGTAATTCAGGGATTTCCCAAGTTCACAGTAATTTACTTCTTGAAAATCATTATTCCTCATTTCCTGCAGTTTTTCCTTTTCCTTACTTCGTCTGCACTCAATTGTGTATTGTAAGTTACATTAGATTGTAAAGTTATCCAAGTAAAGTTAAGCAAAGTTCTATTAGAAAAAACAATTTATGTTGATCAAATATATCACTATGTATTTCTGAAGAAACAGTATGTGACTTTCTGGAAGTGGCACGTCACCAGCAAGATCCCATGGTTCCATGGCAAGTTAATATATAGAATAGTTAAGTTAAAACCATACTTCGGATCATTCTCCATGAAGATAGATATGTTTTATACCATACTGTGAAATATTATAGCCAAAAGAAAGACATTTCTATGAAAACAAGCTGGTGGTGGCACACACTTTTTTCTTTCCAAGTTTTTCAGTCCAATAAACACAACATAAATAGAAAAAAACTGAAGTGACGTACTGTGACTTTAAGTTTTAAGATCTCCTGAATACTTTAGGCCAGTCTTTCTCAAACCGTGGTATGTGTGCCACTGGTGGTACGTGGGACTCTACGCAGTTTTGAATGTAGAGACAAATCTATTCATATTGTTGTCCTTCTTTGGCTTAATCATCATTTTGAACAACCTTATCCATGGCTTAGTCTCATTTTTCGACCTGGCTTAGTGTTTTAGTCCTAGTTTGTTAGGAATAATAGTTTGTTAATAATACTTATTTCAAAGTTTAGCTTGGGTGGTGCCTGGTTTGAACAATTTGAGAACCACTGCTTTAGACGTAGATGGGTTTGAACTTGAATCATCTAGACTTTTATGGCGGTTTTGTTGACTAAAAACATTACATGCAAAAACCTTTCAAAAACATGTAGCACTGACTGAGGGAGCAAGGCTGAAGCTGTCTGTCTTTCCAGTTATGTTCAGCCAAGCCATGATCTACTCTCCTCATCTGTTCAATTTTCCACTACAGGCTTCAGTTGCGCGGCAGGCATATGTGCAAATAACCGGGAGCATATGTACTGTATGTATGTTAAAGCCATACAGCTACAGTTCTGCCTGAAAAACCACTGATTGCTCTCATGTTACTTGTGGCAGTCATAAGCAATGCAAGGTCATTCTCATTCAAATGCACAATCACACCAGGAGGAAACGGACTCCCTTTCACGTTTAGCCTTTCCCACCACCTACACACCTATTCTACATTCAAGCCATGAATACCAAAATATGTATGATGGACATCTGATGAAATACCTCACTTCAAGCAAACTATTCAGGTTTTTTGGTAAGTTGAGGTTAAATTATGGTTCACTATCACTCAATGAATTTATAAACTTATTATGCATTTCCTTTTCCTGTTATACTGTAAATTCTGACCCACTTTTTAATAACAATTTACAATGAGTGAACAATGATCGTCTTCCCTGTGACCCAGTTAAACTCATCAAATTTAAACCAGTACTTTAGACCTGTCGCACTCTCTCTTCTCATATTTTGTAGTTGTAGTTATTATGCAGTTGTGTGATAAATTATAATAAATCTGCTTAGTAAAAGGTCTTAAGGGTTTCATTAGGTCAACCTGTCTTTGAGCCTGAACTCGTGCGGTCTCCTCCTGTGCCCACAGCGCCTCTCTATGCGCTGACGTTTTCATGCTCTCCCTCAGCGCCTTCTCCAACTCCCCAATCCGCTCGGCCGTCTCCCGCATTGCATCCTGGGAAGTGGAGGAAGTAAGCTGAGGGAAATAGGTGAGACCAGAGCAAGAGGAGGAAGAGGAGCAAAGCAGTGAAGGCCAAAGAAAGAGAGTGTCTTTGAGTATGGCTTTGATGGTTAAATGTCAGTCAACCATAGGCATTTTACAGTTATTTAAGCTGGACTCTCTTAGCTTTCAGACTAGCCACTATCTTTAATGATAAATAAATCCAACTATGGAGGTAGCTGAACTTAACAGGGTTTAAACTGAGATATATTTGTCAGACTAGCCAAGATCTGACACTTTGACAATACTTTACAAAGAAGTTTTGGTCCATTTGTGTCTAAAGAAACATGGTGGCATAAGTATTAAAAAAAACAACAACAGGAGAAAACACAAAATAAATGAGAAAGAGAGCTCAATCTCAGTAAGTTATTATATGTTCTTAATGTTCAAAGTAACCCGCGACCCCTAACGGGAATAAGCGGTAGAAAATGAATGAATGAATGAATGTTCAAAGTAAATGTCTTATAGAGTCAAGTACCACAGATTAGCGGCTGAGGTTTGACCGTCCCAGGTTGGTCAGGCAAGGACGAATCCGGGACAATGAGCTTAACTAGACCCTAGACTTACATGGGCAAGTTGAAAACAAACACATAATTGGCTGAACAAAATCTAAACTTGAGTTGCTAATAATAATAACAATACATAATAAAAACAAACATAAAACCACCTAAAAACAGTGGTACATGCACTACAGCCTGCAAACCCCTAAACTAAACAATTAGCACGTGCCTCTGTGCTAGACAGTGAGAGAGGCAGAGTCTAAGTAGCGTGACCTTTAGCTACATCCCTGTGAGCCTGTATGGGCAGAGACAGAGTGTGTGTGGCCCGCAGTGAGGGCTGGGAAAAGGATAGCTCTCCTCACTGGGTGATGGAACTGTGAAAGAAAACACAGGGTAGAAATAATAAACCTCCAATCCTCTCTGTGTGCTCGCCGTACACCTCCCCAATCACTTACTGCAGCAAGTTCACACGTTAGCACTTCTTCGACAGCAGTGCCCAGGCGCGGAAATGTGCAGACATAGAACAACATTTAAATAAAGACAATTTACATTCTGTTTGTGTAGTGAACTAGTGCCTTTCTACACACTAGAATTGCGAATGTAGGCTACTTTTGCAAATAATGATTTCATTACAGCCCAAAATGTATCATAGAGTGTACTGAAAATGGGAAAGAGAATCCTTTTCATGTTGGTTTGAAAAGTTGTTGATGTTGTTAAATGAGGGATTACAGGTGATCGATAATATAATATTGCTAAGGTTTTTTTGAAGATATGCAAAATCTGAGTTTTGAGTATATTGTTTAGAGTAAAAATGTTACAAAAAGAGCTGATTCAAAATAAAAATGAAAAAAAAGTTCTATTCATTTGATAAATATATGACACTAGTGGTTGATTTATTGAATATACCAATACATTTATCAGAAACAAGCATAAATGTCTAGTGTAATATAAATGTACAAAGAGTATGAGTGGTATTGACTAATACAGAGGCCCTGGGATTACTGAAAGTGTGTTGGCGGAGCGTGCCAGGAGCTAAATCACAAACGGATACTTGTGGCTCGTCACGTCGGGCCGACACAGCTGGAGGTGAGCGACAATGCGCCGCACACGCACTCACAGAGACTGCCTGTGTACTTCACCACTCCACAAGTGTAATTGAACGTGGCACATGAGCAGTAACTCGATGCACCAGAATCAACAAGTTCTGGTCTATCCCGACGGAGCACACACACAACTGCACAGATGCACACGCCCGAGCTCCCCGCTGAGATGGGTCTGCCACCGCTGGACCCTGAGTGAAATCTAACCTAATCTGAAAGCTCTGTCTGTCTACGAAGTTCAGATGTAAGCGTGTTTGGTATGAGGACTGTGCAGGCGATAACAGCATCTTCAAAGTCAATGTCTGAACAAGTGGCAAAAATCCACATTCTTTTTTGAAAAGTTCTGATTCAAACATAAATTCCTGTACTTTCTGGTCACAACTCGTTCAGATTTAACGGTGGAAAAAAAACATTTCTGAGTACAGTTTGGATATATTTTGATGTTTTTTTGTTTGTTTTGTTGTTTTTTATGGTACAGTGATTTGGAGAATCTTCTAAGTTTATTGCCACTAGGAAAACTGTCAGAAGCAGTGAGCGACCACAGGGCCAAGCTCAGGGACCCATCTCCCTCTCTTGAGCCACAATCTTGGTCAGGAGGACTATCTGGTCTAATATGCATGTTTTAGCTTCTCTATCAGAGAATTGTCCAGTTTCTTGTGACAATTGGTATTGCACAAAGAAATACACACTGCAGCCCTAGTGTGAGTATGGCTTTCTAGAGCACAATGGGAGAAAACGTGCAAACGGCTAAGCTCTGATAGAGAGCAGTGAAAAATGTAAAGATAATTGCCTGTGCAGCAGCAATCATCAGCTAATGCCTTTGGGGAGGGTCATTATGAAGTCTGGCCTTCCAAATTTGATGGAGGGATTATAATCACTAAAATAAATGAGCGGGAGTGAGAAAATGCATATTTCCAGCAGCTGTGTGCTGACAGTCTTAAGCTTTTCACACTGTACTCCTGTCCTATTTCACAGAAGAAGCACAAATGTGGGACTGACCATAATAGCCTTAATAAAAATAATTAATGTATTTGATACTTTAGAATTAAAAAAAAGATCTTTATTATAGCTAAGCATTGAGGAACAGTTTAATGACTATTTCTTAAACAGACTTTGAATGCATCATTACTAATCAATAGGTCTATTGAAATAAAATAGGGTCATTGGTCCTGTGAAAGGATAAACTGTATAATATATCTTATCTTTTTTACGTAAACACAAAGGGGGAGGGAGCAGGATTTTGCAGATAAAACTCATCTGAAATAAAAACATTAAACATGGTCTGCGTGAATGTTTGAAGTGAGCATTTCCGTCTCTGTGTTTGGGAAGTGCAGCGTGGCGTGATGGAGACGATGAAGCAAAGAGATGCTATCAATGCATCCCACATAAACCTCTCTGGAAGGAGACAAGAGGAGAGGACATGTTTGTTTGTGTTTATACTCAGCGTGTGCGTGTTCCCGATTGACGCAAAGATAAAGCTGGAGATGGAACAGAAGAGATGGCTGACTGGATAACTGATCTGGCACATTCAGAAACAGCTTTTCTAAGTACTTTCTTTTTCTTTTTTTGTGGAATCTTATTTGTACATATACACATTTTAGAGAATAGCTCTTGAAATGCAGTGACCCAATATAGTCATCACAACTTTTCTCTTGATAAGTTGCTAAATCCATAAACTTAATTTCCCTAACATGAACTTTCAGGACATATTGTTCACTGACTTCCTAATGGTACATATTACGCCCACTAACAGGTGCCACTGCGAAAACATACTCAGTTGTGTTCTTTATGTTATTCCTGTATATCAGCTTTTGCCTCAAAGGACCTTGAAGTCTTGTTCCAAAGCTCATATAACACTTGACTTAAAATTGAAGACCATATGTTTTAACAGCACTATTTCCTTGAGTCAATATTTTACAAGACGTGAAATACATACCCCAAATAACACTTTTCCACCTCTCTCTAAAATACCTTTCCTTAACAGACAACATCCATCACTCTATATCAGCCTATCACTCCCCTTTACAAGTCTCTCTTCGACTTTAATTCTTCCATGTTTTAGTAATATGTTGTAAATGTGTCCTGCCCAGACACGGTTTAATACAGGAATCGGATGTAGATGTTGCCTGCCAGCGCGCAAAGGAATAACAAAATAGTACGGAGAGAGAGAGGCTCGCACTTCATTTGGCAAAGGGATACAGAGAAGTGTACTCTACTTCATCGGCCTCGCGGGGAAACTCTGGCAGGGCTACATTCTCCATATTAACACTACTGCACTCATAGGGCTGATACATACAGAGGAGCAAGCTGCCTCCACTTCTGCTGACACTCATGACACTTTGTACACAAGTCTACAAATTATATCACTTGAAGCTGTATATCAAAAATGTAATCTTCAACTTTACTGGCAAAGCTTAATTCAGTAATATGGGTTCCCTAGAGGCATTTCACTCCTGGCGAGGATGTTGCTGGACTAAATACCTGTCTTTTTTCATTAAAGTTTTGGTAGACTACATAGGGAATGGCACATAAAATGCAAAAAGTGTTGTATTTATGTAAAAGAACAATTTAAAAACCAACCTGTGATAAAGAATGTGGGTGTGCATGTCCGTCTGGCACCGCATCCCTTCTCATCTCAGCTGGAATATTCTGCTTCTGGATGTTGGGAGATTTGATTTGCCTTTAGAGGAAATAAAAAAAAAAAAGATGATCTAACCTAGATCAATGATACTCAATATTGACTCTAAAAAGTTTTTTTTCTCCAATCACTTTGGCACATTTTTTGAAACTTTTTATAAAACATAAGTCACAAAACAGTTCAGAATGTTTGAAGAATCTAACTTTGAGAACCAAACTAAAGATAGACACCAGACTATAAATGTATCAATCCATCTATATTGTTTTACACAAATCATTTATGTAGCAAAAAAAGCCTATTTTCAATTATTTAACCTTTTAGTATCGGATATCAAACTGTTTCAGACATGGATGATGGAGTCTCTGCATCAAAACCTCTTTCAGACATGTTTTTACTCTTTATGTTATGCTCTCCATGCTCTTCATGCTTCTATAGTCTCAATATATATCTTTACATTGTGACCCTTGTGTGTTCTGTTTTGTCTGTTGTGTCTTTAGTCAATGGGCCTAAATCAGAGTGTTGATCCAGTGTTTTAGGTTCTGCAAAAAGTGTGTTGTAGTTTTGATATGAGATGTAAGGTTGTGCCCATATGAGCTGATGGTTTGCTCCCTGAATGGCAAGTTTTGGACTTTGTGCCAAAATTTAAACATTCATGTCAAAGCGATTGAAAAAAAAACTAAGATAATTGTATGCCTAAATGTGAAGTATCTAGTATGAACTGTGTTTAGATAAGATCTTTACGTGGGCATTGCATTAGATATAAAGTTAAATTAGGTATGCGGGCAGTTCACCAGTGAGGAAAAGCGTCTAGTCTCAGTGACGGAGAGGACCAGGACAAGACCAGACAGGACCAGTGCTGGTGAGACACTGCTGTGTAAATCATTCAACAACATAACACAAACAGTTGCAGACACAAGCACATGCAAGTATAATGACACACTGCAGAGGAATAGCAATGAGAGGCGAGGAACACAGAAATGACACTACAGTTCACTACAAATGACTTCAGTTCTCTTTCAAATGCTCAAGTCAGGTACAATTGTAGAGCAGAACATTTTTGAAACGCAAGGCTCGCTAAATAATGCACACTGACCAATGCATACTGTTGTAATGTCGCTTTAATGACATGAGCATGGTATGTTTGGATGAAGAGGCCATGGGAGCAGAACACCACCAAATGAATGAATGATAATGCAATGTAAAGTAGGACTATCTAATTGTGATTTTTTTTTCTTACAAAGATTTGCATTTGTGATTAGATTTGCAATTAATGCTTTAATAATTGGATTCTGTTCAAAAGGCACATTTTAAACATGTCCAGGAGGTTTGAAATTTGAACTGTTAAACAAAAATCTCATGCATTTCAGAACATGTTTGTAGAGGTCTAAACTACAGGGTTAGAAGCTTTTATATTAAATAAGACAAGATAATTGGTTGTTGGCAAGGGACTTCAAATATTGTGGTTTTTTTGCATTTAGCTAATAACGACCATTCAAAGTAGGATTTCCATTCGATTGTGATATATCTATCTAGAGTGTTATTGAGTGTCCAAAAGCTATAGACAGCTATAAACATATCCAGCGCATTTCAGAGCGTGTTTTGTGTGTGTGTGTGTGTGTGTGTGTGTGTGTGTGTGTGTGTGTGTGTGTAACATTATTTAATGTCTATCGAGCTATCTTATTAGCATTTTTTATGGGTATGAAAAATGTAAAATGTGGAGGAAAATGTTCACATCAGTCAACAATTACAGCCCATTAAATGCAGTGTAATGAATAAACTTGTGAGGATAGATGGTGCATGGCTTGAAGACCTTTGATCAAACTGCAAATATTCAAAGAACCTATAAACAGTCATTACCTACAGACAGTGACACACAGCACAGACTCAGTAGCACACACATGTCCACACATTTAGACTCAAAAAACCTGAGGAAAGTGCAAAGGGGCTGACAGTGACAAATTAGTGCTTAAGAGAACCCTCCGACACTGTAAACAAGCTGTGACCAGGCAGCTGCTCACCTCGCCCACATTATTATTCTACATCCACACTGCACTGTTGACTCTGGGCACATCTGACAAGACACCCCCACATACGCACAAATATCTGCTGTCATGGCCTGTAAAACGCCCTATGTGTCTGTGCGACTTTCAGGCTAATTTTATGTTGTAAAAATAGCCAGCTGATGAATAATTAATACACATTTATTTAGCAGACTGTATAGAGATCTTGCACCCATGTGACTTTTTTTTTTTTTTGGTGATGCCATTACGGCAGGGAAGACATGTTATACTAGTTTAGTATAGTATAATATAGTATAATATAGTATAGCGGTATAGAAGTAATGAATGGCAGCGAGCCTGAAATTTAGCCTTTGGAGTTGATCTTTATCTTGGAATGAAGCCGCAAATAATGATACAACTTAAAAACTAATCCGATTAAACATTAGCAACCTTTACTGGCACAAGTGTGCTTTTTAAGAGAATATATCACATAGATTGCACCCTAAATCTGAAAAAATGGGACATCTGACTGACTTTCCACCTTCTAATATCTTCCAAACAGTGTCCCTGGAGATGTTTGTGAGAAATACAAATCATTGGTTTAGTTTGTGATTTTCTAAACAGTCGGAAGCAGTGTTTTTTGAAAAGCATCGGTGATCCTTTTTTTTTCATCTCAAACAACTCTCACTTACGGAATTCATAGAATCGCCAATACTTAATAAAGATTCTGACGATGGTTAAATTATTCCCCAAATGAAAACGTAAACTATTGCAGAAATACATATGTGGCTTAATTAATGTGCGGTTTGACTCACTGCTAGACTGTTTAGATATAAAAATCCAATTCTTCCCTCAATCTTCCGAGCTTTGTAAATGTGGAAAAACTTTTTCTGCCCTTGATCATTTGTACATCCAAGTCTGCAAAAACACTCCAATCTCTGAAACTCTGATAGAGTTTGTTGATTGTGGTGAATGCCGTTACTTTCAATGCAAATTGTTCGCCACCATCACTGCCAGTGCACATGACGACATCTGCAGGAGCTCTATAGGGACATTTACAGACATTCTTCATAGCTATAAGAAAAGATTAAGTAGGTGTTCTTGACTTTTGTACCAATATTTACATATCGTCATGTAATGGCTGCTTTCAAAAGCTCATGTCTTTATCAGTATGTGGCTATTTAAAAATGCTTGATAAAGATAGTGATTTATTTGGAAAAAGTAATGTATGGGAGAGCGTCTGGGCAGCGGTGGGAACCAGGCTGTTTAAACTGATCTTTGATGTTCCTGTGAATGTTTTTATTAGCTCTGAGGCATATCCATAGAGAGCACACTTGCCATAAGGGCATATCACCTATCAGGCAGAGTCACGACTGGCACAGGTGTAAAAACCAACAGACGCACTGGTCCTTTTTGATAAATGATACGCCCTCATCAAGCCTTCAGCACCAGCAATGAGGTAAGTGTTTTGATCAATGCAGAGGCAAATGAGGTGTGCGAGCAACAAGTATTTGAGTTTGGCCGGAAAGTCGGGATGATATTTGTGATTTGTTGATTACTAAATGATTGAATTTACAAAGGGGGAAAATATTTTATAGCTGTGACATTTATTAGCAAGGCAGCACGCACATGAATTCAGCCTCTAAATGGAGTGTAATAAGCAATTTTTCACGTTTCCTTTCTGGAGCGCTCCCTGTCTCCTTGGTCCAACACAAGCAACTCCGATTCAATTCTGGCTGTCAATGCGTAGCTCTCGTTTGTGTGGATTCACATAGTTTTGTCTCACCGCTCTTCTATTTTCTTTATATTTTTTCTGACTATTTTCTCTGAATCACAGTTGTGTTATCTTTAAGGAAAGCGTGGCTTAACTGTAGAGAAAGAGCGCCCAACGACAGGAAGCTGCGGTCACCTCAGGCCGCTCCCAAATCTGAATGTGGGAAACTGTGAATATGAAGTAGGTTGTTGCTGGAAAAGGTTGTGCATTCTCATTGGACTGATGTGGGTATATAAAGTTTAACAGCATAATAATAACCTTTGAAGAAATCCAGATTTTTATTCTTTATTCATATTACTTCTCTCATTTTAAATAAAACCTCAAAACAAAAGGCTATCCAGCGTGCAAGGTAACTACTGAAATAAAACAGACCTAAATTGTACTGAATAGTGATTAGTGATTAGAAATGGACACCTTTACAGTTTGGCTCTTTGGCAATAACGTTGACTGTTTGTCCAAATTATTGCCTGCAGAAAAAATGTATAAACACATATTTTTGTGCTAAATAAAGCTATATATCTTGCTTTGTTTCTGTGGCCAGTGTTTCCATGTAGTAAGTCAGGAACTCATGGCGAGACTGGGTTTAGAAAAAGACATCAATGGACGACTATTCCATAACATTCATTCACTATGGGATTTAACATCTTTCAATTCACCTATATACAGGTATGTTTTGGAGTTTGAAACAAAGCAGGAAAAATAAAGATTCTGTGTAAATGTTTTCAGAAAATCTTATGATGACTAAATACTTGGCTAATAATTCAGTTCAGTAGTGTGGCCAACTACGAATCAAAATTATACTCAAAGCGTGCCTTCCCTCATATTTTCCTTTTATTTCACAAAATGACAGAAGACAATTGGACTTGTGACCTTGTTCCAACAGTAACACTCTGATTAGAAGAGATATTAATGCGTCTTGCAGATATGACTCTCATATACAAAAATCTAATCAATGGAAAACAGGCCAGCACGATATGAAGATGTGGTATTGTGCTGTTGTTGCACTGTCAATCTCTTGTAGTAAGATAGAATAACAGTTGTAAAGTAAATTGACTGAGCTTTTGTAACTTTAGCCAATCTCACTGAAGCGATCGAGGTCAGGCCAAGTAAAAAATTATGCCTCGGATTAGACAAGTTGTAAAGAGCTAAAAATCCTATTGTTTAGTAAAATATACTGGGGTGTAATGGGCTCTGACTCAGCACAGTGTTCCCGTGCCAGAGCAGAGTCTGTAAAACGGGTAATAAATGAGGTAGGAAACGCTTGGATTCAGAGCACGCAGCCAGTTTAGATCCATCCTAAACCATTACAAACCACAGCTAACATATTTGGCACACCTGATGGGGCCAACGCTAGGTCGATGTTATTATTAGTGTGAATGATTTTGGCAGTAATAATTACATTTTGATAGCAATCGCACATGTAGCCCACTATCACTTCATGCTAATCCATAAATCAGTTGATAATTGAGTAGAATGTCAGTAATAAAAGCAGCAGATTAACAGCTATTGTTTGGACCAATAGAACGCCAAATTCCACCCTTGATAACTTAATTCATCCTTGGTAAATAAATAAACTACAGCATTTACAGTGTGTAGGTATACTAGTAGGTTAAACGTTTACCAAAAAAATCCTGTTACACATTAAGCATGCATAAACAATACAAATGATTAAAGTGAACCTTGTACATAAAAGAATATAAACATGTGTATTAGGAATCTTAACAGAGGTTGTTGCCTATTAAGCATCGCATCTTTACTGTCCCAGTGGGGTTGTCAAAAGTAAGAAATGTGGGAATCAAATTTAAGGCATTGTAAAGTTTTCCACTATTATACCTGGGAATGTTGTAAATGGGCCATTAAAACGTGTGGGTTAAATAATGGTATTACAGATATGTTG
The DNA here is from genome assembly GCA_019453435.1 of Rhinogobius similis. NCBI lineage: Eukaryota > Metazoa > Chordata > Actinopteri > Gobiiformes > Gobiidae > Rhinogobius > Rhinogobius similis. The sequence goes on along the minus strand of CM033624.1, from coordinate 18,053,093 downwards.
TAAGTTTTGGAAATAGGAGAACCAGGAAAATGACGGAGCTTGAACAGATATTGAGATTCTACTTGTTCGTAATGATTGTGAAGAGGATTAGGGTGGGCATAAAGAGATAAAACTGACATAAGTATGGACATGAAGTTAGAGTAACAGGCTTTTAAGAAGACCTGTTACGATTATCGGATGTAGTGAAGATGCAGAAGGTACAAGGAAACAGAGACAGATGATTGACAGATGAACATTTTGAAAGGAAAAAGTACCAATCTTCATACTTACCCAGGTCTGCAGGCAGATAAGAACAAACGATAACTAGTTAACATTGCACGGGAAAACTGTAATGCTTCCTACTACTAAAATTACAGTGGGCAAATTATTGAAATATTGTTCATTTTGTGTTATTTTGAAGAGATTCATTTTTTAAAATTTTAATATCGTCTATAATATAATCTATAACAACAGCAAATAAAAAAAAAAAAAAAAAATATATATATATATATATATATATATATATATATATATATATATATATATATATATATATATAATTTATTTTATTATATACTAAGAGTATAAAGTAATATTTCTACACTTATACGTAACTTGTAGGTAATTTTGTGGGTCTTGACACATTTGTCTAATACATAAACCTCAACTAATATATTTAAAGACACCCTTTAACACATCAGAATTTCAATATCGCAATACTAAAAACTAAATTGAGATAAACATTTTTGTCAATATTGCCCACCCCAAAAAGCTTGAAGGTGCTTGAAGTTTTTTTAAATATCTCATACACAAACATCTTTAAATTGATATGTGTTTATAGATACACAGTCTTTGTCTTGCTTATGACTCTCACCTTTCCAGGTCAGATATCTTTTTGTCCCTGAAGGATCTGTCCGTCTCAGCGTCCCTCAGAGCCCCCATGAGTCTGTCCACTTCGGCTTGGGACTTGACCGACTCCTCTCTGTAACGGGACACTTCCTGCTCCAGCAGCCTCAGACGCTCAGTGATGTCAGGGCTTCGCGATGTCCCGTTTAAACTGGGCGTCTTTGAACATGAAAGGGACAAGTGGTATTTTAGACAAACATGGTCAGATCAAAGAAATTATAAATGTGAAGATACAAACAAAAGTTTAATTAAAAAGTAGTAGAGGTTGACAAAGACTGGTATTTGGAAACTGAAATGACTCATGTCTGGTGAGATGAGACACTCTGTGGGGGATGTAATGTTGTAAAATGACCATCAAACAAACAAGACAACAAAGGACACTTCATTAGAGAAGATCCTGTAGGGCATAAAGCCAGAGTATGCCATTTTGTATAAGGGGCAGTTGGAACATCTGATGCACAATGACTTCTGTTTTATTTTAAGTACCATTGGTCAATTCATGTTTTGTTTGTGATTAGTACTAAACTTGATATATTTTTTATCTGTGTCCGTGTGCTTACGGTGGATAAATAAATAAAGCCCTTTAGTGAAATATCAAATTAATATTCATATGACTGCATAGATTTTTAATGATAGACCCATACTAAAGCTGAAATGTTATCAATTAATCACATTTAATCATTATTGACATAATCGTCAACTAATTTGATACTCTAACTTAAAAAAAACCTCCAAAACATGCCATGTGCTGAGAGAAGTAGTTTTATGACTCAGATAAAGCAGGAATTACGTCAAAATGGCTCAGGAAACATGTATATATAGTGTTTTTGATGAAAAAAAAAATACTTTGACTACCAGTATCCTCAAGCAACAATTCCTCTGTCTCACTGAGCTCATGCTGCTGCTAGTCATAAATAACACACTTTGAGATGCAAACTGACAGCTTAGATCTTGCAGTCAATCAACTGAACAAAAGGGCCAGTGTGGGTCATGTAGTAGCAGAACTAATATGGCAACTTGGGCTCAGAAAGAAGACTGAAATGGCCCAGGGGTCACGTGTGATTCTATCCCACCCGGGCAGCACTGAGTCCTCCAGGAGAGGTAAGTTAATGCTCGCTGTGGTCAGAGTCACCGTTTAGCCAAAGCGTGTCCAATCTAGCTCATCCGCTCTCATCCCTTCATCAGTCCCGCAGTCCCCTGTGCTGCTTTTCTGTGGTCGAACTCCTCAGGCCATCCTTCACATCCAGTTTGAAGTTCAGTTATTATCATTACAAAATGACTGTCTGCTCGTGTTTGTCTGTGGGATTTTATGAGGCCACCAAACAGCTCCACATTTTTCTTATGTAAAATGTTTGAAGTCAATAAAGCACTTAAGACTTCTCAAAGAAAAATAACCCAAAGGAAGTATGCAACCTTAAATTACCTTTCCCGTTATTTCTACCTAACCACTCTGTCCATATTTGACTTGTTTTGCAACGAGAGAAAGCTCTTAGGGCTCTCATTCAACCATCCTAAAATGAGTAAGGTTAGAACAGTTTGCTTCATAACATCATCTATTTTTTGGACATAATCAGTAGTTTTACTTTAATTTGTGTGTCAACAAAAATTACTTCTAATGTTCCTGGTTCATGCAGAAATGTTCATGCAGCAAACTTTTGATACAGTGTAGCTTAAGGATATGGAATTAAAGATACAAATTACAACAAATACTAAAAACAGGATTTTGTGTAATTAATATCTATATGACACCTGTGACATTTTTGGTTTAAACATGTATGGAGAAGAGTTGGAGGAAGCAGTGCTCATTTGTTCGAACATCTTGTTCAACTCTTTACATTTTCTTAAATTTCTCCAGGAATAATACACCCACTTGTGCCCGACTGTACAAATGCCAAAGCCTATGTAAAATGAGGAACACCTTTCCTGATAAAACGAGCAGCTCCGCACCACATACCCCCGCGCCTGGCCTCTATCCTTTCACACACATCAGAACCAATCTAAACCTGAACAAAATACATTAAGTCTAAGTGGAGTGGAATTTGTTATGGACATTTCAGTGGAAAACACCGGTGTCACTGGATCTGGGGTTCAAAGGTCAGCCCAATGTCCAACTGGACCTTTTTATATTATGACAGAAAATGAGGGCCTGTTGGGGTACTGTTACAGTCTGCATGTGGCTGTGAAAATTATTATCATTCCAATGGGTTTTTCTTTCTGAGTAAATGTTACAAATTAAGTAAACGTGTGTGGTGGTGGAGTTTTTCTAGGTAATTTAATTCCCATTGCGAGGTGAAGTGTACAATAAAGCTGACACTTAGGCTTACTGTACAGCACTAAATAATGTTAAATCAAAGAACCAAACGGTTCACTTCCTTTACAAACAAAATGAAATATAAAAATAAAAGGGTCTTTTTCTTTAATGAGACGCAGATTAAGGTGTGTTTTGTTGTTTACTCTCCCTGAGGTTATGCTTTGTAGAGAAATGTTTAGCTCCAAAAATCCTTTATTAACTACAACAATCAAATAATTGTGTTTTATGAGAAAAAGATGATGAGTCATGAATGTCAGCAGAAGGATTTTGAGGTCAGTACCTCTGTCACTACAACAAACATCTGCTTATACACAATGATCAGCCATAAAGAACAAATCTGTTGAAAACGTGCTGTGTCATCGCAGGCAGCAGGTTTGAAGGAAAAAGTCAGTTGTAAATAAGCCACTGAGCCATTCATAATTGTATTGGACCTATACTTTGCATTATTTTCTTTTGGCTTTTTAAACTATTCTCTGGACACCTCGGCCTTGGTATTTTCTCTAATTTAACTTAAAATAATGTGTTTTAGAAATTACTTTAAGCCTTAGCTAGCAGGAGGTTTAGCAATACAAGCAGAGGATTGTCACCTCTGGCCCATTGAAATATAGTCATTTCTGTGATGCAAAAATATTTTATCATTAAATGTATAATGTATATATAATATAATGTAAATATATTTTGTTTTAGGCGACAAAAATGTCATGCTTATTTAGTTGATTAAAGTTTAGTTTTAGTCAATGAGAATATTTCATTTTAAATATGATATTTGTAATGTGATAATATGATTATTTTTATTCTATTGCACTGCATTGCTGCTTTGGACGTTGAGTTTGTAAATTATTTGGTTTAAGGCTCAGGGACTGAAAAGTGGAACTTGCTGGTCACTGGTGGTACATTGCTTAAGGGCGTTGTACGTGTAAGCCTTTGGGGATCTGGTCTCCCCTCGTTCCTTTTACTCATTTATGTTTAGTTATCGTTATTGTTGTTGTTATTGTTAGTTATGTTTGACAAAAATATCCAAACTTTTAGTCTATAAATATTAATTATGAATCTATAGCTAATATCTGTATTGATCTGCATTGATTAAAAACTAAAATGAAAGGGTTATTTTTGGTTCAGCTGTCAAAAATTACACTGGGACTTTTGTTATTGATGAAGTTATAATATTTTAACTTGATATTACTGTATGGACCAAGGGAACCAGTTGACGGGACACTTTGAGGCGAGTGTATATGTGAATAGGTATGTTTATAATATTAACATAAACATAAATTATGCATTATAATTAGGTGTGTTGTGTTCACAACCATGCACTTGTCTGAGCATTCCACAGAGAATGAGTTGATAATTAAAATCCAATGAAAGATAAAATTTAGAGTCATAAAAACGAATGTATTACGACAGATGAAAAGAATGCTGTAAAGATGGAACAAACAAAGTGATTATAGATTTGAGGAGACATGCCACAATGGCTCACTGTTACCTGCTCACTGCTAACATAAACAACAACTTTAAATGTTTGTGATTAGTGTAAACGTCGAGTGTTATTATCAACTTGTGTAACTTTTTGTAAGTGGTAGCTGTATAAAAAGTCATAAAACAAGACCCAATTTTCCCATAAAGTTGTCATTGAGATGCATGAATATTGCACCCATCCAAATGTACTGACTCATATTGAGGTAACAAGTACTGTGGGATCTCGGGACTTGTTCAGATATTATACTATTAATATTTTATGTATCCTGTGGTTGACAATTGTGTCTCAACCTAAAGTACATAAAACATAATTTTATATGAGCAATTGTATGACTATAGTTTTACTGAGGTAGTGATGCAACATATTTAGCAACGTAGATCCAGCTTTGACCCCTGTAGGCTGCAGCAGACGTTGGCTGAAAAACACTCAGACCTCAATTTGAAGTGTACATAACAAGTCTGACTCCTGCCAAGTACACAAAATAGTGCAATTATGGCCACACTTCTGTCAAGAGTGAGAATTTACTTCCAAAAAGAATGACTGAGCTGCTACTGCTTTCATGTGGTACCGCGTCAACATTCAGCAAGATATCATTTCACATGAACAAGATGTGCGTATCATATAAAAGAAGCATTCCCATAAATTTTGCAGACTGTGTTCTGGCTTGTAAACCTGAGTGAGGAGGAAGAGAGAGTAAAAAGACAACAGGGCCTCTGACCTGGCAACCATAGTGGCATAGCGGGATATTTTAGGCCATAAATCACCCTGTTTTAATGCAGCACTTAATCCTGTAAGCCAGTAGTGCAAAAAGGCCCTGTACCACAGACTATGTAACACACTATGTGCACACTGGGAGGTAGAATTAAGAGTGGATGTTATCTGGGTAAATACAGAGTGCAAACAGCATATTACAACCTCTACACAGTAGCAGAGACGTCTATTCTTTTTGTGCTATAAAGATAATTATAAAGTTCTTTGGTATTCCTTTGAAGAAGAACAAAATGTTTGAGAGAAAGGTGGTTATTATTGCCTTTTTCACCTTTGTCAGGGTTTCACTTGCTTTGGTAGGTTTGTTTGCTGGTTAAACTGTTAGAAAAATGAAATAGGAAAGGTCAAAGAAAGGGCAAAATGTGCTAATTGTTCCAATAATATCTGATAAAAACTCTAGCCAGGGTCACTATGGAACAAATAATTAGCTTTAGTGTATTGTTTACTGCATGGGGGACTAGTATCTAAATAGACAGGCAACTTCACGAGTGAACAAGAAGAATTCTGATTCAAACCTATGTCTCATTCCTTCCTTTGCAATTGCAAGTCTCTTTTAGTCACAACCACTTATTGTACTCAATAGTATAATACACTCACTTTACCTGCTACTTCTCTGCACTGTACACACCATAGTCAGAGCCACCCATTGTACATAATAGGGTTGTACCCTTATAGTATTACTCTACTTGCAGAGTGTGTGATTTAAATCTATTTTGATTTTTTATTGCATGTCTCTATTCTGCTGTGTGTTGCAACACTTATCTTATACTATGATATTAAACATATTTGTTTCCATGGACACACATAGGTGACACAACCAGGTTAGATCTGTGGAGACCCACTCACAGCATGAATCCATGAATTCAAGGTATTTTTGAGCAATAAAAACACCTGCATTTTAATGAATGCTAAACAGAAAAGTTGAATGCCTTACTGAGAAACATTTTAGTGAAAGCAAAAACATCTCCATGAAGACCAACAGGTGGCAGACCCTCCACCAGAAAAGTTACATCGTGCACCTTTAATACAAATGATTAAATATCACCATAATGAAATATACTGACCTCAGCTTCGATGCGCTGGGTTTGGCCGGGAGCAGGGCTTGTGGATTGGTTGTTGGTCTGGAGTAATCTCTGAGGCTGTAGGGTCGATAGCTTGTCTTTTAGTTCCTGGTTTTCCTTCCTCAGAAGGTCCATGTCCTCCATCCTCATCCTGTCCTCTCGCTCCTTTTGCTCTCGCAGGTTCTCAATTACACGCTCCTACAAGTGTAAAAAGGAAATAACTTGGATAATTAATCCATCTTTACCAGCTAACTAGAGTGTGTCCAAGCTCGGTTCTGGGACAATTGTGAGGAAGGGCCCCAGCAAGTTCATCAAGTTCAGTAAATAACACTATGGAATTTATAGTATGCCTTTATTGAGCAAGGACAACCATTCAATCATTTTGTCTTCAATCTTTTATAAAAATCTGACTTGGTCTGTGAGCGAAAAGTCTTGCCAGCAGGCTTCACGGAGCGCGGCCAAAGACAAACTCATAAATGCCATTCATAAATAATACTTGCATAAATAATAGCGAAGAAGGCAAACCAGCGCCAAGTGGAACAGCAAGAGAATGAGGAAGGGAAGGAAAAGTGTTGAGGGACAAAGACAGATTTATAGAGAACTGGATTGGAAAGTAGCACAGATCACTTGTGAACAGCTCTGGATTGCCAACTGATAAACCAGACTGTGAATGTTTAGGTCAAAGCTTTCTCTTTCTAATCTCATTGGACTGCAGCCTGACATAGATGAAGTGTAGGTGTGGACTGGAGCGATTATAAAGGTGTTTATTCAGGTGTTTATTTAGGCACAGAGCACAGCCCGGCAACCAGGCTTTACGATGTGGCATCACCGCATGATTGGCAGCTCCAAAACCCCGGGTAATTGGACAAAACTCCCCCAAAACTAGAGCTGGCACTGTACACTGCATACAGGCTTTGCAATCGCCAAAGAGAGACAGACCACATGGTTAATGGGTCCTGGGTGTTTTCCCCACATTATAAAATATCTGAAGGATGTTTGGGGTTTAGGGAAGGAGACCAGGATGTGATAATAAAAATGGCCTCAAAGAGATTTTAAAGTGAGGCATTTGCATAAACACACATAACATCCCGGGAGGGGAAGAAAATAAACAAACTTTTGTCTCACACGTGTGAATATTTCAAGAATTGTATTTACAACATTTTATGTTACGTGGTGATGGTTTTATTTTCCGATAATACTCCTTCTTATGCTGCATTCCAGATGTCCTCGGAGCTCAGAACTCGGAGAGACGTTTTCCCCAAGTTTTTGTGTACCAGTGGCTATGTTGAAAAAACTATGAGCCATACATTACAGTGTACTGTAAAGACATAAATCAAATAATAAAGCTCAGGAAAGTACTCAAATCAATCAAAATCTGGATCCAATTAAGTTAATCCATTAACCTGGACAGTGTTATTACATTTGTGAGTTATAAATCAACATTTAAAAGTGAATTTCTGTTTTTGTTGTCATTAGCTCTGTGTAGACGCTTGCAGCATTAACACAGAAATGCATTTGTAACCGCTGAGGCTCAGCGGCAGGAGCAGCTTCACACACAAAGAGTGGCAGTAGAGTCATGTTGGATTTTAAAACTTGGACAGACTCGGGCATCTGAAATGTTACCCAAGTTTCCTTACAGGAATTCTGAGATTGAAGGGTGTTTCATGGTGCATTTACAAGTCGGAAATCAGAAAATCTGACCTCCAAGGACAACTGGAACGCAGTATTAGTAGACCTAATAGGCAAATTAGAAGCACTTGCATCTTTCAAAGCCAGGTTCATAGTAATAGAAGTTTTAGTGACATGGTCACAATAGAAAGAATAATAAAAAGGTAACCTAGATATTTGCCAAATATTTACTTGAACACAAGAAATATAATGGCTACTTTTGGGTTAGGTAACTTTGCCTTGAATACGCATTTTAAGAATTTCCTCCACCTTTTGAACCAAGGCAGAGACATATACCAAAACTCATATACAGCCGATGCCTTCAGCCCCAGCCAGTTAATTAGGACCGCAGAACTGTGGCTAGAGCCTGGCTCCAACAGCCAGTTTGTGACAGGCTGTGCAATTAGCAACACACACTCTGCCTCTTGTAAACACAAATACACACACCCTTTCTTCACCGCAAAATCTCAAAGGCTCAAGCAGCACACTCCTCATCACTGCTGAATGCTGTGTAGGCGACATCTGAAGTGGTTTCTGGGTAAATACATGGGCTGACAGAAAAAGAACTTGCTTTTTATATTGCTATGGTCCTGTCCATTTCAAAGCCTTCTGACACACAAAAACACATTTAGGTGATAAAAGATGATTTTAAGCAAAAACATTGGGTCCAATGAAGTTAGCCAAGAGGATGCACATGTCCACAACTTCCATTACTCAATGTTGGCAATTGACAGAGTAAGCCTTTTAAGCTTGGAATAAATCTGCCTCATTTCAAATGAATTTTGCAAGTAATACATGCAAATTCAATACGTTTGCTCAAAAACAGATGCAGGACAATACACAACTAATTGAGAAATAGAGCTAGACATTTGCATCTGGCCTCACTGGGAATTCTTAGCCTGCAATCAGTGCCAACACAATGTAAACCAGAATCCATCTTTTGGTTTACAACAGAAACAAACACGAGACTTGGAAGCCATTTCTGTGCCTATTGTGCCAAAGCAATCATTTTAGAGTATAGTCCTAACAATATGCGTGCTTGTACTAACTCCGAGCAGGCAATCGACCGAAGCAAGACAGAGTCCTTCTGAAATCAAGCCAGTCATTTCAGATAGTGTTTGGACGGGCAAGGATGTTTGACATTTCATGGTCATTTTGAGTCCATATTATAATGTTAAATCTGCCTCCAATTAGAAATTAAATGTGCCCTGTTGAGAATAAGCACCGGAGTCCTTCTGTTAGTCAAGATTAGGCATGAAAATTAAAACTGTATAACTTAATTTTACATAGAGACATAGGCGAAGAGAGCCAATAAAATGTAATCCAATTCAAAATGAATGGTATGCTTGCAGAAAGAAAAAGACTGAAGATCAGCTTTAGAGAAAATTAAAGGTCAGCTTTTCAATGTCACCACTGAAAATATCCAGCTTTCAAAAGTGCCAGTCAATGTGTAAAAATTACAAATTGAGAACTAAATGAGCTTGAAATCAGGGCACACTGGGACAAAAACAATTTCTAAAAAAATAAATAAATAAATAAATAAAAAAAATAATAATAATAATAATAATAATAATAAAATAAAAATGCCTGTGTTCTGCTGTTAGTAAACCTTCGGAGTACCAAAGTTAATTAGTTAGTTGGACACAGTAATGCACATGGTTGTAAAATAATTAATATTAAAACTTATAGCAAATATATATAGCAATATATTGAACAGCATAAAGCATAAATAGGACAACATTGAACCTATATTGAATGGTGGTAATAAAAGACCATAGGGTAATATTATAGAAATCATAATATATTGTGTAGAAAATTCCATTCTATCATCTAAAAAAGTGTTTTTAAATGATCATCCTATTATCTAAATTGATATTGTGTATCAGGACTTTTCCTAAAGGCTGATTAATACTCAAGAGTGCTGTGTCTTGACGCAGACCTGAACTGTTCGAACTTCTGCGGAGCAAATCAGGGTTCCGGTTGTCATGGAAATCCAAACTATTTGCAAGACAATAAACAATCACATTAGGCTCATATACTGACATTTTTGTGCTGAACGTCTGCAGTTCCAAACTGCTTTTAATCACTTGTCCATATTGTCACAACGCTTGCTGTCGGCAGGGTTTTGATGCATAACTTAAACTTTTGGCTGAAGTGCTCGTACAAAGTCCGTTCACAGCACAGCAGGTAACAAGTGGCTGCAATGTCATCATTTTGATGCTCGACTATAAACCAGCCATTAGTATCAAAATTAAGTTTGACATTTTAGCAACGTGATAACAATAAAAGGAAAAAATGTGTATGTAATAATGTACATTTCTTACACAGTAAACTTTTTATTCTTAATCCTTTTTTGCATTCCATGATCCCTTGTCGCTTTCATCTAAACTTCTTCTGACCATTACATTCCCTTATGCGACCCCTTTCATAATTTATATCCTCCACTCATGCCATAGATCATCTCCTCCCTGTGTTAGTTACAGTTACAGACAAGGACTAATGCTGTCTCTGTGTAAACTGTAGCCCTTTCTTTCCTCAGTCTGTGCATGCATGGCGCACCTCATCTCGTGTGGTCCAGTGCCTATAAATTGCAGAATGATGTCAGTAAATAGGGACGCTGAGTCATAACAAAGCATGCACTTTAATCAGGCATACCTTTGACCAACTTCCTGTAACACCCCTTTTCTCCCAGAGTTAGATTTACCTTCTCAGATAGGGCCTCCTCCAGAGTGGCCAAGGCTGTGTCGGTATTGCTCGAGTCGGTTTGAAGGCCATGGACCCTTTCCCTTAACCCGGCCAGCTGTTTGTCTTTATCCCTCAATTGTTCCAACAGGTTTTCGATCTAGAAAGCAAGACAGAAACAAAACAAGTGGGGAAGTGGGTTAAAGCACGTACAACACAGCATAGAAGTGGGGCTACGGTGAATTTACTTAATCCAAAATTGTGCCACAATAAGAGATAAATGTCATCTGAGTTTATAGCAATACAGCCATAGAAGTAATTGACAATATTTTACCAAATACAGGAAATCACTATTTAAAATGCAAAAGGTTGAGTCTATATTCTTAAAACTGGATACTCCGGTTCTCCACATGGTATAATAATATATTTTATGCTGCACCTGTAAAAACTCTAGCAATCAGCATAATGTTAGCTTTGCTTAATTTTTTTTTTAAGATACAACGCTGCGATAAAATCTTAAAATTATGATATATTAACATATATACGTTTAATCTGGTGACTTTGAAAAACATTTAACTTGTTTTTCCAGAATGGATTTTGCATAGTTTAGATAATGAAAGTTAATTGTTACTTAAAAAACAAGTCAAACTCTTTCTGTGGCTAACCTCATGTCGCAGTTGTGGTGGTAGGAGTTATGTTCACCAGGCGTTATCAGATGGACACACACTAAGCCCTGTACACAACACGCTGCAAGGTTTACGAGACAAAACACTAGCAGATGCGGCTGAGTTGGGACAGTGTGCCAAAGACGTCCCCGAGGCCTACGACTGCATTTCAAAGGACAAGAACATCTGGTGGCTTGACACTTGCTTGTGGCATATCAACAATTGGAACACAATCATTTTAGTGTAGTGATAATTCTTTTCTTTAGTTGGAAAAGTAGGTCAGTTTTAAAGTAAATGCTCGACTTGTGTATGTTTCCATTTTCATTTTTGACTTCTTTTTTTAAAGACAGACAAAGCGCCATTCACTGACTTCTGCAAAGCATTAATACCACATTTGACCCAAAGTGGAGTTTTTCAAGATCAGGGCATATGTTGTACAATACAAGACACACATCCACTGAAAGAATCCATTATTTTGCGAACATGAGAATCCAATAATGGCAAAGTAAAGCACAAAAAATGTGTAATTGAAAGTGTGACGGGGTGAAAATGCCTATTGGGGGAATGGGCCACATACCAGTCATGGGTACGCAGATAGATAATGTCCAAATCTCTACAAATGAATCCAATTAGACTGCAGACTTTGGTGTTCGCTGGTCTCTGGAGTGCACAAGTGAGGATTTAATAGGGCCATCTTGGTTTTGGCAAAGACGGGTAAGTGGCAGGGGGGTGGGAAAGACCCGCAAGTTCTCTTGGGCAGATCTTGATAGGTTAATAGCAGTCATTACTGAACCAGCTACAGGCTCTGGTGGGTCACTCCACAAACGATAGGAACACTCAGCCCTTCAGGGAATGACGGGAAAGCTTCACACTATCAAAGTCTGATAAAAGGCAAAGCAATTTCTGGTTTCCGTGGGTGTGTTTGATACTAACTCCAGAGCCTGAGAAATCTGCTGTTGGACCACTTCATATTGATTTTCCTGGATATTTCTCTTTTGATGTCAGGTTATTATTATAATTTTTTTTATCAAAGAACTTCTACGCTGGCTATCCAAGTGAAAAAACCAACACATTATGTAATCTAGCATTAACAATAGCAAGTAGAATAACATGCTTATCTATCGTAAAGAAGTACAAACAAGACCAATATCGCTTCAGCCTTGGGCTGTAGCGTCTAAAAGTTTGAAATACTGTAACACACACACACCGTTTTAAGCCATTCATAAGCACCTAAAAGCTTTATTCCAGTTCAAATTGAGCATGTGGGCTCTGGTCTTTGATAAAAGATAACATTCTTCACCAGCCTAGGTTTGCTTTGGCTTTGCCATACAAGATGCAACAGCCTGAGTCTAATGTAAAAACTGCCTTGCCACTTTTATGTAAAATTGTGCACAAAAACATTACACTTTGCTTAAATCATATATAGGAACGTGTGACATGGTTGAGGATATGGGAAAGAGGCATAGGAATTCTTTCATAACTCTGGAAGTCTAAACATAGTCGGAGAAGAGAAATGTCTTTTGTGGAGGTGCAGGATAGCCACATGCCTTTTTGGGAGCAAAGGGGCCTCTCCCATTCCAGTAGTATAGATGTTATGATGAGAACAGCAGCCATTCATTTTATCTCTCAGTCTGTGGGGCTACCTTAAACTGCACTCCCGCATCACAGAGAGGCGATATCCAGCCAGACGCACACAGGCCTTTATCATTAAACTAGTGCACATATGTCGTCCCACCGCGAACACTTCCCCTCACACAAGACCACCTACTATAGACGGTTTCAGTGTTTGTCCCAGCCACAGTGTGTGCTCTTTAGAAACCATGACATTTGTCTTAAACACGTCCCATGCACAAGCCGCTCCAAGCTTTACTGATTTACTCTTTAGATCATGACAAGTATTTCAACTGTGGGAATGTTGATGTGATTAACCCCTAATTAACCTTGAAATTGACATGATATTGTAGGGCTGTTTGATTATGAAAAGAAAAATCATTATAAAAATGGTCTGGGTCATAATTGAAATCACAATTGCAAAAATGATTTATGCCCTGTCAAAAGAGTAGATTTAATATCAGAAATTTATCAGAAATTCTAATATATCCGAGTAGTAGAACCTCTACTTTACTATAATGTAACTGGTTAAAACGTATAAATAATTAATTACACTATTATGTTTTGACAGTGAATTGAAAAGCTGATAAGCATTCATGTAAAACAAATCTGTCAGTGCCACAATTTCCACTTCTTGCTCAATCAGCTTTATTGTCCTGTGGGAGACTTGTTGATTCCCTGTGGTTGAAACCAAACCCTTTCAAGACCATTAGAACAAGTTGAGCTCTAATCTAAAGGGAGAAAAGCAAAGTGTATCAGACTTTGTTACTTTGGCAAAAAAATAAATAAATTCCAGTATCTAAAAACAGCTTGCTCTGGGGCATGACCACAAAACGTCTCTTTACTCTATCCAAACTCCAAAGTCAAATGTTGAGGCTCCAAAAGAAGTAAAACACCAAAGAGACCCGCGTGGAGCATGAGCCGCTGTGCAAATAAAATCATTTGTATTTTTAAAACTCTTGTGGACCAATAAAAATACCAAAACAATAATGGAATGGACATTTCTAAAACGATTCTTGTTGCTGTGTGCTTGTCATCGCATTCTGAAAATATGACAGGGACCGTTGTAAAACCCAAAGACCCTGGCACCGAGATGTCAAAGAAAACATATATGCACAAAGGGAAAATAACCACAAACTGAACAATAAGTAGTAACTGTCAATATCCCTCCTACACAAATCTAGGCCACAGTCAGAAACATAGAAAAGACTACAATTTGTCATCCAAATAAAACACTTGAGACTTTTACGGGCTTTGAGTCTGTTTTCACTGAATTCGAGGCATGTTGTTCCCATCTGTACAAAGTTTTATTTTATTCCCACAATAATTTACATGATTATTTAAATGATTTCTACAGGCTGGATAAGAATTAAAAATAAATATACAGTTTTAATATAGACACAAGAGGGCACTAGTGGGTGTACTCTTTGTGCCATTCCCAAGTCCAAATACATCAAAAACAAACACCATGAAAATACCAAATTAACGTACAAATCCAAGAATGTTTGTAGACAGATGGCTTGCCAGAAGAAAAAAATATCTAAAATAAGCAAGTAAAATATACAACTGTTAAACTTTTACATGAGAAAGTAACGTGTAATCCTGCTGTTAACTTCAGTCCCATCAGAAATTCAGTCATTCAGTGGTCAAAGCTGCCAGAGCATCATTTAGTGTAAGCTGGCGCCCCCATGTGGTAAAATATGACCACAGGTTTATTTGGTCAAGCATGAAAGTCACTCTTTGCTCTTTGTGCACAAAAGCAGTAGTTGAAGTTCAGCCTCGTGTAATTGCTGAGTTGTAATGAGCCACTGAAGAGGAAGTTGCAGCGACACAAAAAGCACCCAGAAGACTAGCGTTTGCCAAGTCATAACAGGCAATGAAAGAGACACAATGTAACACAGAACAAAATCACACCTCTCCCCCTGCCCACCTCGAATGACCTTCCTCGTGTCACGCTGCTTTTGCTTGAACTGCTGTTACTCATGTGTTATCGTCCGGAACGACAGAGCAGTGACTTCATATAACGAGTAGTGGAAAGCTATAGAGAGAAAAAGATGTCGAGGAAGGGAGGGTCAAGGCAAAATGTTCTGAAATCCCCCACGAGTTTCAAAATGAGGGAAAACGCCATTAATTTTTATGTTTAAGGGGCACCATTTAGCTGAGAGCGTTATCAATGAACAAAAGCAATCAATTTCTTACTAAAGGACTGGTCTGGCAGTTTTCCCATTCAATAACTATTTTTGTATTAAAATCAGCTAAATATATATTTTTTGAAAACATAAAGTTAGTATATGATGTTACAAAATATGATTAAGATGTCTTTTTGCATTTTATTTTAAAATGCTGCAAATGTCTGGTCTGGTGTGGCAGTTTTCCCAATTAAGAAGCATTGGTCCTATCAATAGGTTCAATTTCTTTCTAAAAAACTTGAAAATACAGAAAATGGAATGCTTTTCTGATGTAGTAAGTGGTATTACTGTACACCCCTCCTTTAAATACAAAATAGAATTAAGATGTCTTTTTGAATGCCATATTAAAAGAGGCTGGTCTGGCTTGGGAACTTAACTTTGTGGACTCTTTTGATCAACAACTGTCCAGTCCACAACGGCTTGAAAATATGAGTAGTCACAGGATACTGGTTTCTTCCATGCCTCAATATTTTATGTACACAGTCTCCAGAAACCATTCAAAGGCCAAGGAAAGAAACACTCATCAAAGCAGAACCAGGATCAAGTGGAAGAGACAGAATTTTCTATGGGTCTCACTTGGATTAGGACCGAGGCCTGTGACTCCAAAGCAATTATTCTACTCCTAACAAACTTGCCTGTAGAGAAAAACAAAAGCACCAGGTAATCAATAATAATTAAAAACAAAGGGCAGATACATAATTATGAATCCACTAAACACATTCCTTTTAAGAGACAAAGCTTTTTTTTTACATTATGCTGACGTCCTAAGACAGTTTTTGTGGTTGTATTATTTTTTTTTTTGCTTTATTTTGTTAAAGGTGCACTGTGTAACTTTTCAGGTGCCTGTCTCCACGTTATTGTTTTTCCTGAATCTTCCACAGTATGGAATAAAACCTGTTTATTTCCATGGAGACGAGCAGGTGCTGCCATATGGCCAAGTTACAGTTCAAGGGTTCACGTTTAATTCTTTCTAAAAGTGTTTGTACGGTCAAAACACAAACTTCCAAAAACTTCCTCTAACTTGCTCACTGCTCGTCTCACTTGGCTGAGATCTTTGAAACCCCCGACACACAAAATTCGGAGTTTTGGGATTAGAGAGCTTGCTCCCACATCAAGTTTTCTTTTTACAGATCACCAACTTAACTTAGACAGTAATGTAACATCTTTATACGTACACACGCTTTATAAAAAAGGCCCCAGATCTGCCAAGGTATTTTTTTGCAATAAAATCATAAAATAATAAATCCAACATACACTTAATTCTTTACTGTGGAAAATTCCAGTCAAAAGCGGATGACATCTCAATGGAGACAATGAGGTGATGGCAGACCTTCCACCAGAAAAGTTCCACAGAAAACAAAATGTAAAAAATATAAAAGTATGATTAGCTCACAAACAAATGAACAAACTGGCAAAATCACAGACTAGGAAATGTGCCACAAATAGAAATATTCACGGTTCAACATATGTATTTAAGATGTTATCAAGTAGTGTTGTTCTATATGTTCAGCCTGTGTGTACATGACAAGCAGACATCCTCCCTCCCTCCTCCCTTCTTTCCCATTTTTCAACATAGTCATTCATATGCAGGCTCCCCACAGCATTCATACACACTAATTAAACAATAACAAGCTGCCATCACATTTACACATAAAAATATTGAATGGTATAAACACTAAACACACAAGACAGTTGTTCTGGACTAATTTCTCTTGAACAGACTGCACTTGTTCAGCTGATTGACGTTAAGATCAAGACCGCTATCTGTACCTCCCTCAGATGTGGAATGCGGCAATCAAAGCGGGATAATTACTTCTATTATTTCCCTACCATGGTTAATATTGACTTTTTCATGTTCGGAGCAATGGCAATGCTTTGATGTACAGAAAGCAAGCTGGAAATATAGTTAGTTTGTGATTTAGGGCAGGCGTGCAGATGTCATGAATGGGATTAAGTTTAAAAAAAAGTTGGATCTAATTTATAGCTTGTCATCAGCATCTCCACTGAGTTGCTTATACCTGTAGTACAACCTGTGGTCAAGCTGGAGGAACAGAAGGTTTGTCTTGAGTGATTTTTAGCCTGGCTCCAATCAGCGGCCCTCAGGCTTGCACCATTAGCTCAGCGCTGATTGCTGATAGGAGCCGAGGGCCACAGTCACAGTCGCAGGGCCGTTTACAGGAATTCCCCATGTTCTGACGGCCTTATCTGGAGGCCTGTCTCTACACTCTGATTGGTCAGATGGAACCTATTAGGATGAAAGCCATTGGTGGCCTCATCACACATCTATCAAAGATCACACAAACTGTTGGGAAATGTGCACTGTGTTAACCTTTGCAAGAAAGAGCAGAGTCCCACACGTGTGTTTCAGAGCTGGTGTAGACACTGTATATCATATTAATTCATTCACTTAATTTGTTTATAGAATCAAGCATGCTGACTCTATTCTTAGTAGACATGTCATAATATTCAGTTTCAGTGTGACAATTGTTGTAAGAAAAAATATAAATATTTTACGGTTATTTTCAAAATTACCCAATGACTTAATTTGCTTTCATTCACATTCTCTAATAGATCTAACATGTGACTATCTTCATGAAATCAAACGTTTTGTGTGATATATTAATGTTATTTTGTCATAAACAGCAATTTTTTTGAGAACAGATGAAATTGCTTATTTTTGAATCTGAAATTTCTATAATCAATATATTTGTTGTTACAATTATCTTGTAACTAGAAGTGGGAAACAGACCATTTGATGATATGCAAAATTTAAATATTGAGTGAATTGTTTATAGTAAATATCTATAATAATTAAACCTCAACTAATACATTTGAAGCCTATTGCCTATTGTTATTGGGATACTCCAAAAATATTGAGATATTCATTTTTGTCAATATTGCCCACCCGTAATGTAAATGTAACATGTAAAATCCTGATTAACAATTTACCAAATCTTGACAGCCTTAATTCTTAAAGACTATAGTTGGTTGCCATGGAGATTAAACGAACAACCTCAACAAGACATGCAAAGAAGTGTGCACATACTTGTCTATGTTTCACCCCTGTATCACTGTGGATTGACTTCCCCGGATACAATGGAAGGTATAAATTGGGAACTAAAATTTCCAACAGTCAATCTGACTGTGAATGGTTGTCCAACTGATATAACACATAATACGTAAGCCATTTCCTATAACATTAACATTGCCACCCAAAGCAGACAAATTCCTCACATAAGCCATTTTAGCAGTTTAAAAGTGAAGAAATATATGACCCATCGCATCTGGAGTCCTTCCACATAAGCTCTGAGAAAGTCCATATTTGTTTACCCTCGCTGTGCACGCACTCCAACATAAATCTCACAACAAACACTACACCAATATTTTGCTTTCTATCAAGAGCGGCACCACTTCCCCTTGCTATCCATATGCATCACACTCAACAGGGCCTGTATTGTGTTGGGGAAGTGTGCACATGTGGGAGGAGGGAGCCAAATGAGAACCCGGAGAGTTTTGGAAGACGACTCTCAGCGTAATCCTGCTCTTAAGTGCAGTCATTTTTTACACTATTATTCAGCAAGAGACACTCAATACATTTTGGTTTGCTCGGCTTACTTGGCTAGGCAAGACAGGAGTCAACTCATAAATGATGAAGGAATAGACAGTTTGCAAGAGGAAGCATAAGGAAAAACAGGAAAAAGGTTATCAGTATATTCTATTCTACTCATGTGTCTCTCTCATTTGCTCCTGTTCTGCTTTTCAACACAGAAGAAGCCCGAGCTGTGCTGATGATACTAGGCCTGAGCCAGCGATGAAACCAGCCTGCAGTGAGTGCTGACAGGGCAGGCACGCAGGTCGACTGCTGCAGGTCCCCCTGAGAAATGCTGCTGCTGGACACCATAAGAAATAACAGACCAATATTACAGGACGTCGTTCTTTACAGAGACACTTGCGCTCGGAGCAGAAAGAACTGAAGTGTCTGTGCAGACTATAGAGAGGAAACGTGAGAGTCTACACTCCACTGCCACGGACACAGGCCGACCTTTAAAAACCATGAATATGGATCAAGATGACCACAATGTTTGAACATGAATAACACATGTGTGCCAAAACCACACGGCGACCAGCTCAGCATGTGTTCCTTTTACAGCCACAGCCCATCAAAACGAGGAAAGAGAAACAAATAAATAAATACATCATTATGCATTGGTCATGGTTTTGTAGAATGAGGGCTGCAACAGAGCTCCACTGTTCTATGTTATCATACGTAAGAGCTAAAAATGCCCACAGCAACTGAGCTGCTTTTTTTTCATTTGCTCATTATTTTTAGTTCAACCAGTCTTTACCTATTAGGATCAATTTTGGCTCACATGGCTGGCAGGTTGTAAATTACAATGGTCAGAAATGAATAAGAAAACAGAAGACTTTCCGACTTTGTGAAGAAAGATAATGTTCGGAAGTGGTCCAGAACTTTAAATAATATCTTAAACTAGTTTCTCTTTCTACAATGTGACATGATGTTATGTCTGTTTTGTAGTTTAAGCTTGGTTGGTAATTTATCATTTTTACTTACAAATTACAGCTGTCCCAAATTTTTATATACTGTCATATCACTATGAACAGGCACCGTCTAGGAGTCATTTGTATCCGGTATATTCAGTTTCCCAGATGGTTTTAAGACTATAAATTAAAAATCTATATACAGGAAGGGACACAGGGAAAGTCTGTTGTGTTCCCTGTAGAAAACTGTCACTAAATTTGCTGAAAAACTGTTTCCTACGAACAAGCAACTTCATACTGTAGCGTACTTTAAAGCTTGGGTACCTGACTTTTTTGGTAAACGAGTAATTGTTTGTGTTCTTCATCAAAGAGTATCACGAGAGGAATGAGGAATGAGGAGGTGCTGGCTGCATCTAATATTAAAGTGTTGCATTGTAAGAGCTGCTCTGACTGGCTGTGGTTGGCTGGTCCACCCCAGCTTTACTTTGATGTCTGACTCAAAAATGAATGCATGACAATATTAACACCAAAGAGTTTTTGAGAACTAGGGACGTGTTACACAGTTTAAAGTTTCAAGATATTAGAAGCACTTAAGAGCAGACCTAAGCTGACACTGCCTCTATGTTGGCAATGTTGGCTCAGCTAAAGAGATATTATAGTCTATATGATTTCAGTGAGAGAAAGGAGAGACAAGGGGAGAGATAGTGATCTGTTTTTGAGGACACTAGAGGATATGAAAGAAAATGAGGAAGTTGAAACGGGCCCTTCATGCGTAAGTTACTGTTCCATAGAGGGAGAACAAACATGTCCCCGCAGGTGGCCTAAGGACCTTTTCAAACTTCTTATGTCACGTGTGAGTAAACAGGTGTGCAGAAAATGTCACTGTGGTGAACACTATTATTTGTCATTGACCTATTTAGCCAAAAATGTACAATAAATGTCAGATGTTTTTTATAAAGGAAAATTACTCTCAGACCACTGCCTTAATCCTGTGACTTTACTGGGCTTTGTTTTTTTGTGGAGACAGTGTAATGATGTGAAATCCAATCTGGTGAATGGTCCGAGGCTACGTTCTTGTACCTTCTTCTGTAGGACGGTGACCTTCCGCTCCTTGACCTCCAGCATGTCCTTCAGATCCCGTATCTCTCCCGTCAGCGTGCTCTTCTCATCAGACAGATCCTGCAACTGTTTTGTCTTCTTGGTTAGAAACTGCTCCTTCTCCTCCAGACGCACCCGCAGAGCGTCAACCTAAAACAAAACAACAACATTTAGCGCCCTATCCTCCCTTTGATTTAAATTCAGTGCAGTATGGTGATTGAGAGTGACAAGGGAGGCAGTGGTTTTAGGACATGGAGATCAATTAAGGCAAACAACTACCAAAAGTCCCCCTTAAAAAGATATGTCTTCATCTGAATCGTGCAGACACGTACTCCCACAATCGTCCCACTCGGTGTGTGAGGCTCTGCGCTTTCGCAACACCTTCAACACTCACACTAGATTTGGAATTGTTGTTGCCATGGTGAAGTTAGTGAACCGGAGTGAACTAGAGAAATCAATGTGTAACAGTTTTAAGCACATTTAGCACATTCACACCATCTGCACTATCTATCTGATGTAATACTGTAAGAGTGTGTTGCATTGAGTATCTTCAATTTTATAATCTTTGGTTTTATAAAACACTATGAGTTGCCTTATGTTTTAATAATATTAATGTAGCCTTTCAGCTTCAACATTTTGAGATGTAAAAGGTGTAAGACAAAATGTGTAAGTGTGTAAGATAAAATCTCAATTGTTATTTTTTTTATTTATTATTATTCATAATTGTATTATAATTTTATTTTGTAGATATGCTAAATTAAAACATCAAGAATAACATATATGATTAATAAAAAGATAATATAATATTTACACAATATAAAAATTATCTTAGAAATTAGAAACAGACATTTCTAGTGCAATATTCCAAACGATGGTGGAAAGTGTTGTTTCTGCAATTTTGTGGTTAATTTGAAACATTTTGATATATACTTGAACCTCAGCCAAGACATGTACAAATTATCAGAAAGAGGAATTGTGAGCCAATAACTAACATTGAAAGAAGAAATTGATGCTTGTTCTGTAACCAAAATACAACCAGCAAAAAATTGTGGTTGTATTACCGTAAGACAGCAAGTTTTTCCACTATAGCTGTCAGTATGAATGTGCATCTCAATGTGTAAAGTGAGAGCACACTGGGCAGGCTGCAGACACAGAGGTCCTCTCAAGTGCGTCCATTAAAAGCAGGCCAGGACCCCCAGGTGTAAGATGGTGAAGTATTTATCTCACATTGCTGCTCTGGCAGTGAACCAGAGTCTAATACTGAGCCTGGTCTTTGTAGTCTCCTCTTTGCATAAAACATAAACCATTATTCAAAAACAGGCACACTGGAGTGACACTTATAATGCAGTCTGTATTGGTCTAGGCACATCTTTATAGTGCCCTGTGGGGTTCCTTCACATCTGCAGCAGACGAGAGAAAAAGACCCCCAACTTCACACAGCAAAGAACAATTTAGCAAGAATGTAGCGAGGAGGCCGGACAGGAAATCCCCGCTGTCTCACCTGCTCGAGCCCACTAAGCTGTTAAAGTGCGGCGAGACACCCTGCTAATTCCCTCTTTAAAGCAACGCTGCACCATTTCAAGACCAAAACAGCGGCTTAAAAATGATGGAAATGCATACCACAATACCACAATAGCTGGGAAACTATGTACAAAGTATAAAAGAAAATACAAAAATGTTTTGCCAGTGCCTTAAAATACACTGTAATTGACAATAAACCACAAACGTTGTATCTTAAACATTACGTATTACGTCTGCTTCAGGATCTTATCATAAATGCAAATGATTTGATTCTAACCATTTTAAGTTTATAGTTAGCCTATAGGAATTTACAATATTGCCATTATTCTCATTCATTTAACTGTATTGTGGAAATAAAATTAAAATTGTTATCATTATACAAAAAATAACCAACAACTTTTCTGGTGGGAAATGCAAGAAATGTTATTGCTGGAAAAAAAAACAACTCTAATTTGAGACAAGCAGGTAGCTGACCCTCAACCAGAAGTTATAGTACACTTTTAAATTGAAAAATATCTGTTTAGATTGAATATGTATACAATCTTATATTATAAATACTATAATATTGTCAATATTGTTTTAGTTTGAAGTTTTTAGGAACAGGACGTGTATTAAATAATACTACATAAAAAAGGATACGGATTGTAAAACTTTATTCTTTATTAAAACAACTGCTCGAAACATCTGCAGCTACAACACATCTGTGGGAAATGTCAGTTATCAACTAAAACACATGCTGAGGTGACAGACAGCTAACAAGTCAGGCTGATTAACCTCCCTGTTCTCCATCAATTTCCTCTCCAATTTTCCTCTTCCTCGTCTCCCCAGCTTCTCTCTGTCTCCATCCAACAACACCAATCTCTCTCCCCACAGCAGCGCTCTTTCAGCACCCCAGACCTCCAGCTCCGCACTAAAATATCCACATGTAATTTTTTTCTATTGGTTTTAAAGATACAAGGCCAATCGTGTGATATGAGAAAATAAGAAAATGTTGGTAATGGAACAGACCTCGGTTTATGTTTATCTGTGTAAAAATCACATTATTTCTATCACACAATCTTATTTGTTGGTTAGCTGAAAAGAAGGATATTGGGGCAACAAAAGTGTAGTTTAATTGAGCTATTACCTTTGGCCACAAGGGGTCAGTAAAGACACAAACTACTAGTTGTATTGGCTGTGAAATACAAAGTTTAGACGGGATGAAAAAAGCATTTACCCCTGAACTAGAACATTTCAGTATCTGTCCTTTGTGAGGATCCATGTGCCAACTACGGTCTTTTTTTACTTTGGCTTAACAAGTAAAGAACATAAAGTCAAACTAATGAAAATGGGATCTAATCTAGTCATGACTACCAAATACCAAAAGGATCACAGGATTAAGTTGCATCCAATTATTTATCCACATAGAAACAGCATAAGCAGATACAGTGTAAGCTCTTTCAATTGATTTATTCATCTGAAAATAAACCTCACTCAACACTACTTCATTAAAATAGCTCTAGTGTGTTTTTGAAAATATGATGTTGCAAATCAGTGAAATCTAGGCCTTTACACAAACAGTCACAACCACCCAAAAGCTGTAAAATGTGGCATGATTATTATGAAGAAGCTAAATTTAGCATGCGTATGTACATTTTATGAAGCATAAGAGGTTTTTCTCCAGAAGCATTTATATGCAAAATTCAATCAAAACAAACTATGGTGTAAAAAGAATGCTCTCTGTATCCTCACATTCCTTTTCTCACATTTCATAATGCAGTCTTTTCTGGCTCGTGCATCATATTGGAAGCCAGATTCAGCGCTGGACAGTGATAAACAATTTCATGAGTAATGAGAGAATAACAAGGCAAAAAAGATACTGAGCTATTAACACACAAATCTGTTTGAGAATTTGAGTCGGTGAGGCTCAATATGTGATGGTGTTTATCTGGACGTCATGTCAAGTGTGTAATGTCAGAACTTGTAAATACTACTGTATCCTATGACCAGAGCCATGCGAGCCCTCACTCCTATGGCTGATCCATCCAACCTATATATCCAGAGCATGGCCTTTTAAGGTTTGTTTGTTCAATTTAATCCTTCAAATACACTGCAGGATACACATTATTATTATATTATTGTACAGAGATGTTGCCATGTCTGGACTCTCAAGATATTCATTCAGATAGTGTCCTTGTCACTGTCAGAAGTCAAGGGTGACCACAGATACACCTCCAATTACTCTGTAATGATTAAACAACGAGGACGCACCAATGTGGAGTCTAGATACCACAACTCTTTTGAATGATCAGTCTGCCCTGGGGCAGACTGATGTACTGGGGCTGGGAGCTGTGGCTGCCATAGTAGCTTACCACCAGTGAGTGTTTGGTGATCGTCTTTGAGTGTCCAAAAAGTGCTATATAAGTATAATACACTATTATTATTATTATTATTATTATTATTATTAGAGCAAGGGAAGGGTTGATTCAGGGTTTGGGTGGTATTTAGTAAGTATAATTGCGATGAATGTTACACAATGCAAAATAATATCATAAATGTCCTTGGGGTAGACTGGGAAAAGGAAAATATAGCAAAATATGTGACTTTTAATGTGTATTACTGTGCGATGTCAATGTCGGTGGAGTGAAGCTTGAGGAGGAAATAATCCATATAGTTTCGTGATGAGGCAATAGAAAGTTTCAGTAGATAAGTTTAGGTTATTGCCAGAGGTTAGACAGTTTTACACACAGAGTAAATAATATTCACATGACCACACGCCATTTGCACTGGCAGTGGTGGGTGCAGGTGCAGATACAGTTGATATTGATACAAGAACAAAGCCAAGCAACCTTGTTATAATTATGGCTTCCCATACAGTATACACATGATTGGGTCTATAGAGGGGATATTACCTGACCCAGAACTCAAATAGGTGACAAAACAAAGTAAAAATAGGTCAGGCAGAAAATTAAATAAACGTGACATTACTACAAGGGCTTTGGACATTAAACAGATGTAATATAAACTAAGGGCAAGCAATGCCCTTTGCTGTTCTCACAGGAACAGCAAAGGGCATAGTCTAAATGTATTATTATGTATTATCTAAATGTAAGATTTGTTGTCATAAAATCGAATTTTAGTGCAATAATATAATAATTCTCTGCAAATACTGAGAACATGACCCAACAACAGTCAGATCTTTAATTTGTCTAACACGCTACAATTCCTCAAGTTTGTGACCAGCCTCATGAAATTAAATTTTCTCTATGACAAAATAAGGTAAAAGTGAAGAAAAGAAAAGACTAAATAAAAGAGTTCCTTAGATTTAGATTTAAAAATTAAAATTAAAGACTCAGTTTGCTTCTAAAACTGTCATCTCATCATGATCACAGTATAACTACCTATCCAAAGGCTACAGTCAAAATAAGGTAATAAAAGTTGTTTTGTCAAACATTTATACCTTGCCACGCTATAACGCTGGACCTGCAGAGGATGGCGATCCTACTGAACTGTTCCAACCAGCACACATACTCTCTTACTGAACAGCTGCTGCACGGCTTGCTCCTCCACTCATTAATCATCATTACTTTGTTCAACACAGTCATACACCGAGAGATATCCACAGACAAGAGACACATGCACACATCAAGGACGAGCCACAGCAGGCGTTCCCCCTCATTAACACTTGCTCCATCTTTGATTACTTTTCCTGATCATTTCCAGTGCTGCACGCCAGCTCCACGTCCGCTTTCCAAAGGATCTGTTTCCGGGCAAACCGCACTACGCTCTGGCAAACATATGGAAACGACCCGCTTATATTTGCATAAAATCTGGAATATTTCAGTTTGAAGAAATAATGTCAGAGCACTGCTATTTCACACCAATAATAGAAGGTAGAAGGTAGAAGACTGCAAATGACAGGCTTGTGATATTGAAAGGTAGAGGATGTTAATACTGTTCCTGGAATGTTCTACAGTATGGATTTAACTTTAACTACATTATCCAACATAGTGTAAAAATGTCTTTGGTTCTTGCCACATAAAATCAGTACAATCAAGTGTGTAAAATAAGTGTGCTGAACTACATCAGCGTTTTTTCAAAAACCCTCGTCACTAAAGACATTCAGTATCGACGCCCTGATGGCATCAACTTAAACTCATCATACAGGACAGGGCCATCCTGTGCACAGCTGATTGGTAAAGAAGCTCCATTTTTGTATGTTCTTTAAACATATCTATCTTGTATTCATTAAATTGCAAGTGTTTTTATTGCTCAAAAATATTTGCATTCTTCCAGTCAGAGAGGTCGCCTCTCCGCAGATCTGACCTGAAGAGTCATCGGCTTGTCTCCATGTAAGTAAGTGAGTTTCATGCCATACTAAAGGATTGGTTTGATATTAATAAACGTATATATTATATTTGGGAATAGGACAGTTTAAAAACTAATATTAAAATGAATGACATGGAAATTAGAGAATCTGTTCTAAATTCTTGGGTATTCATATTGATGAAAATCTAAATTGGAAAGTTTGTGTACTCAAAGTTTGCCAAAATTGTTGCCACATTGGGTCCCTTTTTCTATAAGAGCAGCACAGTCAGTACAACTTTAGGCATATTCAAGACTAAAACTCAATAAAAAAGTAAGGGCATTTCTGTTAGAGTGGATAGTATGGAACAACACGCAAGATAAATTACAAAGCATACAATAAAAACCTTTAAAAGGATGTATAAAACAATATATTTGTCAAAATGAGTTATAGATCTCTGGACTGATCCATGTGTTTTGTTTTACTTTTCTGTAAATGTATTGAGTCTGCAATTTTTTGTTGCTGATACACTGCTTTTGGTAGAATTCTTGTGTTTTATTGTTTAATATGGTTATGTATGATAAGTAAATTTACTTTAGCCTAAACCCTTTTGGTCACGATTCTGGCCAGGTTGTTGTATTCATCCTTGTCAAGCTGTAAATGACCGAATAAACTACAACTACATTTCAGGCAAAGCAGTAAAACAACCAGAGTAGAAATGTTACTGTTTTTATCCAAGCTGCACATTCTGTTATTCCAATCTGAATATGACTGTTTTGTCCATGCACACAGATTGCCCGTTTTTAACTCAACCATTAAATAACCCATTCAAATTCTGACCTCTCTAACTTTTTATGTTCTTTCCACATGGCCTCCAAAGAACTTGCATTGGCTTTATTTTGGATCGCGCCATGTTTGTGCTTAGGGGCCCAGCCACTGTGCAACTCTCACTGCATCCCAAACCACACCAGGAACCAAGGAGAAAACTGTGGGGCCTAAGAATAGGGAAGGGACCTTAGTTAGTTAAGTTCATATGAGGCTAGATCTGGTCATGACCTGTATTTCTTGCTTGGAGAGTTTTGTCTATTGACAGTACGGCTAATAGTCTATGTTTAATGACATTTATTCGCCTGCGTCTTTAAAGCATTAAGGATAGCTTGGAAACAAGAGAGAGGTTCAAAAAACGAGAGATGACAGATAATTTGAAAAAGCATAGAGTGGAATGAGGCAGGAAGGAGGGACTCAGTAGGGGATGGTCCAGGGTGGAGCGTAACCAGGTCAACCACATCTTCTCTCCGTCTCAGTGCCTTTATGAACTATTAATCAGTAATGAGAATGTAGAAAGATCAACACAAATAGTCCAACAGGGACAGAGCACGCCACAGCATCTCATTGCTCACTGACAAGTCCATAACCTCCAACATTCATCAAAAAAAGCACTTCTCCCACATCCCTCTTCCGGCTGCCACCAAGTCTTTCCCAAATCGTTGCTTTTGCACATACCTCACGCCACTACAGATGACGACTCATTTGCAGTCGTTTAAATCTTCAGCGAGTCATTATAACTTAACCACAAAATCAAAACTGAGGAATGGGTCTTCTGGCAGACACCTTGCAAAAGTGCAATGATGAAAGACAAAGTAGATTATATTTGAGTTCACAGATGAAAAAGCCAAGCACAGGCCAGCACAATGACACAATGCTAAATGGGTGAAAAACATTAAGTAATAATTGATAACTGCCAGATTTTCCCAAACTGAAATACGAAAACATTTGTAAAAAGTGGCAGATGTGACTGTTACCTAGACACTAGTGTCACATCCCGATATTAAAATTTCCAACTCTATATTGATACTAAGGAATAGGCTCGGAACTCTAATCCGATTTCAATACCACAAAGGTAGAAAGGGTTTCAGAGGCAGTCATCTGGACACTGTTTTGAAGTGTGTCCAGATGACTACCCTGAACCTTTTCTGTTTTGATTTGTTGTATGAGGGATTACACAGAATTTTGGGCAGAATAGCACAATATTAATACAAATAAATATTTTAGACAACACACTGTCATTTTCAACAGTAAATAAATAATAGTACTTTGTGTATGTTACCATGTGATCTTATACTAGTTTTGAAAAAGCTGATATTGATTCTTGCTCCAATGTGTATCTAGTTTCAGTATTAGTTTTTGTATCGATTAGAATCTGATTTTTGATACTTTTGACAACCCGACTAGGTACTGCTGACACAAGTAAATAGAATAATTACTAATAATACTGGAAATTAGATGAAACTCATCCTGTTTTGATCAAATTCAATGTACACTAATATTTAGAGTAAAGCTTTGCAAAAAAAAAAAAGAAATTTGCAAATTAAATCACTCTCATTTATATCAGAAACAGCAAACTAAACTGGCAAAATGCATAAAACAAGACTTAAATGTTTTAACAAACCTGACACAGGGTCAACTGCTTACCCAGTAAGTCTCCCATGCCGTCTCTTCTGGCTCATTAAATATGCAGGAAGCTCTGATATGTCACCTGAACCACAAGGCTCTAGTTACTGCCCTGCATTGTCCTGATCCAGAGGCCAGACAGACCCAGAACAGCACACTGCCTGACACAGCAGTTATTTTCCACTTTTTTTCCTCAAAAACCCAAAGTCTCAAGATTGACAAATAAATACAGATCTATTTTTTCTATTCAGTTAAGATAGGTGTTTCTGTTTTTTGACAATCCCATTTTACTGAGAAGGCCAGTACTGTCAGAGATTAAAAATGAAACTTGCTATAAGAAGCAGATCTACATGAAAAAAGGGGGCTATTGGGACAGATTAAGAAAGGTCGGCATCTAAAATCTTAAAGACACATAGAGCAGCCAAGAAAAGTAGAGATGTGGGCTTTGGCGATACATTTCTGTACTCTTCTTCAATTCAGGAAACCCTAGACTTTCAGGAGCACAAGAATGCTATTTCAGCAAAGGAAATGACTGGAGACAAAGGTCCATCAGACAGTGACTACAGGTTTTCACAGTGTGCCAGGACAATTTGTCCACATTCCTTCTAAACTGAATGATTCCAAACAAGACCAGTAACAATTCTAACTTGACCAGTGCACTAAAGGTCGAACTGGAAAAACAGGGCAACATGAACATGAAAGTACCAACAGAAAAAAAAGATGCACTATGGGTGGGCAATTAAAAAAACGAGGTTCAAGTATCGCAAAAAAAGTGAATTGACTGTAAAATAAAACACAAAGGATGCAACAGTTCTGCATAATTGGCGTGGCACACTTTTTTGCTTGAAAAGATACAATGCCACACCACCTATTACTAAAATATTACCACACAATTGTGGTATATAATGTGGCAAATTGTGTCTGTGTAACTATCTGGTTCTTTTACTTTGGAAATGGTCATTGTTTTGCTTTCTTTTTTTGGTATAAAGGTATGTTCAGGAAACCACAAATGGTAAATAACTCAACTAAAACAATGTCTGAAACCGTTAACTCAAATTGGAAAATTTTTAAAGGCACACCTGGCAATACCTCAAGGCACACTAGTGTTCCCTGGCACACTCATTTCTACTTATGACAAGTAAAAGAAAACCAATTCTCTGGTGTAGCTGCTTGGGCCACAATGCCTTGCACTTGTGTGAACAATTAAGATTTTTTTGTCCCTAATTGTTTCCACAAGGATGAATGGACATAGTTAACAGGCTTTACATAATTAGAAAACTGAAAACATTGTCAGTTTACAAAAAATCTGTAATTTCCCTAGTTACATGTTCACTGATACATGTGTCCAAAACGAACTATAACAGCTATTATTTGTAATCATGTAAACAGATAAAACTTTCCCATTTCTTTGTACTGTGAAAGAGGGCACTAACCTCCGTCTGAAGAGTGTTGGCACGCTGCTCCTTGGCGGTGAGCGACTCCTTCAACACCTCGATGTGCTGCTTACAGTCTGAGTTCTGATTGGTCAGCGTTTCCAGCTTGGTCTGTAAGGTCTGCATCTCGGTCTCCTTCTTGCTCAGTTCTTGTTTCAGGTGCTCAATCTGAAATATGTGATAAAAAAAGCAGATTCATTTTAGGAAGAATCAAAGAAATGCTAAACAAAGTTCTCAGGCGTAAGGCCTTTTTGAACACAATTATTCTAACTAAATATTTTAATTTGGTCATGGTTCTTGTCAAGAATATTGCAACAATATAATAATTACTGAAATAATCAAGTGTTTTAGTAGTTAGTTTGTTGCTATTTTTCTGTACTACAATAACATTTGCACAGCAGACAGTTGAGTAAATAAAGTTCCCCACTAGTACCCACAATAAATATTGACCCTCAAAATGATTGTTCCATCTATCATTTATTGAACGATCAATCGATATAGTGATTATCGTGACAAGCCTAATTGTAGTGAATCTATTCCACATCCCACTCTAAGGCCACATCCAACCATGAACACACAGAGAAAACATACATGCACTTTCATAGTCAATACTTAAAGGAATGCCATGTACTGCAGAACAGGTCAGGAACCACAAAGGAAATCAAATGCACCAACAGTGGGAGGTTTCTGCACTGGGGCTGGCTATGTGCTGAAGATTGTCATCTGTCTACTGGCGCCAAATATGCACAAGGCTGATTTTAGGAGAGATTTTGCTGATTGTGTAAGCAGTGGTCACCTCGAGACATGGGAACTCTCGACTGCGACCGACCCAAAACTAGAAAGTACACTCAGAGACAGAACCCAAGAGAGCAAGTACAGTGTAATAGGAGACACGGGGGTAAACGCTGGGGCAGTTATTAGAGGTACTAAAGCCCCGGGATGATGGAAATGGTCCAACATTTAGTACAATACCATGAAAAATGAAATAAATGAGAGGGGTGAAGAAAATGTAAACAAAAAATATAATGAGGATGGGGTACTTCTGGTTGCTCTGTGATCCAGGGTTGTGTGGAGGGGAGGAGGAAGGTGGGAGCTGGTCTGATGGAGCTCTGAGACACACACGGAGACAAGGTCCGCTCCTAGAGACACACATGAGACAAAGAAGACAGCGAGCTTCGAGTAATGACACAGAGTCTCCTGTCAAAGCAGCTAACGGACTACACTTCAAATACTCCACACTCACCAAAACTTGCCAGAGACCTGTGTATGTGGTCAATTGTGATCATGACAAATATTCATAAGATTGCATGATTCAAAATGTGAGAGAGGAGCAAGAGAGTTGTGGTAGTGTTGTCTGTCTTGTGAAAAGTGCTTATAAACTCATTGTGGTGAATACCAAGGATTTTAGGAAGTGAGCGATACGCGTGGAGTACTGTAAGGACTTTAAAACAAACTAATTAACAAACTGTAAAAAATCAGGTACAGCGCCTTTAAAACATGTACAATAGGTTAATTGTCCAGCTATAGGTACTCTTGATCAAACCAGGTTCACATTCTGCAGCTAGGTCTCCCTTCACTGTCCTGTGTTGCCCTTTGGTCCTGACAAGTAGCCCCAGCACCACTGAAGGATCAGTCAAATGCAGAAGACAGCATTTCTCAATGCAGACAATAAATACTGCTCAGTTTTTCAATTGTTCCAGTTTAAAGTGCTACAAGAAAGACCTCCTTCTACTTTATTATTTCCAAACACCATGTGTGACCCTTAATAATTAATATATTAAGAGCACATGAAATGAATATGTGGATTAGGGCATGGCAGTTCTGGCAGACTGTATGTAGAAAGCTGAGACCAAGCAGAGCAAGCAGCGTGAGTGATGCATTCTGGGCAAGGTCAAAACAGGTGAGGAAAGAGCTCTGTCCTCTGTCTCTGCGACCTCACATTAACCTGTCAGCCGGGCCCATTCACAAAAACATCTCTTTTATGATTGCATCAGGAACTTCCTCGCTGCACTGACAAATGCCCTGATGGCCCCACAAAGAGCACTTTTAATGAATCCAGGGGTACATTTTCACATGCAGTTTCAGCTATCCCGACTATGCAACTAGAAACTCAAGACAAGTATGAAAGTTTGAGGTCTTGGTGGTTGGGAACTTTAGTTAGCCTTTGTAAGCTCTTTTTGACAGCTGATAATAGCCCTGTAAAAAGACACTATGTAGAGCAAACGGATAGGATGAGTATGTCACCCCACACAGAGAGAAGAGCAGATAATGTTAGGCCATTATTCGCGAAAAGTGGAGAAATGAAAACATGCAAAACAGCAATAGAAACCTAAACTAAACACTATAAATGATTTGTTTTGTATTAGGACTTATGCTAAACCTAGTTTTGTTGTTGGTTCATAAATTATTTAACATTAGTCAACAATATGGAATACCTTCACATATCATTCGAACATAATAGAAAAACATGCATGCATCAGTTAGCTTGGGAAGTCTACCTTATTCTTCATGAATTTAGAATGGCTCTTGTAGACATCCACCTGCTTGAGCTCATCCTGCCT
The DNA here is from genome assembly GCA_019453435.1 of Rhinogobius similis. Classification (NCBI taxonomy): domain Eukaryota; kingdom Metazoa; phylum Chordata; class Actinopteri; order Gobiiformes; family Gobiidae; genus Rhinogobius; species Rhinogobius similis. The sequence goes on along the minus strand of CM033624.1, from coordinate 18,019,927 downwards.
GTCGTCAGGGTGCAATAGGCCACTGGTTTTTAACATCTGGACCTCATCCTCTAAGTCCCTGATGTTCCTCTCCAGAGATGAGATTTTGGTGTCCTGAACCGGCAACAAAAAGCATGTAGAAAGAGTCAGTGATAGACTGACTGAATATAAATACATGAAGCTATGGATTGTATGTGACATGTATATGAGACATGCTTGATTAAGATAAATAGCAGACATGCAAGTGATTTATTCACATTCTGCAAAAGAAGTTAAGCATTTTATCACAGAAATCTAGAGGCTGCTTTTCAAGGTAACGTGTATATGAAATAAATGGTAAATCTACAATGAAAAGTGAACTTGCTGCCAAAAGTAAAAATAAAACACAGCATTGCACAGAGTCGTTCACACACTCTTCACCCAAACAACCTGAAGGCCAGTTTGATACCACCTCAGACCGGTGCTGTTGCTGTGCTATTGAGCAAGACACCTCTTCCACATTTTTGGTATGAAAGTGTGGCCACACTTCCATCAGGCAGCTTCAGGCCGCTGAGATTACAGATGTGTCTTATAGAGTATGAAAAGCACTATACAAGACTAATGCAATAATGTAATAATCTAAGCACATACCAGTGTATTATCTATAGTTGAATGTTTTACAATAAAGCATGGAAATGGGTAAGAGCCATCACATTGCATAAACAAAACAACAACAAATTCAAACAAATATGTGGATTTAGTAAAATAGTCTAAAGTGAAAGTACTTAGCACATGCAACACTAAGTACTTTCAACCAGATAAGATAAGATAAGATAAGAGATAAGAGATCCTTTATTTGTCCCACAATGGGGAAATTCCACTGTTGCAACACACAGTTTAGGACAGATGCAGTTTTGGGCAGAATAATAAAATATAAAGTCATGCTAAAAGGACAACACTTTTTACTCTACCTGCCAAACAATGTCAGGGTCAAAACAGAAAGGTGGGTTGGTGGTCTGTAATTAGAATAAACACAAAAAGATGTCTCTACTTTTATACTTTATGAAAACATTTTCACAGCCTAAATGCTACATACACGAGTTGTGATTAACACACAAAATCTCTACAGTAACGTGCATTCAGTTAATATGTAGAAAAATAGTATGTGTAAAAATAATTGTGGTTTAACAGCAAAGGAGGCTCCTTTGGAACAAGTTAACGTGTAGGCTATGTGTGTCAGAGACACATGTGGAGTCAACTGCATGTTTCACAGCTCTCCCAACTTCAAAGGCTTCAGAAGAGAGGGAAAGCTTCCATATGTGACATTTGAAACAAATTGAATAAGTGCTTGGCTCCACATGGGCCAATAATAGTCTTCATTTGGGCATGGCTGCCATTCAAACAAAAGGGAGCAATGAAACATTGTTTCTTAGCGTTCCTTCTGTGTTTGTGTCTGGATTTACAACCTCATCCGCTACCCACACTCACTTTAACAAATTAACAAAAATTCTGGGGCTAGTATCAGAAACATATTGCATTCCAACCAATAAGACTGCCTTTTGTTAGATATGAGAAATTCTCACTCTCTTAAGTGATGACCTGACCAAGGCTTCCATAGTCGGTCCTACCTTCATATCGATGACTGTCTGCAGAGCCCTGGTTTTGACCGGCTCAGCCTGGAGCTGGTTCCGACGATGGAGCTCCTGCGGAGGAACCCGGTAAAAATAAGCTTGGCGGTTCATCATCTTCACACAGACTCCCACAGACTCCGAGTTAGCCACAATACACCCTGAGCCTTGTACTCAGCTTCTGTACTCTGCTTGTCTTCTACACTTTCAAGCTGGAGACCAACAGTACTTGAGAGCATTGGAATATTTTTATAATCCAGTTTGTTTAAGGTTCTGTCTCTTTCAAAGACTATTCCATTTTCCAAAAGGTGATGTGCTTCTTCTCATAGCCTTCCTGATCCCACTATTGCAGGGCTATAGATTAAACATACCTGCCTCTGTTTTGACAGTTTCTAATCTTATCAAATGTTTCTCCGTCTGTCTCAGATGTCTCTGGCATTCAAATGCTTTTGCTTAGCAACACTTTCTGTCGGCACATGCGCCTACGTTCTTTTTTTTCAATAATTAATGGTATCTCTATGCCAACCCTAGACACAAACATACATTCAAATGGAACTAGTACAACAGAACAAGAAACTATAGTGCCTAAAAGTAAAGTAAGAGAGAGTATTTACACATATCAGTAAGTATTATTTATGCACATTTGGCAAAGATAAAAGAAACATGCTGAATAATGTGAATGTTTCTTGAGAACACTGTTGGTGGTAAAGCTGATAAGGGCCATTGTGTTTCCATGAGTGCCTTTTACATTGAGAACTCTGTGTTCATGTGAGCATATTGTTACGCTGCACATTTAGATACAGTGTTTAATCAGCTTGGTCTGTTATAGCTCTTTATTATTTATTTATCACTACTATGCTTTCTTATCGAAATGTTATCTTTGATCAGCTAATCAGGTAGTCACATGGTCTAATCAAATAATCATACATCCGTGGAATTTAAGGGCAATTGGGAAGTGCAATTTACTTGTAATGACATTTTCCCCAATATAGTTCAATTAGTACAGCCTGTCCAAAATCATACTGTCAAAATGTTGCCATAAAAGCAAAAGGGTGAACAGTCAAGACTGAAATTATGTTTGTATACTATATGACTTCAACAGAGAAACCCTTGATGGCAGGTCAAGCTGCACCACAGCAGAGGTGCAGTTGTTATTATTAGGTCTACAGGGGCCTGGAGACTGGGGAGTGTCGATTAGGTCCAGATTTATGCCTCTCAGCATGTGTGCAACTTGAATTCACGTCCATGGTCTACCCTCTAAAGAAAGGAGGGAAATAATGTCCTGTCAATTCTAGCCAAATACTGCCTTCACGTGGCCATTCATAGTACTGCAAGGTGGGATTTTACAATAGTGCACTAACGTGCACGACACGAACGACACACTAAACAATAATCTGACAACCACATGTTTTTCTTTATCATTCAAATAATATATAAATAAAATATGATGTTCCTCTAGGGATCTGCTGTAGCCACTCCTCCAATTTGGGGGTCACTGCCCCAAGAGCTCCGATCACCGTGGGCACCACTTTGGCCTTCACCTTCTAGGTCTTCTCCAGCTCTTCTCTGAGCCCTTGGTATTTCTCAAGTTTCTCGTGTTCCTTTCTCCTGATGTTGCCATCACTTGGTATCGCCAAGTCAACCACAACGGCCTTCCTCTGCTCTTTATCCACCACCACGATGTCTGGTTGGTTTGCCATTACCATTCTGTCAGTCTGTATCTGGAAGTCCCACAGGATCTTCACTCGGTCATTCACCTTTGGAGGTGTTTCCCATTTTGACCTTGGGGTTTCCAGTTCATACTCCACACAGATGTTTCTGTACACTATGACAGACACTTGGTTATGGTGTTACATGTGTGCTTTCCCTGCAGCATCTTATACCCTGCAGTTCTGTGCTGGACTGTCTCAGGAGCTTCTTTGCACAGTCCACACCATATATATATATATATATATATATATATATATATATATATATATATATATATATATATATATATAGATAGATAGATAGATAGATAGATAGATAGATAGATAGATAGATAGATAGAATAATATTTGTTCAACCCTAAATATGAAGGCTGAACATACTTTTTACACCACTCATCCATACATCCATACTCTGTCTAACTTAGACAAGACCAAACTAACCTAATTCATTAACTGTGTCATACTCAAGCTTGTGCTGCAGAAATACTCACCTCCTAAAGCGCATGCTCAGATCCCAGACCAAAACCATTGGACAAAAATGTTGAAGCGTGACATTGACTCAAGACAAGAAAAAAAACAGTGCTATCATGCTCTTGATACGAAAGTGTAATATCCCCAAAAAAACAAACACCTGCATAGTATCATGAAAGAAAAATAAGCATACAATAAAAACACAACCAGAAGAGGATAGCGCTACATGCTCTCAGAGAGTGGCAGAGAAAGTCTGCGCTAAGAAGATTTAGGAGTTAAAAATAAACAGCAGGTGTGAGGAGCTGGACAAGAATACACCTACTGCTCAATTGGTATTTTCAAATGGTAAAGATGTGGACTACAAGCATTAAATGTAAATCATATCTGAAGGAGCAGTGCAAGAAACACAAATATATACATCATTTAATATTTTCAATATAAAACACAGTCAATAATAGAATTCATCAAATCACAGTGGGAAGAGTAACCAATAGTTTTGTTCAAGTAAGAGTACTGTTACGTCAAACAAAATATAAGTATATAAAAATTATATATATCTATATCTATATCTATATCTATATCTATCTATCTATCTATCTATAGGTATACAGATAGAGTCTGAAACTATTCCAAGAAGAACTATTTTATTAAGGCGAGACACTGCAGGTGAACAAGAAAAAAAACTTACATTAAATTTTGGATGTATCCATTTGAAAGTTGTCCTGTAGTTTACGTACATAAATGTAGAGAGAAATTATATTACAATATATATAAAAATAAGACATTTATGTGTATATTTGGGACATGTAAATTTAAAAAAATGGAGAATCAGGTTTCATTCTCTTACTTCATTTTTTTGGTACATTCGATCCAAAAAAGAGAAGGGAATTAAACTGAAATTCTGACTGAAAGTTGCTGTTTGTCTCATTTTTAGAATTAGATATCAACAAATCTGTATGATCTCTCAAAATCTTGTCAACTACAAGATTGTAAAGTTTGGTGTGTGTAGGTGCTACTTTAAGGGCTGAAAAATCAATTTGAAAAGAAATTTTGAAAGAAAATTGGCTTTAAAGTTACAATGTGTCATATAAATGAATCCGAGTGGATTCAATTAAATAATAAAGCATCCTTATGTTCAGATAGGATAGTTTTTTGGGGGGGGGGTTTCAGGTGAAAGATTACACCGGGAGTGCAAACTTACAAAAAAAAAAAAGAGTTTTGCCTGTAGTGTCTCACTTTAAATAGTCTCTCAAATAATATATAATTGAGTAAACGTAACAGAGTACTACAAAAACAACATCAGTGCCATGGACAAGACACTCACCTCTCTGGTTTGCATATTTTCCAGCTGAGCTTCAGCCTCTTGTGTTACTGTAGAGATAACTCCAGTCCTTTGCCCCCGGGTCTTCTGGTTCTGACTCTGGCCTTGCAGCATCTCCAGTAGCCTTTGAATGCTCTCATCCCGGGCTCCCAGAGTCTGCTTCTGACAGTCAATCCTATTTTCCATTTCCTCCATTGTTTTCTTAAGCATGAACAGCTCTTTGGCCTGACGGTCATGCTCAGACTGTAAGCGGAAGTAGTTCTCTGCAGAAGAATCCAGAGGAGTTGGTGAAGTGTAGCCATCACAGCCAGGCACCTGGCAGGGGCTACTGGGTTGCTGGTAACTCAGGCTCTGTGCTGAAGCTGACCCATGGCCTGGACTGTAAAGAGTTGTGTTTGGACTTTTTCTAGGTCCTGTATGAAGGGTGCTAGTTAAAGTCCCTCTCTGGACAGACCCCACTGGGCTACAGCCATAAGCTGGACTGTGGATAATAATGTCTGCTTCTTGTGGTCTTAAATTCAGAGTGTTGGATGGGCTGGGTTTGGGGCTTTTCTTTAGCTCAGGGCTCTGGAGGTGACTAGGGCTCTGTCTGGGACTGGGGCGAGGGCTGTGGTCGCCTCTGTGTTCTTGGTCCAAGAGGAGGTCTTGGTGGGGGCTACAGTTTCCTTGGTGGTATTGATGCTTCAAACGACTGTTCATTTCTCTGTGTGCTCTGATCTCCTCTTGAAGCTCATGGACTGTCAACGGAATCTGCAAGTAGCAAATAAAAGGAACACAAATAATATCTTTATTATGTAGTATTTGAGTATGAAGTACGAGTAGGAAGGTTGCTTGAAACAAACCTTGTTTTTTTGTATTCCCACAGATGGAAAAACCTGAGAAAAATATAAAACAGTGTTAAAGTGTTAAAATTACTGTAATAAACTCCAGCACCCAAAAAAATACTGTATATATATATATATATATATATATATAATATTATATTGCACATTATTTGCAAACTTATATATACATATACATACGCATGCAAAAACATGCAGAGATGCAGCAGTGATGAAAAATTAGAATGAAAAACCGGAAATGCAGAGAAATAAAGAAGAAATATGTGTACGTGTGCACTGTCTGGCCTTGAGGACAAAGGATGTAATTTACAAATATGGTCACTCTCTCACACACACACATGCACACACAATGTTAATATAAGCAGATGGAGGACAACAGGAAAAAACAGAAAAAACACAGGGAAAAGGTGACACTTTCTATGCTAATGACTAAGTTTTCCTGTCAGCTACGGCTCGTCTCAAGTCGTCTAAAAGGGCGAATACAATGAAGAATATTGAATTAAAAAGGAGAAAGATAAGAGAAGTGTATAAGTCAGCACAGTGGGGTGCAGATAAAGCACAGACAGAAAAATAGACTTCCTTTGCAATGATTCAAACAGTAGAAGGAAGTAACTGCGGTAAAGAAAGGGGAAGAAAGTGAGAAAAAACTGCATGCCCCTGTTGTTTTCGTTTATCGCTGTCATTTATCACACACTTTTTTTCAACTGCACGTGAATGTTCGGCCCCCGTCGCACCTGGCTTTAAGCAGGAAAAGAGCCCGTCAAAGGCATGGGACATGCATATTTACACTTGCTATGAGATATTAGTCAACGATCAAGAGTAGCGCGAAGCTCTCATGTCCTATAAACCCACTCCTGGCATCAAGCTCTACTCAGTAGACAAGTGGGGCTGTAGCAACGGGATCCGTACCAGGAAACGGGATCTAGCCTGCACATGCGCCAAGTCTATTCAAAGCACATTTTAAATTGTAGAGAAAAGAACAGATGTGTTTCTAATGATTGTTTTATAATGATTTATGAATATTTGAGCAATATTTATATGCCAATTAAAAAAGAACATAAGGAAGAATAAATAAATAGTTCAAGTTATTTTGAGGCACTACTTGAATGAGCTGATAGACATGATGAAGGTAAAGGCACAGGTTCATCTTCAAGAGTGACTGAACCCTTTGCCAACACTAAATTGCCCGTAGTGAATGAATGTTGAGAGTGAATGGTTGTCTGTCCATGTCTCTGTGTTAGTCCTGCGATAAGTTGGCCTCTGTCCAGAGTGTACCCTGCCCAAGGCCCAAAGTCACTGGGATAGGCTATGGTCATCTGCAACCCCTAACGGGAACAAGCAGTAGAAAATGAATGAATGGATGAATTATAAAACAATAACAACAAAGACTAATAAACTTATTCTTTTTGTACCATTTTGAAACATCTTTTGAGGACCTATGTAATTCCATTGGGAATCGCAAAATCTCTGAAATTTGCACATTTTAACTTTACGTACTTTTACAATCTCCTCATTGGGTGTTCAGTGGGCATTTAGTGAAAATCTTCTTGAGGATTGGGAAGCCAAAAGTGCTACGGTCTCTAAGTGGCAGAGCCACAAAGTTCAATGACAATTTTGCTAATTCATACTGAGAATGAGGCAAGTGCTTCCTTGTGACAAAGCTCTAATCCACCACAAAGCCCCACTAACAGCGCCATCTCTCAACTGTTGAAAAGGCAGAGTATGATGCAGGCCCCATGAGGGCTGTTTAGTGCTGCTTGTGGCTTTAATTTCAATTCCTAATACTGTTTATCACCCCTCATGGCGGTTCTGACCCCAGGTTGAGAACCACTGCCCTAGTAATATGTGTATTTTCTACACACTTTACTACATTAGCAAATCTGTTTATAATTAAATTTGTAATGGAACAGAAAATAACTAATTTGTCAACAGAAACATCACAAACATAACAAGTCACCTGCACTTCCTCATGGTTCCTGTACTGGTCTTGGTGGTTCCTGCACTGGTCTTGGTGGTTCTTGTACTGGTCTTGGTGGTTCCTGTACTGATCTTGGTGGTTCCTGCATTGGTCTTTCAAAATTGAGCCTCTCATTCTGTTGTCTCGCATGAGCCCTTTGTCTTGCTTCATCTCCGAATTGCTCCACATGCTAGTACTGTTCATGTTAGGACCATGTTTGTCTTCTCTTCCTCCATCCATTTCTCGCTTTAGGTGATCATTCTCTCTCCGTAGTTCTCTCAGCTGAGTATGTAGCTCAAAGGTAGAGGCCTCTCCCCGTCCATCTGAAAGCAGCAGATTCTGTGGATGCCTACCAGACTGACGCTGGAGACTGTATGTGTGATGTGTGCTCTGGTCTCCATAATGGCTTGATTCTGGTGGTGATCCAGATGAGGCTATGTTGGGGCTGCTGCCGGAGGCTGCATGTCGTCCAGTGTGAGAGTGATTAGTGCTCCGACCTAGAGTCATACTGCCTTTGGGATGCACACTGGATTGCTCTAAAGGATCACAGTCGCTGCGATACATTGTGCCTGAAGTGGCATAGGCAGCACTTAAAGACTGTATGTTCTCCATGGAGAGGGTCTTCCCTCCTGGGCCAGTTGCCAGACCATAGTTAGTTGGTTTCTCTGGTGCTGTGTTTTTCTCCTTCAAACTGGATCTTGAAAGTGACCCTGGTCCAGGTGGTTTTGAGCTTGGTGCAGGCGGACCTCCTGACACTGAGCCTGGCTCTAGACCAGAGCGGCAGCCTGGGGTAGATGTTAAAGTCTTGCCTTTTGCATGTTTAGGGGCTCTTGAAAAGCGAGAGTGGGACACACTGGCAGCAGCATGTCCACTACTCTTTGACACAGCAGAGAGTTTGCTCTGAGCAGGTTTGGCTCGAATATTTATAGGCATTTTTCAATGACAATAATTTATTTCCAACTATAACATACAGAAGTTAATTGTCATTTAATGAAGTTAAGGCTGTCATAGACCATATACACGATGACGTTGTCCATTTTCTAGACATGATGCTGAATTTTATTCAGCCTTTGGAGAGCAGTGCAATAGTTGATCACAGGCATCAAAGGTAAAGGCTTTTTGACTGTGCAAGACATCATGTTATCTGGAAAAAAATTATAAAAGCACAAGTTAAAGTAACATGAACATGGTAGAATGAGGACGAATGAGGGTTTACATCGACTAACATGAACATGAACAACATAAATTTGGGCACTTGCATTATCCTTCAACATAAAGCTTTATTTTCTCTCTCTTTTTTTTTTCGTTGGGGATCTGCAGATTATCTTCGATGAGCAGTTCTGGGTTCTGAAATATTGATATCGGCATTGACCATGTAAAATCCTGTATCAGACGATCTCTAGTTCCAAGTACAATAAAAGTTAAATAAATATAATATAATAAGACTTGATAAGTGTTTATCAAAAAAAGATACATCAGCTCTGGACCATTGGGGACAGTGGCACAGAGAGTGTAGGAAAATCATAATCCCTCCTCTAATCCAAGAGGATTGGGTGCAGGGAATCACTGCACGTGATACAACTGAGAGATTGGTTGGAGATGTCTGTCAGTCATAACAAAGCTGTGATTCTTGCGTCTATCATGGACATGGTTTTTGAGTCTGAATGCAGGATTCTTACATATACATACAAAATTATAGCAGACCATGGACCTAAATTAACACTGATAGTGCTGATCTTATAAATAATAAAAAAAAAATAGCAGTAAAAGAAATGTAGGTACAAACGCAAAACTGAGCCCCTAAAACAACACACAGCCTACGCCGACGTAAAGAAACTAGTCGTGAAAAACAAGCTAGTAATTTGGCATCCCCATAAACTTTTAAATTCAGTTTAAGCCTCTTCAAAATTGGACAGCAGCTGTTGCAACAAAAACGGGATTGTTCTGTCGAAGGTTAACATTACGATGGCACATTAAAGTGAAATGATGATGAAGTAAAGTGCACTTTGCTCAAAGTTAAGTAGTGTCTATGTCGTTAGCATGAATAAAGCGTCTGCACACGTGAAATACAGGCTCGATCTCTACTATAACCCGCCATTAAGGATTAGTTTCTTGCTCATACACATGGCTATGGGAATTTGAGCTTGGTTCAAGCTAGAACATTACATAATAATTAATCTTCTACGCAAAATAAAAATGCACTATATCCATCTAAATTCTCAAACTAAATGATGTGCATATCTCACCTGTGCAAAACAAAGTGTCCTGCGGCTCCTCTCATCACAGCTCCATGATGTCACCGGCTCAGCTGTGACCTGTACTGACCAACAATGTGACCACAATGTGACCAACTGGCAGCAGCGTCATCCTCATCATCCTCATCCTCCTCATCCTCCTCAGCTTCAGCACCAGCCCTGCAGCCTGCAGCGGGGCGCTGCTGCTTCACTTGTGGCGGTGTCGGTGCGGTTACTCCAGAGCCACGAGGGACTGGCTGGAGCTCACCGGAACCAACCATCTGTTACTTTAGAGTCCACCGAGTCTACCCAGTACCCATAGTTACTAAACAGAGTAAAATAGTTTGATTTTTTAAATAAAAAAGGCGACTGGCGAAGGTTTTATTACATATTTTATATTTGCTTATTATTGTTACACTTAACAAAACATATATGATAAGCTAAGTATGTAAAACATAGTATAATAATTATACAATTTCATCACCATCCTGATTATTATAAAGAAGGGACTTTTGTGTGCAGGCATAGACATGATTTAACCACATTTGTGAGTCATCTGAACAAGCGGAACAAGCAGGCAAGTAACATCCATTAATAAGTACAAGATATTTAGTCAAGAAACGTGTACTGTGCTGTGCTCTACAGTTGATACTTGCACGTTTTAGAGGGAGACATATTAGAAATGAATGAGAGCTATGAGAATGGACATGCAGGCCTATGTCATTGTGTAGTAGAAAATATATAAAGTTACACAAAACTTTCACTAATTTTTTTGTCATAAAACTTGAGGTTGTCCAAAGATAACGCTATCCTCATATGATTCCAGAACAAAGGTTGAGCCTTTGGGTTTTTTGGCCAGGACAAAACCGATTTCTTGCACAGCCTCCTTCTCAGCTGCAGATATTTGAGTTTCGGAAACATGTCGTCCAGCAGCACCAGAACAGCTGAGTCAACCTAGGAGGCACACAATGGTAGATGTTGTACTTCACACTGTGCATAATAACAGTCAAAATGTTCTCACCTTTTCATCCAGAAGTCTCTGCTGAACCATGAAGAAGGCCTGGCGTATGACCCCGTTTGCTGTGTCTCCCCCACTTGACAAGACAAACACTGTCTTCACACTTTTATAGACAGCATTGTGCAGGTTCTCAATACAAGACACTCCTGGGACCCAGTCCCTCTCTTCCAAACAGAGACAAAATCTTCGGTTCCCCGTGTTTTCCAGTTGCCAAATTAACTCGTTGTAAACCCAGTCTCTCACAGCTTGATTTTTAGTGTCAAACAGAACAAAAGCATCATAATGGTGTTTGGAGTCACTTCCTGTTAACTGTGAATAACCCTTGTATCCAGCCCAAAGCACCTGGAAGCTGTACCACAAATCCCAGCTGTAGAGATGATTTAGCAGGGGAAGAGCTGTTAACATCAGGCACAAGAAGGTACACACGAGAAAAGCCAGGCTTCCATAAATGTCCTGGCAGGAACTCTGTCCTGCCAACAGGAGAATACTTTTCTTCTGTTGTGACTCTGGAAATCCACATTGCACATTGGTGGTGAGATGAGGGATCTCTATTGAAGTTTTACTCAAAAAGTCTGCAAACCAAGCTGTGCCGCAGTCACATCTAAACGGGTTTAGGTGAAGGGTGAGATTACCAAGAGTGCTACCATTTTGTAAAAGGACTGAGAATGATTCCTGATTAAACTCCTTTATCTGATTATCATGGAGATAAAAAATTTGCAATGACTGAATGTTTGAGAAGAAGAGGTCAGGAACAGAAGCAATCCGATTGCTGCTGAGGTCCAAAGTGGAAAGATTGGCTCCAAACTCTATCGTTGGGGGTAAGACTTGAATGTAATTGTGACTGAGGTCTAAGTATTCCAAATGGAGTAATGTGGAGAGGTTTTGCCATGGGAGACTGGTTAGCTCATTCATACTGATACTAATAAATCTAATGCTTGTTGGGAAGTTAAACCAAATTTCGGGTAAAATTTCTCTTAGGTGATTATCAGAAATGTCAAGATGAGTTAGATTTGTCAAATTTTGAAAAAAATGGTGGTAGTTATAATTGTCTGATTCCCACATAATACCCAAGTGATTGCCATTGAAATATAAGTAATTTAAGGAACTACTGACAAGCTTCTTACTTATGCGCATCCCAATACGGTTGTTTGCTAAACTCAAAACTGATAATTCAGTCAGATTATTAAGGAATTCAAAACCATGACCCATTCCCTTCAAATTAAAATGAAAATCATTATTACTAAGGTCCAACACCTTAAGGGTGTTTTTGAGTTCACTGAAAGCTTCATTGTAATAGAGATCAAATCTATTGTATGACAAATCAAGATAAGCCAAACCTTTCATGTTTGTAAAAAATCCCTTCTTTATTGCCTGATTCATGTAATTAAAAGAAAGGTCAATGCAAACAGCATTCTCCATCCCTTTAAAAACAGCTTGGTCAAGAAAGAGAATATCATTCGCAGATAAGTTAAAGCTCAGTTTATTGTTGCAGATATTTTTTCCAATTTGTTTAATAGTCAAAAATTCTGTTTTCTTGTCTGGCATTGTATTTGGCAGGTCTTGTTGTGAGCTGTATTCGACAGTGGGGACTTCTCGTTCCCTCTCCCTCTCAGGTTGCTCAGAGTGGGAATATGCATGTGGCTCGTGACACAAACTGACACCTTTCAGCATGTTTTGTGAAATGTCAATGGTTCTGATTGATGGCAGTGTGCTGAGAGCTTTTACATCACAGCTGTCAATGAAGTTCATAGACAGATCTAGAGTTCTTAAATTGTGAAGTTTTGATAGAACCTTATAGCTATCATCTGACAGCTTTCGGAAAAAATAACCAGTAAGAGATAGTGTACATAGGCCAGATATTTCAGCAAGATGTGATGAAAGGTTGAGTTCGGTGTATGTTATTTTAGGTTCATAGTTGTAAATAAGGCTAATCCATACTAAGTTTTTTAGCTCTGTATAGAATGTACCATTTTGAATCTCATTAGCAAGAAGATTGTCCGATAAATCCAACCTTCTCAAATTTTTTAAAGGCGTAAATAAATCTTTTGGAAACGTCTTTAGTGAGTTCCCTCTTAAGCTCAGATAGGAAATTGAACTATTTTGACTAAATAGGGACTTTGAGTATAATTGCAAAGAAGCATTATTTGGACAAGGAAAACAAGGTCTTACTGCATGATCACAGCGCTGGCAATTCCACTCCAAATTCAGATAAATCAGATTGGTCAAATTTTCAAAAGTATAATTTGGTATTTCTGTAATTGTGTTCTCTTTCAGATCAAGATGTTCAAGGGATGAGGGCAATCCTTTGGGAACCGTTGTCAGATTATTATACCCTAAAGTCAGATTTTTTAACTTGGGTAGATTTTTAAAAACATCCTCACTTATGTGGAAAGACTGCTTGCAATTGTTGGCATAAAAGCAATTCCTTGAGATGGAAAGAACGTTAAGATTGGGGGCTTTCAAGCTGTCAATGCGAAATATGTTGTTATTCTCTATATTCAAAATCTTTAGACTTTCCGGTAACAAAGGGAGAGATGAGAGGCTGTTTCCGTAAAGATAGAGATTTTCAAGCTTTTGAAGACTTGTGAAAGTATGAATGTCAATTTCCAATGTGTATGGCTTCAGCACTTCACAACTGGGAATACAATTCACTTTCAAAGTCTGAAGGTTTGGGACTCCCTGAAAAGATAGTTGCTGTAGTTTTCTTATCTTAGTTTTACTCACATCCAGCGATGTTACTGTTTTGGAGTGAAACGAAGGGACATGGTTGAGAGGTCTTTCAGAGCAGTCTACTGCATTGCCTTTGGCATCACATGGGAAAAAGGTCATGTTTATAGTCCAAATCATTGGGAGATGTCCTAGCAACAAAACTGATGTTAACAGAACCTGAAAATAGAAAACAGTGTCTTAATTACAGCATATACGCTACACATACAGCCATATTAAAATAAACAAATAGTAATGAAGGATGTCCAACACTTTTAGTTTACTTGCTTGCTAAGATAAAGTAAGATTTTTATATTTTTGGTGGGATTTTAATCACTCTTGGTGGATTTAAAACATACCATGGCACATCACCTACTACTATGACTTAACCAAGTCAGATCATTTAGTAAATAATATGGTATATAATGAGGCAAATAATGTCTGTGCAAATGTCCAGTTCTTTAAATTTGGAATAGTGATGAATTTGCGTTCTTTTTTGGTGCAGAGGTTGCTACGGACACTACTCAATATCATCCGCATTTGTGAATCTGCTGAAATTAGATATTTGTTTCAAGGCACACTAATGTTCCCCGGCACGCTGGTTGAAAATACTAGTATTAAGCAGCTCAGCTTGTGTGTTTAAGGGAAGTTGCTTCTGTAGATTTCGTGAATTGAGAGGTTTCTTTTGAACGTATCCATGGAGACGAGACTGTGCTTGGGGCTAACCACCTACTTCTTTCTTTCTATACTTTCGACATCAAGTAGGATGGAAATACTTCACAAGGGCGTTTTTACAGTTCTCTTCTCTTCAATTATCATTATATAAAACAAATGCAAGCCTGTCTTGCAATGTCATAAAAAATGTGTTGCATGTTTGTTGGGCAACAGAGCTCATCCCCTCATTTCTCTCACCACTTGCATGACAGCATTCCCTTCAAATGCTGCATTAAATGAGCATTGAGAGCCCCCAAATAAATAAATAAGGAAAATTTATAAATAAATGTAGTTTTACAGTTAAGGCATTCATCTTCATTTCTTTTGTAATGTAAACCAAGGGCATGAGAGATTTTAGAAAATGAAAAATGAAAGATGCACACTTACCATAGTTTGTGGTGAAGTTGACTGTAATCAGGAAACAGAGAATTATAAGAATTCCTCTTGGCTCTTGCAGCCTTATGAGTGAACAGGAAATGAAAGTGTGCTGAAATATATTATGAATATCAGTCTATCATGTGACTTGTGAGGGAGTGTCTTACTCCAGAGTTAGCGTGGTCATGTTCATCAGTCATGATTGTTGGGATGTAAAAAAGAGAAGTAAATGATAAGACCCCCCTCTCTTCAAACTATGTTATCTGTATGTACAATTAGAGGAGAAGTAACATTCTTCATGTGACAATTTTTGTTTCTAAATTAAGACTATTTTTCAGAAGTTTGGGATGTGAAAAAAGAAGCAATAGCCAGTGTTTTCATGAAACTGCACCATCAAAGATCAAAATTAATGTGCTGAAACAAATTTTGCACTTCTATTCCTTTTTTATTTAGAACATCAGTATTTTTTTTCTTTCTATAGTTGATTTAACATGTAGCTCAGCTCTCCCAATTTCTAATTTAAACCTTGTGGGTTTAGGAAATTGTGTATCTGATTGTACATTTAGTGATTTGGCTGCGGTGCAGTGCAATTGTGCATTCTTTAAGTGAGTTTCATCCCAAACCAATCATCTTTGACGAGAGGATACATAATTTTTTTACTCCCTTTTAGAAAAAAATTACAATGTTTATAATTACTTAAAACCATGCATTTACAAATAGAGGTGAAATTTTGTTGTCAAATGCATGGTGTGACCTGTCTGTGACGGAGTGTGACCCCTGTGTTAATAAATGACACAGTGTGTGCATGTAATTTCACTAAATAATAATTTGAGAGTATTAGGCAGTAAAAGGGGGAAAATATCTTTACATTTTCAATGCGAGGCAATAAACTAATGCATTTATAATAAGAGTATATGGGCGAAATTGTATTTACCATTATGGGCAATAGTTAACAAAAACGAAGGACAAGAAATGCAGTCTTTTCACTGATTTTTCATATGGGTCACAAGGACATAACAAAGGAGATGCGATAAAAATACTCAATAAAAGTATGAATTTAAGGACTCACTAAAGTGATAATTTTGTAAACAATTTAAATTTATTAGAGTTTGCATAATTGTAGGTAGTTTGCACCCAGAAAACATGAAATAAAAGGCAAAAACTTTGTTGGCTTTTAATTAACGGGGAAGATCAAAACAGTCATTTATAATGGAAGTTTATGCAGCTGCTGTGGGTGGTATTGGGCTTAAACTAGAATTTAAAGGATAAATTATTTATGGCAATGTATGGAATCAAAGCGCCAATGGAAAGAGAAGAGAAAGAAAAAATAATTCCAAATGATTAAAACATTAGATTTAAGTTTTAATACAAAAGTTTATAAACCCAAATAACAACATTTGTACAAAAAACTCCCAGTGTTTTTCAATTAGCTGTGTGTATCTTCTCTTTTATTCTGGGGTAAAAACAAAGGCTAAAGTCAATCTCCCCACTGATCATAGACGCCGCTAGGCCAGTCACTACTATTGTTCAAGATTACTTTTTTTTTCTCCCAAAGTAGCAGAAGTATGTGATGAAAATTAGCAAAAGAGTTACTAAAGTTTGGCAATTTTAAGTCAATGTAATTTTCACAAGAAAAATGTTATTCCAGTTCAAAAATCAACATACATAATTTGTACGAAACACTCCCAGTGAGATTTTTTTTCCCAACAATGCCCAAGAGTTAAAATAGCATAGTAGATAGTTACTGTGTTCGCATCCAAAAGACACAAATGTGCACAGAAGTGAAATGTGCTATTGATCGTAATTTGACAATGTCATTTCCTCTTTCCTTTTCATGATGTTTAATTCCGTAAGTCAAGGCACGTAAACATGTGCTTTTATAAATTGGTTTTATTGGGAAGTTTGCATCGCCAGTGTCATTTGTCAATTGGAACTACGGTATTATTACAGCATATGTTACAAGTGAGCACTTAAATAGTGTTATAAAAAGCTTTGGCATAGAATATGAAATCACTAAAGGAAACAGGAGCAAACAATAATTGACACCTTTCTGCTTCCTAGCTTTACAGTGAGAATTTCAACTAAAAACAAAACTTAACCTTGCTTAAACAAATGCTGAATGAACCAGAGAGCAATATTCATGAAGCCATCTGACTCAGCGTCCACCTTTGAAAGCGAGTGATTATTTCCTGGATACCACAATAGACTGGAAAGAAAAACACCAGCAAATGTGAATAATGAAGCAGAACAAAGCCTTACAAGTATCATGCAGTTATATCCAGTCCGAGGACAGGGCTTACCGAACTGGGACCTGCTTTGCTTTCAGTGCTCTGTAATACTCAATGCCTTGCTTGTTAGGGACTCGTTTGTCATCTTCACCTAATGTAAGCAACACAGGTGTTTGTACCTGTAAAAAGCATTATCAACAGTTATTTGCATGTCCATTTTGTATTAAAGATGAAAATACAACACGAGGCACCTTTGGAACATGTTTAATTGGTGATAAGCTCAACATTCGTTCCAAAACTGCAGGGTCAGGAAGGCAGTCAGTGCTGTAGTCAAAGCCAGCCTCAACAATACACCTGCAAAACCGAAAGTGCAAGTTTCAATTATCATTATTAGATTCATTTGTGACCCATTCTGGATATATTTTGCATAACATTTACCAGTCTGGGATGTCGGTGCTGCCAACCATCGATGCTATGTTAATGACAGGATTGCGTGCAACACATGCTTTGTAGAAACCAGGATATTGTCCAATCAGGTGACAGGCCAGAAAACCCCCATGAGAGCCACCTGATACGGCCACCTTTTCTGAATCAAAATCACCGCCTTGAAGAACAGTTTCCACTGCAAACTGAAAGACCACAAACACTTACTGTAAAAAGATTATAAAAGTAAAGGGCTACTTTGCTTGACACATATTATAACGGTAGGAAATTCAAACTTACTTGGACATCTTTTACATCCTGTGTACCAACATTGCCGGGCAATGAGAGTACACTGTCTTGTCCAAAGCCAAGAGACCCGCGATAATTCACTGCAAAAAGCCGAGGATTTCAAAAAGACAATATTTTGAAACATGTATACACTTTTTTAAATACTGTTTTGTTTTTGTTTTTTTACACACACCAAGTAAAGATGCAAAGCCCATTCTACACATCACTGAACAGGACAGAAGCCAATCAGCAACAAAAACTGAGTGAGGACCCCCTGTATTAAAACAATTGAAAATATACAGTCAAAAATGTGTTGTGCAATGCTACAATGTGTAAATCACTTACCATGAGGAATTAAAACCAGAGGAAGCTTCACACCCTCTTTCACTTCTTTAGGTTTGATGAGCAAGGCTTCAAAATCAAGTCCAGCTAGGAATGACAAGCATTTATATTACACATCTACCTCCTGTATAAAGATTGAACCTTTGCATTTTGCCACATAATATAGTATAGTATTGGGATGGACCTACAGTATTGGCTGTTGTCTTGCTCTGGTGGAGGGGTAAAAGTCAGGGTCTTCCAGTCAATATCTTCTAAAACATCGCAGTCCTCCAGAGTAACCCAGGTCACTTTCTCCTGAGATTCGCTGGCCGGAAGGAAGCCCACTCTCTAAAATATGTTCAGAACGCTAATGTTCTTTTTGTTTACTTAAGATTACACAGGACAAGAACTTCCAATGTAATTAGTCCTACCAGGCGTGGAGGGTGATTTGGTGAAGAGCAACTGACCACCATCAAATCTCTAACTATGTTCAACAGACACCAGTTTCCTGCATCTGAGTCTAGGAAATAACAAATATATTTGAATGAAACATTTAACACAAACCCATTAATGTATTTAAATCACAATTTCCATTACTGAATGATCAAATATCTATAATTCTTTTATATAGTAATAGTTGAAAAATTGCAATTCTCCCTGTGCAATTCTCAGCTGCCAGCTCAGCGCCATCAGAGGCAAACTAGACTTACAGTGGAACCATAAATAAAATAAACTTCTCCTGCATTAGAGCTCCACCCTAATGCCTTGATTCAACTCTTAGGCTACTTACGTTTACTCTTCAAGAGTAATATATTCAGATCACTCACTTGATGTCAAAGAAGTGATAAGATTAGTGTTGATGTCCACCATTAATAGATCCTTAAAAAGGTTTACAAGATTAGTGTAATGTCTCGATGTTTATCACAACAGAAATTAAATTACATACCATACGACTTTTCTGAGGACTTGCAACTACTACACGCTGGCTATCGGCTGACCAGCACTGGGGCGATAGCTGAGAGCTATAGATACCAGTGAAGCCATCTTTAAAACAAAAACAAAAATTAAAATAAAAACATGAAATTGTAACTGATAACATAATAATCAAGAGTAAAAAAAACATACCTTCTCTTGGTCTATTTACTATATCCACAATCACTGATGTCTTTTTGGTATACCAGTCATACTAGAATCATGCACGCAGAACAATAAAGATTTAGTGTCATAGTATGAAGGCTACAAGCGAAAAATGTAGTTTTATAGTGTTTTTATACCATGCACAGCTTGCTGCACTGCATA
The DNA here is from genome assembly GCA_019453435.1 of Rhinogobius similis. Taxonomy (NCBI): domain Eukaryota; kingdom Metazoa; phylum Chordata; class Actinopteri; order Gobiiformes; family Gobiidae; genus Rhinogobius; species Rhinogobius similis. The sequence goes on along the minus strand of CM033624.1, from coordinate 18,000,435 downwards.
TGTGGTCCATAAACAGAGCACTCCAAGTATACAATCCTACAGTGGTCTGGACTCAGCCTGGGAGAGCACACTGCAGCGGAGTCTGAGGTCAACTGCTCTGAGGGAGACAACAAGACTAACGTGAGTATATGAAAACATTCCCCCCAAAAATACTTAGACTTCTGTGTGAATAGTAAGGGACAAGCTATGTTAAAGGACAGGATTAGATGCAATACGTGCTTTGTAGAAACCAGGAAACTGTCCCATCAGGTGAGAGGCAGGGAAATCCCCATGAGAGTCACATGCTATGTCCACCTTATCCAAATCAAATAACACTTTCCAGCACACTAAAAAATGTTGTATGACGAGTACTTGACATGACTTACCACATTTTCCTCCTATGAGATCCACATAGAACAAAGAGGACCTGCCAAAATACAGAAATGTGGGTGTTTACAAGAAAACATTAACAATATAAACCTGTATTTGATTTAAGGTTAAGGTACATTTTATTGACCCTGTAAGGCAGAGGTGTCTAACTAATTTTGAGAGGCGGCCGAATTTAGAAAATCAGAGACCGCCCGGGGCCGCAACAGAGACTTAAATTGCACTACAATACATTTTCCTTACCCACAAAATCTCCACAGTACATAGGAGATTTCAGTTGCCCGAAGTTTTACATTTACAAGGTATATTTGGTATATTTTAGAATTTAGAAATGATAATACCTTATAATCCACAAATTAGCTTCTAACTATGTGTTTTAGTAATAAATCATGTTGATATTAATTAAATAATGTATTATTAGGCCCAGTAATTACTGATGCAGTGATCTGCACAAGCCTGGGATTTTAAGGGGGTCCTCTGTCACAGTGTCAACAGTGGTTTAACTCTGGCTCTTGTGTCAGTGAATTATCAAACCATCAGCTGCAGGAGTCATGAGCTGCAGCTAAGTCAGCCAAGTCCTAAGTCAGCTTTAGGACGAGTGCCGTTTGTTTATCTGTGAGCAAAGTATTGCAGCAGTGCTTTTTTGCGTTATTGAGGAGAGAAAGCCGAAAGAGACACGGGAGAAAGTGTGAGAGTCAGATGCCCACCCCGTGTGTGATGTACATCTATAACTCACTGATACTTGTCACACACTGCCTGACTCTGACTCTGTGAGAGCCACATTTGGCCCACAGGCCGCCTGTTCGACACGTCTGCTGTAAGGAAATTTGTCTTCTGCATTTGACCCATCCATCAATGACACTGGGGCAACATGACAGGAGCACCGGGTGCTACAGTGCAGTTCCAGAGGACCAATCTCCAGATAATTGAGCTAGGCTTGGTCAGGACCAGTGGAAGTAATGAAGTACTGTACTTAACAAAAAAAATTGGGTATGCCTTTAAATGACTTTTGGGAAATACTTTTACTTTTTAATCTTAAAGTACATTTTAAACAGGTACTTCAAAACTTTTGCATAAGTAGATTTTCATACGTGCTTACTTATTTTCTATACTTCTTATATCTGTACTTTTACAAAACTGAGTAGTCCTGACCAGGACTACCGTACCTGAATTTGATGTATTGTGCATGTTCTGGGTTGAGATTTACACTATTTCTAGAATACTAACCTCCTGTTAGGGCAATATTTAAGGCCAAGTCTAAATGGTTCATGCCACCAGCCCACAAAGACAACACCAGTATCGTCTGGAGCCCAAAATGCCTGAAAAAGAGTGATATTAAGAGATGCTAAATACAGAAAAATGGGAGTGTGCAAGATATAACAGAAGTATAAACCAACCTGCCCGGGAGAGATATCTTCAGGCACGCCTTCCAAAATGGACACATTGTCCCCTTCGATGTCCAAAACACAAAGTACTGGGCTGCTCTTACTGACCAGAGCCTCACCCCAGTCTTCGTAAAAGGCAAACTGGTCTCCCTACAGGATAGTAAGGAGGAGATGTGTAAGTCAGTGAGGAGATGTAGTTGAAATTAATGGAACAATTATATTGTGCACTCACTTTAACAGTGTCCTTTTTCTCCAATCTCAGAGGTTCATCCTCATCCCCAATTGTAGACTGTTCTGGTGAGGCAGTCTACGAGAAAGAAAACGATCACAATTTAAATATACAGGACAGAAAAGCTTTTTATCAGCAATTCTATGTAAACAGATTTGCAATAGACAGTATATGTTGAAGCAGGAAGTCATTTTTGATTACTTAACACATCCAACTTGACAGAAGTGCAGAGATTTTGCAAACTTCAGGTCTTATAAAAACATGCCTGTAGTTCAAAGTCAGACAAACCTGGAAAAAGGACTCGGTTTTGGGTCGTTTCTTTTCAGCCACATAAAGGAGATGGGTTTCTGAATGGGACCAAACCAGACACCCAAACTGTTCTACAAGAATAAACAATTGGTAATCAAAACATGGAAAACAAATTATATTCTGTTTTATCAAAATGACCAACCATCTTCATAAACTTTTCCATGTTTTTTTAAGGCTGTGAGGTTTATACTTTTCATTTTGATGTTCTTACTCCAGACCTGAAAAGGGCAAATGAAAAACTGATTTATTTGGTAGGGTAGATACAATATAGCAACTGCACCCATAACACAGTCACAATACACAAACCGACCTCCAAATATTGCTTAACTTCTCCCTTGATGGTGCACTCCCTGACAACTGCTTTCATTTCCCCTGAAGGAGAATCTTTACTTAATACCCTAATTTTAAAATGAAGATGTCCGTTACACAGTGTTTGATTTTCCACAAAATATGATACATTTTTTGAATAAAGGGTGAGCACTTCACTCACTCTCCTTTGATTTCAGAGCAGTTTCCACAAGCCCCCGAGAATACCACTGATGTGTCATCGTGGAAAACTATATACTGTCTGCAAAATTTGACATTCTCGTTTCTATCGAAGTCACGCTGGCTCCATTCTGCAGAAACACAAGACACATGGGCTTTCAGTTTCATTAGAGAACCACTGGAAGCCTATTTTACCACAAGACTGCAAACCTGTGTAAATGTTGCTGTATTTGCCTCCATACTGAGAGGTGATGACTGGTCCCACATCTGCCCTGGTCAAAGAAGGGAAAAGGCTGAGCTCTCTGTACAGTTTGGAGATTTCTTCAGGGTTTGATATCACCTGGCAATAAACAGCAGAATAATGCAAAGTACGGCTCAATGGCACAAACTGTCTCGCAGCGGACAGAAATCGATTCATTGTCTTTAAAGAAGAGTGCAGTAATAATTATACAAAGTTAACGTTCAACACGATACAATACATTGCACGAACGAAACCGAAAGAAATACACCAATCAAGCAACAGGAACTTCCTGTAGGAACAACTTTAGTTACGTTACAACAGCTCCAGCTGCTAGCTTAACTTGTCTGAGTGAGTCTACAGCGTTTTAGCTAACTCCGAATTCATGTCAATAACGTGATTAGAGAAAAGTCAAGTGTTTCAAAGACTTAAATTTAAACTACGGAAGTTAATCTGGCTAAGCACATAACGTTAATTTCGATGAATAACAAGAGGTTTATTACCGGAGCCTTCATAGTTACGAGCGCCTCAGTCCTCAACAACAATGAAGGTGCAAAGGTCAGTGCGGACCACGCTTCCGGTGCACAACATAAAGTTATATAAATAAACAAGAAGAAACGGGAACTGAAATCGAGAGTAGGCGAACTCGTACAAACGCTTAACGTTAAATGTTTTTTTCAAGCAAAAGCTCGCAAAATTTCAATTAAGTTGCAATATATATGCACTTCACCACTTCAGATATAATGTACTTCCTTATTTTATTTTGCAAGGCTCTAAATTGAACCGGAAATGAAAATATTGTGATTGTGCAGTCACGGGTTGTCTCATAAGGCGTATGTCTATGGGAACGACATGGGCACGGCCCACGCTCATGGATCAATTATACTGATTATGCCCCAGTTCATCTAGAATCGAAGTGTAATTAACAATTCAAGACGAAACACACCCTTTAAAAGTTTGTAAACAAATACATTATAAATTTCGGAATGAGGGCAAAAGTAAAGTAGAACATAATGTGATTTCAGTGGCGAAACTGATTTACCATAAAATACGACAAATGGTTTTGCCAAATGAAAACCGCTCAATGAGTGATATCAGACAGCATAATTTATTTATAATTTATTTATTTATTTAATAGGGGATCATGAGAGACATTTAGCATTTTTTGATAAAGGCAAAATCCTAATTGAAGGGTTTACTGGACAAATACTTACAGAAATTACTTGATTTCACAATAGTATTTAATTCTAGCTACACATATATTAGGCCACATAACAGCCAAAAAACACACTTCAAATACAATTTTGGGTCTGGACATTTTTTTATTTTCCATCCTGGAATTTTTCCCTGGAAATTCAAAATTGTTACTTATGTTTCGTAACATGTCAATACTTAGATCTGATGCCACTTACATATTGAAAATGTTCTATAGTTTAACTGTTACTTTAAGTTTTCTGATGGATAATCAGGAATCCATCCAGCCTACTACAACTGCAATAAGAGAAAAGAAACCAGCACAATATTACATTGATTTAATCAAATATTTATTTATTTGATTTACAGTCAATTTCTACAATATAAATAAAACAAAAACCTTTCAGTTTACATAATGGCGTATGTTTTAAGGCAAATTAATATGGTTAACATACTAACGAACTAAACAGTACTAAACACATTTTGTGTGACAAAATAAGAGAATTTCCCTGTACATTTCACTTACAGTGCTGTATGAATGACTTTGATTATTATTATTATTATTTATATCGTGTAGGCCAACGTATATGGTGAGCTAATTAACAAATGTATTTTTATATTGGATTACTCCAGTATCTTGCACTTTTAGCACCTTTTTATATACGACAGTAGAGGGCAGCATTGTCAATTTTACCAAACAATTCTAAGGACTGTGTCGCACACTATCCAAATGTGGTTTACGAGGCAATAAAAAACGGAAATAACATCATCTTAAAGACATTAATTTTGTTTCTTGGTCCTCTTTTTTTTTTAACAAAACTATAGTGCAAAGCTTCCGGAGTCAGTTGTGTAGCCTATGTTTTTGAAAACAGGAGGGAAAAAGATACAGTAGGAAATAAAACAATGTGTAAAATATAAGATAAACTTCTATTCTTATTTTCTACAGCTTATTGTCCTTTATTGAAGAAATAACTGTTTATCATTTCAGCAATGTATACAGTATTTTCAACCAAACAGAATTTTACAGTGGGGACAAGAGGTTTTTTTTCGTTAGATACTGCAATTTTTGCAGTGTATTAATTATATATTTTTTGTTTGTGTTTTTCAGTTTCAAACAGACTATATATTTACCTGCGTGTCGTGTATCCACAATTGCAAAGGAAGTTTATATATCTAGAGAATAGCAGGTCTTTGTGCTATAACGAACTTCACTGGGTAAGTTCTTTAAGTATCTAAGTATTTTATGTGCTTCTTAATCAGCCTCCATCATTATTCAAAGCATGCCTACAGTATGTTTATTTAAAATGTTTTTATTAATGCTGCAGAGGTAGAAGAAGGCCATCTCCTAAACCAAACTGTTTAGTTTTACAATATTAATGAATCTCAATTGAAATGATGTGATTACTAGGAGTAAAAATGAGTTTTAACTGTTAACTGGATGATAGGACCAGGTCGGGCTCCTTGGCTCCTTCCTGCACACTTTTGTCTCCACAGTTTCCTGACAGCTCCGGGAAGTGGAGGCTCTTGGTAGAGTGACTTGGGGATCCGGGAGTGGGACTCATGCCTGGTCTTTTGGGAGGAACTGGGGGTGGATGTGTGCGTTCAGACCGTGGAGTGAGTGGTGAGCGAATGCCTGGAGATAAAGGCCCTGACGAGGGAGACTTTGGACCAGTAGGGGAAGACAAGTTGCGGTAATCAGTACCAAAAGGAGAGTTGCTGATTGGGGCCAGTTTGACTCCAGCCTGTTGGCTTGTGAAGCGGGACAGCACCTGTGTGACAGTGTTACGAGCCAGTTGTTTGGCAGTAGTGTTCTCTGGTGGAGGAGGGACGGAGGTAGTGGGGGACAGATCTCGAGGAGACAGAGGCCCACTGGTGTGATGCTGCTGTTCCAATTCTGCTTGAGTCTGAAACTTGTGCCTGGCAGCTTGGAAACGCTGATTGACTGAAGCCTGGTAAGCCGACTGATGAAAGCCTGGGTTCCCGAGGCGCTTGGCCAGTACAGGAGAGGAGACAGGGGAGGAGGAGAGGGAGGAGGAGGCTGTGCTGGAGGGAGAGCGGGGGTGAGAGAGAGGGTGAAGAGGTGAATGAGACAATGGTCCACTGCCATTTTCCACTATCACCTCATTTTCAGGGCCTTTCCTCTCCTTTAAGGACTCTGTGCTCTTGTTATTGTGGTGACCATTTGCCTTGGACACTGAGGCTGGTTTAGTTGTGCTGCTTCCATCTAGCTTCCCATCTAGTTCTGTCTGAACAGATATAGACTCTGATGCTTTGTTGCACAGTATATTTTCTTCCTTTATATCACACAAGTTTTCTACAGAGGCTAATCTCTCTGTGAGCTCCTCCATCTGTCTCTCAAGCTCCTTACACCTCTCCTTTTCTCTATGGATCTGAGATTTTAACTGCTCTCGCTCTGTGTCAAACTCAGACAATTGCCTCTCAGACTTGGCCTCTAATTGAGCTACGTGTCTCTTCTCTTCCTCTAGAGTGTTCTGAAGTTTCTCGAGAGCACTGGTTTCCTCCTGAAGTCGGCTGTGGAGCTCAGATGCCTTATGGGCTTCCTCCTGTGCTTGGCTGCAGGCCCGCTGAAGTTCAAGAGTCAAAGTGGAGGAGAGCTGCTGCTGCTGGGACAGGGACTCCTCCACCTGGCTCACCGTCTGAAACTGCTCCTTCTCCAGGCGCCGCACTGTGGCTCGCTCCACCTCCAACTAAACAAAAGAAACACAAAGGTAGTCAGAACAACACTTCCAAACATGACCACAAGAAGGCAGTGTTAACTAAATGGAACTAAATGGAACAATAACCTTCTTTAGTGTCTTTTGATGATTCCTTGAAGAGGTGGAAAGCAAGAATTAAAATATATTATAACGTTTTTTAATGTACAATTAATCTGATAAATTGCATAGACAAACCAGTGGTGATGATATATGAATCTTTTTTTATGTGTTGGAGGAGAGCCGGGGATGACTGGGGAACACTGAGGAAGCTTCTCTTACATAATGTCTTTGTACAGAGTTTAATAGAGCCTCATGTTGAGCTCTGTGAGTGTGTCTGCACAGTGACCCTGTATTAGTCATGGCCATCCTTTATCTCATGTTTCCTGAGGCCATAACAGCCCAGAGCTGCTGAACAACCAAACAATGGCCCCATCCGCCTCAGTTTCCTCCAGACCAGCTCTGCACGGACAAATCCACAGACACCCTTCAGTGCCCGTACTTTCCCAGGCCCAGCCCTCTCCTCCCTGCTGAGTCATACAATGCACTTATACAGACTATCCAGCTAAGCAATAAAAGCTTAACTAAGGTAAAACATTTTCTGTACCAATACCTGTTGAAGGAGTTTGTCTCTTTCCACTTGGAGCATATATGCAACGTCTTCACTTCTGGCAGATTCTTGAGCCCTACACCGTTTCTCCTCCTCCAAATCAGCAATCATCTGTTAACCACAGGGTAAATAAATCACATTACATCAACTGTGAGACAAATTGCAAGTTGCTGCATGTTTCTGTTGCTAATGTGTCAATAGGAAGTTGTAGCCTACAACTGCTATAAAAAGTCCCATAGGCTTTTATTAAATTATTGTTCAATTTAACTGGATTAGACAAGGAAATGTGTGGCCTCCCTTCCCAATGTCTAAGCTTTGGGTGTGCCTGTCTGTATGACTTCTTACCTCTAGCTAAACGTGCAGCATCTATAATCTTAGAGTCGCTTGAATAGTAGAACAATACCATCTTGAAATAACTATAACACCCTAAAAGTATAACTGACGTGTCTAAAACTAATTGATAAAGACAGAATAAATTATCTGAACCAGGTAAATATCAGGTTAATCAGGTACTAGCACGCACACAACACACATTAACTGTGACTAAACACAGAACTGAACCTGGGCTATAACAGGATTAAACCAGGACTAGGACATGACTAAACAAGGTATAGATCAGGACTAAACTGCACACAAACCAAGACTAAACCAGGAAAACTGTGAATGCACCAATATTACGGTGTAAACCAGGACCACACCACACATCCATGCAAAACAAAATAAAACACAAATTCTACTTTATACAGTACAAAGAATTAGAATGCAAATTTCTGTGTAACTTTACCCTTTTATGTCTTCTTTCTGTTGCAGCCAGCTGACCCATCATCCTCTCTTGCATCCTTTTGCAGTGAGCCATGACTAGCTTGAGTACAGCCAGAGGGTTCGGGCCCACTGCGCGTCCCGTTAGGCTGCTGTTGTTCTGGCCCAGTGCATTCTGACGCTCCTCTGCTTCGCTGTCCCTCTGCAAGGCCAGGAACGGATCGCTGAGGTCATATTGTCCGTAACGCTCCTGGACGAAGGCATCTCTGTGCTGGGCCTTAAGAGGGAAAAAAAAACACTCTATAAATATTTTTACATCTAGTGTTTGCATTTTTTCCTTTTTCCTATTTGAAGAAGCAGGTGCCAGTATTCATTTTATGGGAAGGGTACTCTAGTGTTTCCCAATCAGGGGTATGCAAGCACTTACCAGGGGGTAAGCGTTTAAAAAAAAAAAAAAAAAAATATATATATATATATATATATATACATCTTTGAAGTAAATCTTACATCCTAAAATGCAGTGGACATGATTATATTTAAGACTTTACTAAACATTTAGCCTATTTATCCTCATTTTGACAGTTTTCGTAATCATTTTCGTTTATAATGTTACTTCCTGGTTGGACATGGGCAGCAAATGTAACAAAAGTCCACAGCTGTTACCTGGCAAACGCACAGTAAACAAGGGCCAAAAATCACATAAATTACACAATAGTTATGATTTGACAAATTATAATACCTGATAACAACTTTATTTTGTTGAATGACTGTCATAAAAATGGTAGAGTTGTTCAAATTCAACATCAAATTCTGAGAGCTTGTCATATAGACTTTTAGCACATTTCAGGACAATTAAAGCAAGAACATATAATAGTATTACTTGACAATATACTACTATAGTAAACCAATGTATTTACCTAGAACCTAAGTTAGCGATAAGATGAGAGATGAGAACTCGACAACAAAAGGACATGTGGACTGCAACTGCACTAATAACATCGTCAGCGGCCCAACTCTATGAAACACAATTTGAGTACATCCAAGGGGAATCTTCTTTTCCTGAGTTTCTTTCAACACAGTAAAAAAGGTACAGGAAGAAGTGCCGTAACAACACTTACACTTAGACGTGTGTATTTGTAAAGGAAATGAATGTGAAGTTATTGTTGTGAGCACTACAGCAGATGGTCCCTCTCCTTTAACCCAAACACAAAGAGGTGAGGCCCGGCCAACCCCCCACAAGGGGCACATGTGAATTTCCCCCAAGGGACATCAATGATTTAATGACACTAGCTCCGAAATCTGAAGAAATTAGCAACTGAAGTAACTGAAATGACTTGTACAAAATGTCTCCTTACCATTGCTTGTCTATGTTTGCCCTGGCTTACTCATCAGGTTAATGCTTTTGTCACCCACAGTCCAATATGCTAACTGATTAATACTTATCGTCAACATACAAAACCCTAAAGTTAAACCATGCTTTAATAAAGTGTAACTGCATCCAATGTTTAAGAATGATGGGCAATATACTCCTTCATATACATCTATAGAAATAATTCAGAAAAGGAAAACAGTTTTTTGTTTCAGAATAAATAGATTGCGGTCATAAAAAGTTAGGAACCATTAATTAAGAGGGCTACTATCTCGTCTTGTGTGCTGTTTATCAGGTTGGTCCTATTAGCTCCTTACAGTGCTGGTGCATAAGTTGACTGTCAAAATTATGCAAAAAGACTTGCCTATGTCAAACCCGTCTGTCTTTCCATGAAATTTTAACCAGACAGATGCCCCAGTCCTTTCACCCCCTCTGTCCGCTGCCCAAACATGCATGACACTACATTCCAATGTCTCTTCATCATTTCTCAGAATGTGCCTCTCGTTACTTGGGCTCCTCTGTCACACTCTCTCTCTCTCTGTCTCGCTCTCTCCACATGTGCGCACAACCCTGAGGGAGCACTGTGTTGCAGGGTCTTTTCTGTGGCTTAACAAAGAATCCAGTAAAAAGGAGTTTACATGGGTCACTCTGAGACACTTGCTCAATGCTTACGTTCCTTCTGATGCTCTGTCTCTGTGGCAGACCAGATTGCTTTGATAGCTGCAGTCAGCAAGTAGTTAAATATGTCTGGTTTCCTCATTGTAGCTAATGATTTATGCATGGTTAGAAGAAGTAAATGATCATATAACTAGAACTACAGGGTAGGGCAGTTAGTTTCAGAGATGATTTAGAAACAAACAGTTGTTGTGAGAAATTTTGTGTTACCAGTTAACCTGTATAGCTGGGAGATAAACACAAAGTGCTGCAGACTATTCTCAGACCCATCTTTGTAAATTGACAGTGAACCCCTAGGGCTTTACAATGACAGAAAAAATAACATAAATAATAATAATAAGGTTTTTTTGGTTGGTTGGTCACGAATTTTGTTTCATTTTCGGTATCAGTTGCCTGAACATAAACAATCTAGACCTTAAATTACAAAAAGTCTAATGTTTTCCTCCAAAGTTTGAACTCCACCACAGACAGAAGATTGATTGTGGAACTCTTGTGCAAAAAGACCCAGCATATAATTGATGATTAGACATGACTGAATCTCAAGCTTCTTACTAGAAGCATACTTCTATATGTGCATCACTTCAAGTGGGAATAACCGCTTGGAGGAAAAGCCGTAGAATTGCTAGCTCAATAATCAATCTCAGCTTTTGATAAAAAGTGGAGCAATGCATTTAAAACCCATGAAAAGAACTGGTGTTGACTACCTTGTTTGTTTTCATACTTTAGGTTAGAGTACTTTAGCAGGTCTTATGGCTGGCAGGTCTTATGGCTAAAACTAAAATGGTGTGTTTTTGTGCAAGTGCCCAGGGCTTGGTCCCTCATGGTTTTCTTGGGACAGTTTGGATCCTAATGACAGAGCGTGGTTGCCTTCATGAGAGGGAATAACATTACCCTGCTTTTAAACTCTAATTTCAGGTCGTGTACTGCAAATTTTCTTCCAACTAAGCGTTTATTTTCTGCCCCAATTTCTGCTACACTCTAAAAAAAAAAAAAAGCCAACCCAATCAATTCATCCAACACACACACATATACATATACATATACATATATATATATATATATATATATATATATATATATATATATTTTTTTTTTTTTTTTTTTACCATTGTTTTCTTAACTTGTTTTTCTCTGTGGTGTGGGCCTTCTGATAAAATGCACATGTATTAAGCTGTATTATTGGTCTGTCAGTAGGTTACCTGCAGCTCCGAGGCACAGTCCGAGCCTTGTGTGCACTGACAGGGAAGAAGGGAGTAAGGTTTCTGTCATAAGCCTCTGTAATGAGCCGTTAACAATAGAGCGAGCAGCTGGAGAGAGCCACCTAACACATCTCTCCTGTTACACATGCACTCAGAGTGGTTAATCCTCACGCCAAATACCCATAGAAAGGTTCCCTCCACTGCTTTGGTTCTTTTAGGGGTCGCCAAAGTAAATTACTCGCATGGGTACTTTGACATTTCTTAGGCTGGGTGATTTCCATGAGGAAACCCTTACAATTCATTCTGATCTAAGGCTCCACGTCAGGGAATAAGATGCTTAAAAGCAGGGGACTAACTACTTCAGTAGCAGGATTCAACACAAATGATAATGTGAATGTAGATGCAAATATAGCCTATTGTTTAAATATAGTAAAATTCAGTATATGAATTTTGAAAAAGTACCTCACCACTTTGCCTACAAAAATATGACTGCTTATCAATAGCTAGTTAAATAGATGTATGTTATGTCTATTTTTACAATTTGTAGCCCCTTGATTTTTTCACTCAAATAAAAGGTATGTTAAAAAAATTATACTCAAAGTAAACCAAATACCTAGGCCTAAGTAGACTTTCCCATCTATAGTCTGAAATTGTAAGCTTGAACAAGATGGTATCCATGGTAACATGTCAAGTCCAAAAGCGTTTCCTGCAGTTAGGGTAAAATCAATGCATTCCTGCTGAATTAGTTTGCTTCTTTGCAACTTAGCCGTTGCACACTGACACAAAGGGACAGCAGGACCAGGCATGTCAAAGATATATATTAAAAAACTCATTTATCTCTTTTCCTACGACTTGGGGGTTCTACCATTGACCTTGCAAGACCCCTCATCAGAATGCTCTACAGTGCAATGCAGCAGTACACACAAAATTAAGCAATAAGCCATTTGTGATACAAAGGGATTTTCGAACGATCAGATAAACAACTGTTAAAATTCAAAAGGCTGATATGTACAATACATGAAGATGTTCTCACAAATAGCAAATGAACTCTATAGTCTAAAAAATTGGGCTGCTGAAGTTTTGTTTTATTTATTTTTTTTTATAAAAGTTGGATATGGTAATTCTCACATTGTGGGAATACTACTAGTGCTGATAATTATTTCTAGTTTGCATTGTGTTGTATTGTGCTGTATTGTATTCGGGACATAGATAAAGGAAAATGTCAAATTCTAATGAGGGAGGCAATGACATACTTCTGCCAGTTGGTAATACCTTTCCATACCAAAAAGCAACATGTTGTACAACCTTATCAGAGCAGTCCATTCCAGCCCTTTGTGCCCCATTGTCCAGAAACAGGAAAACACATTACGCTGCAAAAATAGACATTATGGTACGAGAGGAAATGATATCATCTACTAAACATAATAAGAGCTAGTCGCAACAACAGTTCAGCTATTTTCATTTGATCCATCTATAACTCATAACTATGCATTCATATTAAACCTGACAGCGGAAGAATAAGAACAGCATTCACTTCCTTGTTTAAAGACAATGATCGACTTTTTGGATTAGCAACTCTTGTACGACCTGTTTTCTGAAGTCATGCATCAGAGAATGTTCCCACTGTGAGACGGCTGATTATCTGTGTAACTAAGTAATGAAAACTGTAAACAAAATCAGCACTCTGCACAGACATGCCCCACCACTGACAGGGTTTGATCAGAAACCGAGTGCCACAGGGAATTACAACAACCGTGATCATACAATAACGACAGTTGTGGCCAAATTGAAATAATTTTGTGTAGATGCAGATTGGTTAACCTTCTTGCCTAAGAGCGCAAATATTAAAAATGTATATCAATGTATTTATAACAAAAGAAATATTTGTCTTGCCAGGTGCCATGACAACCCCTGGACAACAGCTGGACTTTGGACATGACTAATTAAAGATCAACACTATAAAGACTGGAGAATGGTACAAATACAACTCAGATAACAATGTTTTCATAATTCAGGCAGGTAGTAGAGCTTTAATAAAAGGTGCTTACCCACCTAAGTCACTTTCTTTGACGTAGAGTTGCTCAATTATGGCCAAAATTATAATCATGATTATTTGGCGCATGATTGAAATCCACATTATTTTGAACAATTACTTCTATATTGTCAAAATTATTCTGTAGTGAAAGTACTAATATATTTATTAGTGATGTTTTAGAAAAGTGCCTTTGCTCCAGGTTTTGAGTGTCAAAGGGTTATTATAACTCTGAACAGCAATTCATTGTATTTTCTATTACAGCATTTTTGTAATTGAATAGAGTATTACCCCCAAATCCCCAAATCTCACCACACTAGAGTAAAGCACGAGGAGCGATGTAAACAAACCCTCTTCTTTCATAAGAGGCTTTTGATAAGCGCTATAAAATACTCAACCCCAAGGTAAATGTCATCTATGCGTGATTGGTTGAAATTTCATACAGTGCCGTGCCCAGATTCCACAATTTTAACAATTACCCAGATCTAGCAGGTAAAGTGATATCAAATCAAGTGACCTGGCACAAACCATTGCCAAATTCTGAGGGTCTGACTGTCCAGTAAAAATGGTTTAGAGTGTCCCAGTGGGCTGAGGGGAAGTGAGCGATTGGGCCTACAGCTCTGTACATCCTCTCAATAATAAACACAGCAGCCTAAGTGTCCCCCCAGAGAGCACAGTGAGTGTGTGGAGGCGAGATAGGGCCTGGGCTGTGGTCCGACATCAAAGACCCCCCGTAATGTGTGTGTGAGGGAGGAAATGGTGACATGATAAAGAAGAGACTGAAAGGCAACTGGACATTTACAATTTTAGACCTAGTTTTAGAACTCAGATTTGGGTTTATATTAACAAGAGTCTTGAACGTGTATAGTAACCAATTATTAAGATCAGCTATACAAGCCAAGAATACTGTCCCCTTGATTGCTTCCTTGATACTTAAAAAAACCCACAAAGGCTTTTAAGTTTTGTTAACATTTTATGGCATTAACATTTACTTGAGACTGACATACCCAGTGGAAACATGGCCACTCAGCTTTGCTGCTGCCTTATCTCGTTTTCTATTGTAATAAACAGGCCGTGGAAACCCTCCCTTTACCATTGTCTTAGAAGCACAGATTGTCTTGTGTACACAGCCACTCCTTTTCACCTGATACACTTTGGAGGGCTCCTCACTGAAAGAGAGTTTGAATCGAACCAAGTCACTATAAGACTAAAACACAAGGTTCATATTGCATAAACTAGCTTTACAACACTAGTATTTACTTCTACTATTTTACTTAACCAAACTGTGCTTTTTGAAACAATATGGACCCATAGACAAAGTTGCAAAAGCCTAACCTTCATAACACTTGGCCCAGACAGAGAATGCTTCATTTTGGGCTGTGGAGTAAGTTGTGTATTATTAAAGCAGTTTAGTGGTTGGTCATCTCACCCGTAGTGCATGGATGACCACATCTTGGGCCTCCAGCTCTCCCTCCAGGATACTCAGCAGAGTCAGCAGCTCAGCCCTGCTCAGAGCCTCCACGTTCATCTTCTCCTGGACACAAAAAAGTGGATACACAGGTGCACATTGGAATACTTGACACACTGGGAGACTTTACCAAATACAAAAGACGTCATTTGAAACCATGTCCTATCAGGATCAAGATCTGCTTTAGGTGAATTCCTGTTTTATGAATAGAAAAGAGAAACCATCCATGTGTTTAAGCAGTGGGAGCACAGGTAGGATAAAGCTGCAGATTTTAAAGTGGAGTATGCAAGCCTAACTCAGGCAGTTGTGGTCAGGGTAAGAAGGCCATAATTATCTGGTCTCAAGGCTATATTTGCATTTTCTCAATTACTTTATCCCATTTTATGAAACTTGGATACAGTGGATTTCTTACCTCAACTTCAAACATTCAACAGCATTTACTTATAATACTGAAGTAAAAACTGAAGAAAAAGGAATCAGCAACTCCAAAACTGTGCTAATGCTATAAACATAAGGGTAAGGAATGGTCAGACCACAGCTCACAGCAGAGGATTTAAAATGACTGAAGTAAGGGTTTTGGTGCTAAATATTTTCCACTTTTTTCTTTTTTTTTTTTTTTTAAATAAATCACAGTGTCAAGTGTGAATACAACCCACACTGTGGTAACTGTTTACGTAGCTTATAAACTTTTCTAATCATGTGCAACGTTTGGAATTTATCAAGAATGCATGATGATTAACCGCATACAAACATTTGTGTTTATTGTCAACAGAAAACAACTTCCTCATAAAAATCCTTTGTCTAAACATTGTTAACACTGTTTTGGACAGAGCGCAAAAGGGTAAGTGATATTAACCAGCACACATAACTAGTGAGATGTCATAAGAGCTACTTGTACACCTCTACAGACACCACCAGTCAGTGAAATCAGCTTACCGTGCCCACAAAGACAAAAGGAAAACAGTATTTGAAGATACTGTTCATTTTGTCCAAGCCAATACACACTGCCCCTGCCCCAGTGGTTGGTCAGAAACAGATCCACCTGCCTCAATAGCACCAACACCACCCTTTGTTTAAACCAAGGCAATAGCTTCTATTTTCCCTTTTAGAATAACACATAGCCAGCAAAATGCAATCAATTGGCTATTACCATATGACTGCCACCTGACAATTACAAAATCAATATTGCACCAATCATGAAGAGGTAAATTAGCCAAAAATGAACTTAAGAATGTGAGCATGTTACGCTTATCAGAATCGACTTAAAGTCTTACAGTGACCTCAACACCGCAGAATGGATACAAAAAAAAAAAAACCCCGCTTAGATTTGGATGAGTAACTTGAGGAATGGCAAGGCTAAACCTAAATATTGCACGAGGTAAGTGAGATTGTAGATACTTTGACAGATGAAAGAAAATTAAAAAATATATTTTTAATTGGCGTACCTTCATGCGCTCCTCTCGATGCGCATCGAATTAACAAAATCTTCCAGAGTGAGATTATCGTGTACAAAAAACATGAATCAAAGCAATCCACTGTCAAGGGGCGCTCCTACTCCACAGCGAGTATGAACAACAGGCATTCAACAACGAAACACAGAGCCAATCAGCGAACAGTACAACATTAACATGTCCAATCAAAGCCAGAGTAGAGATGAGGGGCGGGACAAGGGCGGCCGCTCATGGGTGGGATAAGCCTCTTTGTTTCGGACGTCCAGTCGCTACGGTTTTCTGGAGAGCAGTTTAGAACTCAGGAGCAATTTTTTTATGTTTATGGCCTGATTATGATCCACCATGAATCATACACTGTACACACGGAACTGTAAAATAGTAGAAAGAGGAGACAGAAATGTGTGAGTGCACAATCACCCAAAAACTGTTAACACGTTTTTAGGAAAAGACAGCAGTGCCCTCTGCTGATAGAATGCTTAACCATGGCGAGAGGTGGAGGGAAATGGTCTGTCTTATAAGAGTGAAGCAAATGTAAATATTGATAATATTTGTGCAATTATCATTGATTGTGATGTGAAACAAATGGGCCTATTGGCATTAAACAAAAAACAACCAAAAAATCCATAGGCCTATCCCAAATTTAGACTCATTCATGTTACCAACCCTCACTGTTACTTTAACTATCACAGGACTGAAAGTAACAGGAGTTTTTGTCTCTTAATCTGCCATTACTTTACGGCACAGCCTTCATATTAGCAGAATATGTCTCCTATTCCAGTTTGCTGTTAGCCTCCATTGTCTATACAAGCCTGTTAAATAATATAAATGTGTCTCATGCACAGTGTTATGTTTAAATGAGACATATTATGCTTTTTCAGGTACTTAGCATAAGCAGATGATAATTTTACATTTTGTTCATTGTAAAGCACAATATTGATCTAAAAGACTTTGAAACGGGTTCATTTACTTCCTGTTCAAAACTCCAGAACTGAGAAGCTCTGCCTCTTCATAGTGACATTTACTTTTTTTTTTTTTGGTTTTGTTTTTATGGCCAGGTAACATTTAAGAACCCTTGAAGACTTAATTTAAAAAAAAAAAAAATCTCAGCTAAGTACAGGGATGTGAGTGGGGATAGGGGTTAGGTGAAGACAATAATTTCCTGAGCACTTGAGCCTCAGTTGCGGGACAAAACAGGATTACTCAAACATGCATAAATCAATCAAAATACAACTTTGAGTAAACTAATGAAGAAACACTGTTGTGGCCAGGTTAAAAGTTCATTAAAGTTAATCACCACTTAACATCATTAAACATGACTGAGCACAGCCAATTTCTTCTCGTTTTCACAGTTTTAGTGCCATATCCATCAATGCCCACAACACCTACATGCCTGTGAGCTCTGTGCAGTGAGTGTGAGTCTGGTGCACAGCTGCTCTGGGCAGTACTGACTCCGATGGCCTTGTTCACATTCATGTCCTTGGACTTCGAACATCTGTCATCGAAACAAGTTGTGAGTACATTGTTTACTTATGCCTAAACACTAGCATATGTTCACTTTTATCAATTTTGATTTAAATATCTATACCATAAAAATAAATGTAATGTAGCTGTTTTTTTGTTTTAACAATTAAACCCCCAGTGAAAATAAAATAAACATGTACAGGGCTGTCCACATTTTTCCACAGAGGGCTGCATATTGAAGCAGTCAGGTGGGCAAAATAGTGAGTCATTTAGATGCTGTTCCTCACATTTGCAGAGCCACTGTACCTTAAATAAAGCTTGGGACATTCATTTTAGAACTGTATCACAATACGGTGTGATGTTACTGAGGTTATAGTTAGTTTGCAGTAAAAAGCGCTGCCTAATCTTTTGGTCCAATTCAGCGGAGACTTGAGGACCAATAAAAATGGGTGTTATGTTCTATATTGTTCAATTCTATATTACTCAAGTTGAGGAGAGAGAACACATGACAACGGATGTGTGAGAGAGATTGCAGATGTAAGGCTGTGAAATACAGAAAAAAAACTACCCAACGTTTTTTTCTGTCTTGTTAATCAGTAAGTGATAAACATTACAAATTATCCTCCATAAAGAAAAAAAAAACAACAACATAAAAACTGGCATGTTAAAAGCAAATTTGCAAATGCAAACACATAAACATAAAAGTCAACATTCATTAATTCATTCATTTTCTACCACTTGTTCCCGTTAGGGGTCGCAGGTGACTGGAGCCTATCCCAGTAACTTTGGGCCTTGGGCGGGGTACACCCTGGACAGTGGCCAACAGCAGGGCTGACACAGAGAGACAGAGACATGGACAGACAACCATTCACTCTCACATTCAGTCACTACAGGCAATTTATCAGAAGCAGAATCAGAATTACTTTTATTTATCCCCAAGGGGAAATTCTTTTTGTTACATGTGCAACCGACCAGTAGAGACAGTAAAGAATGATAACAAAATAAGATATATATAAAGTAAAAAATAAAATACAATAGCTCTATAATGATCAACCCCATTTAACTTAACTTATAAAGTGTCTTTATTAATCAACTAAACCCCCGATATGAACAATAATCAACTAAACCCCCGATATGAACAATAATCAACTAAACCCCCGATATGAACAATTTTACAATAAGCTTAACTATACTATCCTTGTCTATTTACATATTCACATGATCATGTACAGTTTATGTGTATAAGTGGACTTAATATTGCACAGTGGACTTAATACTGCACAGTGGACTTAATATTGCACATTGACTTCACAAGAGGATTTTTACAGCACAGAGTTCAGTAGTTTGATGGCGACAGGCAGGAATGATTTCCTGTGTCTCTCGGTGGAGCATCGTGGCAGTAACAGTCTGTTGCTAAATGAGCTCTTGACCAGCACTTTTTGGAGCGGGTGGGAGGGAAAGTCCAGAATAGTCCTGATTTTGGACAACATCCATAGAGTTACCAATTAACCTGAGCACATGCATGTCTTTGGACGATGGGAGGAAGCCAGAGAACCAACTTTTGGATCCATGTTTGCTGTTTGCTTCTGGATGAGACGTGTCTAGGACTGACTTCCCTCTGGTCGTCTGGTCCTCCTGTTGTCAGGTTTGTGGCTTTTATCAGATTGTGGTCCCACCAGTCACTAGTGCACTGCTAGTCTGGTCTTGTTTGGGCAGAAAGTGAAATGGACAGCAGAGATCTTGAGACTCCTCTTGACATGTGGCGGTTTGTTCAACCCACTCCACAACGCAATTATTTCAGCAAAAACCTCCATAAAAGCCTTCAGCAGCAGGCACCTGTAGGTTAATTCTGGGCTGGATCTGCTTGTTCTTTTGAGATGTTCTTTTTGAGTCCAGAGAGACAATAAGCACCTGTTAATGGGTTATCTCTGGCATCTCCTCTGTTGGTGTCTGGATAAGTTCAGGTGAGAGTTCCTGATCATTTGAAGGTGGAATTTCAAGTAAATTTTCCTCATTATCTGTTTCTTCAGCACCTATACTTGTGACACCAGTGATCCACTGATGGTGGCTGAACCTCATAGATGACATTTTCTTCTGTAACATTTTGTCCAGTTTCCTCTTGGATTGTCTTCGTTATTTTGGGGGATGATAAATCTCGCTAGATGACATTAGGTTCAGTATTGTCACTAAATACTAGTAGGTTGATTTGATCTTTCTTCAAATTCGGAAGTGGGAAAACATGGACCAGCCATCTTTAAATTCCTGGGACGCTGATGTGTTTTCCTGGGTGACACCAGGTTTGATAGTGGCACTAATTTTTCTTCTAATGCAACCTTCCCAATACCTGCAGGTGTGTTTTGACAGAGTCAAAATTTTGGACACAACTTCAGAGTTAAGGTTCATTTTGAGCAATATGGAGCCCCAAATCAGTCCTGCTTCTCTCACCCATTTTTGAACATTTATTTTTTTTTTCTTCCTCTACTTTTTTTTAACACAAATTCTACAGGAAACTTTTGACATCTGCCATAGCTGACAAAGACTTAACTGAACTAGGCAACTACAGATCTTTACATTTGATAAATGTGCACTGTAAAATATTATTAGCATGACTAGCATTAAAGATTAGACACTGTGCTGCCAAAAATTATCCATAAAAATCAAGTAGGATTTGTCAAGAACACACCCTCAGCTGATAACATGATTATATAAATGTAACAGTTGCAGCAGATTCCTGTCCTGCACCAAAAGGCAGAGAAACAACAACATTCACATCAAGAGCTGACAACCACAAACAGTATAATACCCACACACTTAACAGCTCACAGTCAGTGACAGACTAAAAGTGTAGCCTTCCAAGAAAATCCTAAAAAATGGGCATCCTGCTTGTTTTCAAATACAGTGGGACATCATTTCAGAGCCTGGAGAGTAGAAAGAGGACGTCTGTCTAAAGGTGCTCCTACAAGTGAAAAGCGGGCTCCAGGGCCTTCTCCTGAGCATGATCTACTGTTCAGACATGTGTTCACGGTTAGCTATTTTTTTTTAATTTATATGGTTGTTTACGGACTCAGTCATAGGCATACAACATCTGTTCTGGTCTAGCACATGCTTTCCACTAGAGGGCAGTGTAAGCCAACTTTATTTTATTGATCTAATGCCTATGTGACTTCTCAGACTGTTTTGATCATTTTTGAACTATACATCCACTTACAAGTACATTTTAGACAGATTTGGATTAGACTGGAGATTATGGTCCATGAATGTCATCCAGAATAGTTATAGTTTGGATCATGACATAGTCTATTCAATGAATGCTAGTCCTCTGAGTGTCTTACCTGGAGAACAACCTTTATAGCAGTGTCTCTGAGGGGTGAATAACCACAAAGGGAGGGTCATTCTGGGACGTAGGGTCGTCCCGGGACAGCTGATGTCCAATGGGCAGGTGCACAGTGTCTGTAACAGCCCCAACACCAAACCTCTGGGAGTTCACTAACATTGTTCTTGTCCCTGCTGCAAAGTCACACACGTCACTGCACAGAATGGACGTGCTTTCAGCTATTTCTGTTTGAGGCACGGGGCATACAGGAAGTTACAGATGATGCTGCAAATTTAGTTAGACTAAACAGATAATTGAATGTGTATTTTAACACATTTTTGCACTCCAGTGTTCTGAGTTCACAAATGTTCACTCCAACGCGGTTAGGAACTGCTTTGGACTGCTGTGGATTTTGTAGCTGTGTTGACAATGCACAGAAGCACATGATACAGTTTAAAATATATGTATTGTTTTTATGATCTGAAAACACAAACTTGTTTACCATGGTCCCAGATATTATAACTTCTCAACAATGTGAACCTGAGAAGCACAGCAAATAGCCACACTATTTCCAACTTTTTGATCATTGCAAACTGTTATGTCAAATGTTGTCCAAAATCATGACTATTCTGGACTTTCCCTCCAACCCGCTCCACAATGTGCTGATCACCTGCGAGAGCTCATTCAGCAACAGATTGTTACTGATACACAAAATCATTTCTGCAACAAATTTCTGTACCTTGTGCAATATTCAGCTCACTTGTGAAACAGTAAATATGCTGTGTTATTTTAATAATATTTTAATAAGTTAAGTTGAATATAATGTAATGGTTGTACTGGTAGAAAGGACAGATTTATAGAATTTTATTGTACTATATTCAATTTCCTATTTCATTTTTTATGACTTTTTCTTGTTGGTTGCATGTCTGTTATATAAAACAATTACTCTTTGAGAATGGATAAAAGTACTTCTGAGACTGATTGCAAGTCATCTGTGTATCTTGTAACACTTAACACTTAACTAACATTTTTGTCCATTTTGCGAACATTCATAGAAGATGCACTAGGTAACTGTTCAAGAAGGTCTAAACTCATCCATCTCCAAAATAAGCAGGTGACCCTTTAATAATAATTTTAAGACCAAACATTTTAAACATCTCCTTTGGAACAAGCAGATGCCAGACCTCACCAGAAAAGTTACAAGATTAAGGTTACTCTCATTTTTATATTCAACTGTCCTTAAATGATATAGCATTACTGTGCCTTTTAAAAAAGCCTCTTTGTAACAGCTGCTCAATCATAAAAAAAGACAGACGTGCAAGATACTGAAAAGTCAAGTTAAAGTCTCATCGCAAAAAGAGTTACAAAGAAGCAGCATCACTTCTTTTTTGATTTGTCTTAAACTGCTGATTCTACTCTGCCTGCTAGCGCCACACTGGGCTGCCACTTTCACACAGTTTCTCTGCAGTACACAGCCAGTTGTTAGTGAGTTGAAATCCCAGCTCAGAGAAGTGCCAAACCAATAGTAGAAACAGCCGGAGGGCATTGAGCCATAGTCTGCAAGTCTGGGCAACTTTTTACTTTCCTTTGTGAATTTGAAGTTTTTCAAAGTGACATTTCCTTTCTAGTAATTGGGAGCTTTGGAAGTATTACTCCTATTTGTCCAATTAAAAAGATAATACGTGCAATGGAAAAGTAAGACATATTTAATTTCAAACAAAGTTTTCTTCTTTTCTGCCTTGTCTTTGTAGGTCACAGATGACAACACGGGCCTCATTCAATGCAGTAACGCGAATAGTCAGGATTTAAATTGGATGCCCTTTCAGACGCAACTGACAAAGAATGACATTGGGACAGGATTACTCATTTATATTTTCATGAATTTCAGTTCAAAGCGGCGAGCGTTCTACTTTCACGTATTCTCCACTGAACTGAAATGAATCAGTGAATTTGAAAAGGTGGCAGTGGCTCAGTTGGTAGAGTGCTCGTTTTCTTATTCGATGCGGTGCGATTCAAGCTCCTACAGATGAATACTGTCGTGTTCGCTGGCAAGACTGTACTGTCTTTAACGCCATGCTTCGTGTCCAGAAAGCTCTATAAAAAGCTTTCAACTGGTTCAAAATGCAGCAGCAAAATTATTAACAGGTACTAGAAAAAGAGAACATATTACGTCGGTGTTAGTCGCTTCACTGGCTTCCCATTGAGTTTAGAATCAAATTTAAAATCGTCTTCCTGACTCATAAAGCGGTTAATGATAACGTTCCTCTTTGAAATAGATTGTGGTCAGGCCAGCACAGAAATAAAAACCTACAGTTACACGCAGCTAATCGCTAAATCGCTCATTTATAGACATCCTGTGTAGCTACCGGCCTGAAACAGTATTGTTTGTATTTGCAATAAGTACAATACCAATTTCAGAAATATCTCGAAACGTATTATTACCATAAGAAAATACACTAACTGCAAATTAAAGTCAATCGTTTTATTTGTTAATAACTTGGCTAATATGTGAGCAATAACATTCTTTGTTTTAAGGGGTTAAGTGGCCGTCACATCTCATGCATAATCGTTGTATTTTATTACAACAAAAATAGCTTGAAAACACACAAAAATGAAACTGAGAAAAAAAAAACCACATGTTTTGAGAGCTCTGCCCTTGGCCTGGGCCCTGGGGAAACTACTAACCTGCAGCCCCCAGTCAGAAGCCCCTGCACTGTTTCTTTAAGTATGTAACTCATTAATCATTTGTGTGGTCATTCAATGTAATTTGTTCCATGTTGAGAAGCGCACTAGGCAGAGCTGTCCATCTATTGATCAGAAAGTCATGTTAGTCTACTCTCCTGGAGCATATTGTGCATTGATTGGTGAATTATGTGAATGTAGTTCCTTGATTTTTATAGTAATTGTTATATTTTTGTGCTCTAACTAAAATTAGTTCTTTCTTTACCCATTGTAAAATGTCTTATTGCAGGCTTTCGCACGATTCTAAAGCCACTTTGAAAAGCCAGTTGAATTTGACGCCACAACAGTTCCATAACATTTTCTTGTGATAAATCATGAATCCACATTGTACCGTCGTAAATGCATTCACATCTCCACTGTTCCATGTCTTCCAGTATATTGTGTTCTGTATATCTATTTGTGCGCCTGTCTTTCTGCTCCGGCTTGACTGCCAGTGGGCCTCTCTGTACTCAGTGAATAGGACGGCGGCTTATTAAGATGTACAGTGTGACACCGCTGTTATCAGTTTAAAGCCTCCAACTGTGCAGCTGACATTGATCCTAGTTTAGGATTTCATCTGCCAAACACACAAGCCACAAACGCGCATAAGCTCCGGCCAGTGCTATCAGAATCTGCAGAAGTCATAGGGTGTCTTTGTACTGTACGTTCTGTGTGAAATGTGTGCTGCAGCAGAGCTTGTGTTAACTCCTTATCCTCTAAAGGACAGAGCAAAGGGGTCCTATACTCAATGTATACATTATTGGATTTGGTCCCTGCTGCAACCAACTGTGTTTTGTTCAGTTGTACTCCATATGTTGCTCCTTCATTCTTTACTTTGCTGTTTTGGCCTGTATATAAACAAACATAGCATGAAAAGTTCGATATATTCTTGGTGTTACAGCTAAAGTTTGGATTTTTCATTAAAAATTAATTATTTTATTGTTGCAGCTGGTTGGCAAAGTGGTCACGTAAAGATCCAGGTTTGAATGCAAGGTCAAAAACTTTTCATTACAGCTACTTAGTCCTTACTTTTACCTGTATTCCTCATATGCAGACATTATATTCAAAGTTAATAAGAACCATGGCATAAAAAGTCCTTTTCTTATTTTTTATTGCTCAAAAATATCTTAAAACATGCATTGCTTGCTGATGTGATCAGGGTCACTTTTGAATGGTTCAGGCACAAAAGACATACTGTGTATCAACAACCGTTCCATCCAAGGACGATCCAAGCACAGAATGTAATGCACATCTCCTCTTGAATATTATATACAGCAGAATATAACCCTTGTCTCTCAGAGTTTAGTTCTTGCTTGTTGCTTGTTTCTCCATCTATCTATATAAGTACGCTTTTCAAAGAGAACAATACAGTTCTAGGCTATTCATCTTCAACATAGTAAACGTGTAGCCAGACAAACCTCTCCAGAGATCTGACATGTAACTGCTGGTCTGCATGCAGTTTCATAAGTTTAATGCCATATGTGGAACATTTCAGGCAAAGCAATAACATCTCTGAGGAGGAAAATACCTCGCAGATCCTCCACCAGAAAAATTGCATAGTGCACCTGTAATTACAACAATAAAGCCTGGAGAAAATGTTCATAATTCTCTATCAAATGTACTTACCTCTGTACTGTTTCTTGTTTTTACTTCTTGCTTCTGCCAAATAACGTCTTCTCCCGACTGTTGCAGTACAGTACAGGATATCAATACAACTGTCAATACAAAGGGCTTGCAGCTTTTACAATCGTCTGCAGAGACAAAACAAAGAAAGTTCTGGGGAGACAGAGACATTGCAGTAAAAGTGTTTGGGCCCCACTGGTTCACACTTAGACCTGAATCTAGCACTGTACTCCCAGCATG
Source organism: Rhinogobius similis (assembly GCA_019453435.1). NCBI lineage: Eukaryota > Metazoa > Chordata > Actinopteri > Gobiiformes > Gobiidae > Rhinogobius > Rhinogobius similis. The sequence continues at coordinate 17,974,593 of CM033624.1, read as the reverse complement.
CATTGGACATACACAGGCCATACATTGAAGCCCCGTGACGAATGCCCGGGGGAAGTGTGGATTAATCATTTTTCAGGCCGAGCCCGTCAGAGCTGTGACAGACTCACAGTGCTCATGGATCACACAGTCTCTCACACTGACCTGCCATCCATCATCCACAACAGCCCACTGTGCAAACGTGCGCCCCAAGTTTACACACAACCACTGCTCATTTCAACTCTTTTATTCATGTTGATCAATCACAATGTTTTATTCAATTCAATTTTTGTTCAACATGTTATTAAAGACATATAAAAGTATACTAGTTTCTTAAAAAATAACAACACAGACCTTTAATATAGCCACGTGACGCAAGAAACAGTCACATTTTCATCCTCCTAATCACATCTTTTTACTGACAGAGGATTAGCTGTGGACCTCTCAATTATAAAGCCCCAAGCTGATAATTGGTGATTAGAAATGGCGGAATCTTGAGCTTGATTAAAATTTGATTAATTGCGCAGCCCAAACTTGTATTACTTTACTCCAATATGCTTACCTATAGAATAAAAATAATAATCTCAAACAAGGGAACATTTGTTTTTTGGACAGAAAAACCTCTACCGACATAGATAAACCATCTTTAAAAATGTGGTCTATATGACTGTTGTATGAGCGATGTGAAAGGGGTTGAGAATATATTTCTGAATAAAGAAGTGCAGTGTTTTTGTGGTTTGCATGCAAGTAAATTGAGCGATTAAACACACTGTTATAGTTGTTTTAGGATTTTATGGCTTTATTGGATATGACAGCTGTAACCTAAAATGGAGAGAGAGTTTATAAACATTTGGAAAACATTTGGAAAACATTTGGAAAACATTTGGAAAACATTTGTCGCGGCCAGGAGGCGAACCCATGATGCCAAGGAGGTAATCACATTTGTGCAACACCTTGAACTATTACACCACCGGGAATACATTACTGTGTTTGCGACCTTTTCAAATGTACTTGGGCAAGTGGGACTTTCTGCTTACTGTGTTTATTCACATGGATTGACACAATGGTGTCAGTAGTTTTCCGGTTCATCCCCATCACAAATCCTGGGTGGTTGAGTGCAGTGACAGTAGCAGATGTCAGTGTGCCTGTGTGGATATATGTCAGATATAAAACTCAATATATGTGAGTTATTTATGCCTCTGACTCCGCTGTGGCTCCAGTGAGAACAGCCCAAAGGTGTGTGACAGGCAGCATCAGATTCTCACATCAATAATTAAGAGCCACACTGGTACAGACTCAAACACACATTGATTGAATGAGAATATTGCAGTGTTTTCTTTAAAATTATAGCCCAGAAGTGATCTAAACAGGAACATTTTTGTGATTTTTGATGATTAAAACATCTCTAAAGGGGACATATTGTGTCTACATGATTACAAAATACTACTCAAGCTATGTTTTTGATCACGGAACAACTTTTAAAAGAATATTCTGGGTAAACATTTGGATTTGGTGGATAAAGTAGAAGAAATTGTGCAGCAGCAGTTTAGCTAAGTTTGTTTTTATTTGTTAGGGCAATGGTTCCCAACCTTTTTTGTATCAAGTACCCCCTAAGCTTTGTCTCACACTCAGTTTTCAAGACAAATGAATGGGTTTACTAGTCACATATTGTCAATTATTACTATTATGATCCAAGAAGCTTCAAAAAGATGCTACATTTTCAACTAATAACACTTTATATTCAGATAAAAGTACATTTCATCTTCTTTTAAAACCTGAAACCAATGCACGAAACCAATCCATTCTCACGTACCCCTTGGGGTCCCTGTACTCTTGGTCGGGAAACTCAGCATTAGGGAACCACGTACAAACACACTGTACATAATCAAAAAACAATATGTTTTACGCCAGTTTATGTCAGCTTATAGTGAGGCAAGCATTGAAATATTTACAAATCTGCTCTACAATTTAAAATTTGTAAACAGACAGATGCATTGTTAACTGAACTGATGCTGCTACACTTGATTATCAAGAATGTTTTTTTTTTTTTATGTGCAGATCTGCAGACATTTTCAGACTGTCAGAGAGCTGGTTCCACTGTCTGAAGGTTTGAAACGAGAACGCAGCTTGTGCAAAGGATGAGCATATTTTGGGGATGACACAGTTGTTGTGGGCTGTGGATTTAGAGGTGCGAAGTATCTGCTCGGAACCAAGTTGAACAAATGTATTTAGCGGAGGTGAAGCAGTCTTGGCAATGATTTTAAACACATAATAATGAATACACTAGTCACATTTTCAGCATTTAGCAGTTGTTGAGCAGTTTTAACAACTCCTTTAAAAAGAATGAAAATCAAGGCAATTGGGATTAAGTGTGTTCAGTGTTTATGTCGTTGCATGTGTCACTGAGTGCTTTTCTCTATACTGTGCTAACTACAGTAACAACTTTAATAAGCTGTGATTGCATCATTTCTGGACCTCTTGGCATGCCCAGAGCACTGCCTGGCCCTATACGCTGACATGAGAGCTAATTACATGCTTTCTTTACGTTGTAAAAAACGCATGTCCAAAGTATGTGTCTGAAACACACAAAGGTGCCACATACACAGTGCAATCCCACAGAATTTCATCATTGCTTTGTTGTTGGTAAGAGGCTGACCATGACTTGTTGCTTGGTTTAACCTCTGTATTGCAACAGGCGAGTGTCATCAAGAGCAGTAAACATAGCTAAGAAACAATGCCATGCGTGATTGCCAAAGAAAACTTGCCAATTGAGACATTTTCGCCGAATAAAACAGAAATTACGAGAGAGAAAATGACATAGTTCAAAGCATGGATTGCCTCTTTGTGCCTCTCTCTTCTCAATATGACTAAATCTATTTCCTCAAAGGAGCCTCGCAAAAGCTTTTAGTAGGAAAAAAAAGTCTGGCACAAAAGAGAGGGTCCTGCTGCGTTGGTAGGTCATGCTCTGAGAGGGGTGTAGTGAGCGCAGCCTTTGTGAGGTGCTCTCAACCCAATGGTCCGCCGCTACAGTCCTTTCACCTTCTGCTGCTTTATACCTCACGCAGATGGCAAAAGGACTGAATGAAAAGTCATACAACTATACGCACAGACAGGTACAGGGATGAAACTTGTTTGTGTTATTGATGAATTCAGGTTAATTGCAGGGCTGGAAATGCATTGACACACAAACTCATTTAGGGAAAAAATAAATAAACAAAAACATGCATACACATATTCTTTGGTGCATTTTACAGTTGAGAGGAAAATGTTGCAGGAAAATAATGGCATAAAATTTGTGATACAACAATATATTTTTGCAAAAACTATTGATTGTTAGTTTGTTTTTGATTTGTTCTATAGAGATGTAAAGACAAATGATACCGAGATACCGATGGTGGAAAGTAGTGAAGTACAAAAGTAAAAGTACTGTACTTAAGTAAATTCTTTGGTACCTGTACAATTTTACCCTGAATACTTTTACTTCACTACATTTGAGAGCAGATATCTGTACTTTCTGCTCCACTACATTTTAAAAGGACTGTACTTAAAAATACTTTGACTTTTAATTCTAAAACACAAACTGCAATACTTTTACTTTTACTTGAGTTATTTTTAGACAATTAAGTACTTCTTCCACAACTGAAAGTAATACTCACTATGTTTCCTGAACAGTTTTAGAATGATCTTGATATTTATTTCAACTAAATTCAATTTATTTTTGGAATGCCCAAAATCACAACAGCAGTTGCCTCAGCGGGCGACAATGAAACGGTCATTGTTCAATAATAGAAAAGCAGTTTAAATAAAGAGTGTTCAAATGAATTTAGCAAAAGAATAAGTGTCGTAGAGCATCTTAATCCAAACTATACCACTATTCATATTAAAGAAAGTGCTTTTTTTGTAATTAAACCCTGTTGTCTTGTGTTATTATTACTTTTATGGTGTCAAAAATGGTAACGGGTATCAAGCCTTTTCAACAATATAACCTATATTGTGATTACAATGTTGTAAATGTTTTTTGTGATTAAAAAAAAAAGGACCAACTTGCAAATGAAGCTTTAGCGGTTCACCTGCATAAATAATCTTCATCCCCTGAGTAATGAACGTGGTGTAAATCATCAAACTCTATCTCTCACTAATCAGAACATGGCATGTGTTGTGTCGAGTCGCCTCTTCATTTCCTCTGTGTGAGAGCAGATAGCGCAGATAAAACCAACCCCAATGAGACCCCGCTCAACATGTAAGGGCCCAATCAGCAGCTCCAGCGCCCTCTGTCTGAAGCTCTGAGCACCTGCACATCTGGCTGAACAATGACCTCTCCATGGTGCTAAAGTGCGCGTGTGCAGCTCTATCAAAACTAAAGTCACAATACCAATTCACTGCTGTCATTTGGCCTACTCATGGGTTTCAGCTTCCTGTTTGTGTTATTTTGACCTTTTTTTGTTTTGCTGTTTGGAAACGAGGCATCACTCTGAAACCCATGGATTAACAGATGGTGACCTAGAGGTTAAGTTAGAGATGCTCTGACCCACTTATTCATTCACATTCATTACTCTTAATCCAGAATATTTAACATATTATTTTTAGGTGTTTTTTCTGTATCACAATTTTAAAACATTGCACTGTCATATCATACAATTATGCATAATGGTACAGTGTCACAATGCTAACGTTTCTCAATTTCGCAAAAAAAAGTCTTGGTTTGCCATTGACTAATTGGCTTTATTTCGATTTTATGAAGGAAAGATTAAAGTCTGCACACAAACAAACACAAGTTCATACCTGTACATATGCATCTACATTTGAATGTCCATGTTCCCCAAATAAATACAAATAATAAACAATATTAGCTCATGCAGACATAAATCAGTATTTTGCTACAGTGAAATGTCACTATGAAGAGGCGGAGCTTACCAGTTCTGCCGTTTTGAACAGGAAATCAATGGACCTGTTGCTATTACTGAGCCGTTTCAGACCACTATTGCAATTTACAATGAACAAAATGTAAAATTAATATCAATTCAAGTTATAGTTTAATCATTTGTGCGTGAAAAAGGCATAATAGTTTAAATACAAGGATCACGGTAATTCCAATCCTAGTCAGGACAGTCTCAATTCTAATTTTCTGTCATGATACTTCAAATGAATATCTAGTTTTAATACTAGTTTAAGTATCGATTTTTACCTATGTATTGATATTTTTGACAATCCTAATTGCAATGATACTCTGCCAGTCCCAAGCCTGGATAAATTCAAAGTACAACTTATTCTTTGTTCTAGATTTAGAGAACTGTCACTTTTGCTTTGTTGCCCTTTGTCTTCGAGTGTGGCCATAAAGCTCCTCATGTGGCAGTCTTTATAATCTCCTCAGCATTTTCAATATGTTAAGCCATTCAAAGCTCTATAGTCTTTGGAACTCAAATCATTCGGGGGCTTATGGTGAGTCAAATAGTTGTCCATATTAGTTTTATGGAGTGGGAGATTTGCCCGTGCAATCCTTAAAAAGGTCAAATAAAGCAGTCCATAATACCATAGGGCTTGTAAGGTTTTCCACAGTTATAGTCTGAAAAGTATATTAATCTGAACAATAACAGAGAAGACTGCAGTGCGCTCTGAGCATTGAAACTGATGCAGTGTGCGTTTAGGTATTACAATATTTAAAACGTCTCTTTGAAGCTCAAGAAAAGGGAGGCATATGGACTTTTTACCTAATGTGATAACGCACTTGAATGGAAAAGGAGAACAATTGAATATCGTTGTTCAATATAATTCTGCTTACAGATTTCACGAGGAAGCTGAAGCCAGATTGAGAAAAGTAAACCAGGAAAGAAAAAAGAAAGTTGTGTTACTTTAAAGTAGCACTATGTATGTATGTATTTATGTATGTATGCATTTATATTTATATTGCAATAAATGTGCCTTCAATTCATACATAAAAAAATAATCTCATCTTGGCTGCATACGGTTCACAGTAGTGAGGGTTCAAATCCCAGCTTGAGGCATTTTTCCAGTTCCTCACCAACCAAGTCTTACATAACCACATTACTCAATGGTTCTGCTAAAAAAACATGACAGCACTGTAGCCCATATACTGTAAAATATCTGCAAAATCAATTAAATAATCCAGAATTTGAAAACACTACAATGAAAATGTGTATTCTTATTGCACATGGCATCACTTTAAGTGCAAAATAAAAAATTCATTTGCCATTAAGATTATTTTGTGTGGTTTGAAATGAGCTTGTTACCATCCAAATTAATGTTCTTCATTGAAAACGTGTATGTTTCCAACTGTGCCATAATCCATGAGTAAAAAGTGACCTGTTGAATGTAATAGAAGCTATTGCCAATCAGTTTTTTAAGTGAGTCAGGCTTGGTTCTTTTAAGCTTTTGCTATTTACAAAAAAATAAAGAAATGAAATCCAATAATAACGTGGAAGACCTTTTGCAGTTAACTTTTTTTTTTACCAGATATTATAAAACTACTTCATTTGGGTTTGTTTTCAGCGATGCCCTCTAAATCACACTTCACTGTAAATACCCTGTCTCTTGTTTTCAGACCAACAAGCGGTTCTGTTCACTTAGCAAAGCTGGTATTTACAACCGCGTCAACGACATTATGCAAAATCATTACAGTCGGTCAATAAGGTGCAATAAAAGCAGATTGGAGAGAAACCGTTCACTTGTGAAGATTATCAGCATCATCTTTGAATAATTGTTTGTAAATTTAAGTTTACGTGTTCTCACATTTCACATATTCAAAACCCCATCTGCAGTGTGATTTATGTTCTCAACAGCTCACCTAGTAAATTCAGTCCTCAGACCAGTTTCTTCAAATTATGAAACATCTTCAGCTGAAAACCTAGTCTGATTAGCTTTGTTATAAAGAGTTACGAAAACTTCATATTAAAGAAAGCATCCATTAAACAGGAACAACCCATGTTTTTCAATCACATGTATAACAAACACATTCTTATTTTTCTATATATATTTTTTTTTGCAACAATAAATCTAAATACTATCGAGTTTTTTTTTTTTCTGTGCTGATTTTTATTTACTTAACTTTTACTTTTACTGGTCTAAATAATGTTACCCTTATTAACAGCAACACCATAAATTCAATTATAGACACAAATAAATCCAAACTACTCCACTGCTCAGTCGCTGCTCCTTCTCAGTCACCCTCCCCAACATTTTTAGTGAACGAGTAGGTCCCTGCCACATTTTCAAATAAGCCAAGCGTGTGTCAGTACAGTCCACTCATCACTCTGCACACAGGCCTGCTCAGACAGGGCAGACACAGTCAGGGTGATTTGGGCAGGTCACATGGTATCCAACCCTGCATGAAGTCCACTTACTTAAAAAAGGGCATTCCCATAAAGCCCATGAAGCCCATAAAAATGAATCAAAGTACCAGTGGCATTTTGACATTGCCAACATAATAAGGGTTTCATAATACCTTTTGTATTGAATAAATTTACCTTGGGATTCTTTGACAGAACCCTCATTGTTTGCAAGAATATCGCCCCATCATCATCCCTCTCCCGTATAGATTTGAGACTTATATGCTGTTTTTTTTATGTTTTCTCTATTGGCCTGAATTTTTCCCTTTAAACAATTTCTCATTTGAGAATGTTTCAAAAAGTGACCAAACACCTCTAAATAGATTTTATTTTTTACTTGACAGTATTACAGGACATAAGGATTCGCCAATCCTCCTGATACCTTTCTTTAACCACTGCCTGTTCAGCCACTAAGAGGCTTTTTTTTTTTTTTAAATATGGGAAGCGCTTGCATTTTTCATTAACCTCATTCCATCTTTGTAAATGGCAGAATAAGTTTAGTTTGGCAGAATTAGTTTGTTTTGTTTTGGTTTTATGTGTAGTTCTATTGAGGGATAATCTCCTTCTGAATTGGAAAAAAAGCAATTTAGGAATATGTGTTATGTGATAAATAAAAAGTGTATTCCCTCAAAGGATGGGCACGGCCCCAAATATCCACAGACTAGGCCATTCTTTTTAAGAGTATTCATGGCTAAGCCTGTTCTAGTGGTTAAATTTACACTGGTGATATTTCTGTCTACAGTTAATCAGACACATTTTTAAAGTCTACATCGATCAGAACACGATCTTCTGTTCTACCCATATCTTGTTAACCTTGTGGATAAACTCCTGCTCATCCATATTTGGGGCATAAACATTACATAAAACAACTTTAATTACATAAATAAGTGCCTGAAGGCATAACAAACACCCTGCATCATCCTTAAAAAACTAAATTATAAATTGTAACATAATCATACTCAGAGTATAGACACCAAATTATGAAATATTTTTCACACTGAGTCTCCAAATGCTTTTAAAGCATCATTTTCATTTTTAAAATGTGTTTCCTAAATACGTGCAACATCAGTATTATGACACTTAAGATAACAGAGGACTTTCTGTCTTTTGATTGGCCAGCCACAGCTCTTTATGTTCATGACACATTTTTATTAACATCAAAATTACGCATTTTAGAACATGGTCACATGAATACCTTACATCTCTCAGTCTCCAACTGTTAAACATGAATTGACAGTAAGTGTACAGTGTAATGAAAATAAGCATCTCAGAGTATTAGAGTATGACATTGTAAACAAGTCTTCCTTTGAGACTGTTCTCACATCAAGACCGAACGACCTATTTGGTCGCTTGTTTAGATCCCAAAAAACGACCAAACAAGGTGTATGGATGTATGATAAAACAGCGCCCCTGCAGGTCATGTCTAAATTACACTCATTATAAGCCAATAAGACATGAAAACAAGACTTACCACGAGTTTAGGAGATTCCAGACTTGCTCAGTTTTCAATTTCTTGTTCAATTTTAGCAAAGATCCAGAGAAAAATGTCTTTTCTGATGAAGACATTCACTTATTCTAGTCACAAACAGCGAAATACACAATCAAAGAAGGGCTAGTGCTAAACTTATGTGCGTATCCGTGACAGGAAGTGACTGAATTAAAAAAAACTATTTTTTGTTTGTATTTTTACTTTCTTCTGCAAAATCATGTGTAATCCTTCATATCCTATTCCTAAATTGATCTAGATATACAACTGCTGGTCAGTGTATGTAACTGACACACAAGAAGTGCATGGCTTATGATGTGATCTTTAATAATAAACAGAAGGTTAGGTCTGTAAACAGAACAAAATGTCTGTTATTTAAGTTATGATAGCAGAATGTGTCAAAATCTGCAGTAAAAGTACTTTTGGTCATTTGGGCTAATTTGGCAGGAAGCCTGGGGGCCAACAAAAATTGCTCTGAGGGCCACAGTTGGGCCCTGGACCAGAGTTTTGACACTCCTTTAATATCTAATGTATTAGTCTGCAAACTCCTTAGCTACATCCCCATGCACTCCTCCTCTTCATTAGCCTCATGGTACAGCTGTGTTTGAACAGTCCACTCTGCTTCAGCCTCATCCTCTACATACGGCTCATAAACCTTTGAGGTGCTGCCCACCTCTTGTCCAGCTACTCACACTTAATACACTTTGCACTGATATCCTCCGATTTCAAGCTCATATTGTTGTATATTTTTTCTGGTTAAATAATAGTTCATAAATAAATACATCTTTCAAGAAATAATTCAACATAGTCAATCTTATGTCACACTACTGTGTGCAGATTACACAATGGAAAGATGATGCAGGATACTTGCAGGGGTCAGGAGCAGAACCTCCCGACATCCCGAGTGTTTGTAAATCATGTTCACACAAAACTGAGAGACTATAACAGCTCTGCTGTAAGCAGAAAATGTTTGTGACAGTGATGAACCTGAGGACACCAACTGCTCCCACTCCACTGGACGATGAAGAGGCAGGAGCTCCTCACAGGCTCCAGCTGCGCTTACAGTGAATACAAGACATGCACGTCATAACTATTCACCAACTCACCCTAAATTAATTTTGTGATAACCTTGTGCTGTGTGCATCCTGATTCATCCCAGCACTGTATTTCCAACATCCTTATATCCATAATATGGTATATGCTACACACTGCACAACAATTAAGGGCAAGATGCAGAGGATATGTTAATGACCTGATCAACCTTTATTCCCAGAGTTCATCTTGCCCCAGTGTGGCACGTCTGTGATGTCCAGGACACCTTTGTCTCAAAGTCTGTACCTTCTGCTGATCCTGACCAGTCCACCTGCTTGAGTCAGACCTCCTCTTTCCATTTTACAAAAATCATAAATGTTTTAGCAATATTTCACAGAAATTTGATCTCAATTATTTATTACACCAGTGATCATAGTACAGCCCTCCACCACTTGGCTTTTGATATGACCCTCAAGGAAGAATAATAATTGATTAATTGACACTTCAACATGACACGTCAACATTTTCCTTTTTTTTTTTTTTTTATTTCCTTTGCAAATTATGCAATTCGTTTGCTGGATCTTGCACAGATAATAATAATTCACATTTTGAATCTCTGGCCATAAAAGTTGTTTATACAAAAAAGAGGAAAGGAATTTAAAATAATTATGAATCGTCTGATTAAATAAGATTTAAAGCTTTATTTTATTATTGGTGATTTTCATATTTTGAATTGTTAAAAATAGAATGTATTTATCTTTTAATATTAAACGTGAATTATTGCAGAACCATTTGTTTTTGTTATTGTTACTATTGAAATAATTATTATTGTTTGCATGAAAACGTTTTATATTTAGTATTAAATCAACATTAATGTCAAATTCCTTGATTATGGCAAATGTGGCAAATTATAGATAATAATAATTTTAAAAAGATACATTTAAAAAATCGATTTCATTAAGACACTCCGGCTCCGTGATGTCACTTCCTGTCGCGGAGACACGCAGAAGTTTAGCGCTAGCTCTTTGATTGAGGATTTCGCTGTGTGTAACCAGAATGAGTGGATGTCATCATCAGAGAAGACACTTTTCTCTGGATCTGTGCAAAAATGTAACAAGGAGCAAGCCTGGAATCTCTAAAACTCGTGCTAAGTCCTGTTTTCACGTCTTATTGGTTTATAATAAGTGTGTTGATGTTACAGAGTGTGGGGATGTCACAGTATAATATTTTACTGATATAATTATTGTGAGAAGAAACATCACAATTTTACAAATGTTCATGATACTTTTCACCATGACCAAACCACAGAGAATGTATTATTTATTGCTTCTATAGACATTCGTTTTATTGTCATTTACATACAACAGATGTAAACAGAACAAAATTCCATTACATTTGAGCTCCAGACAGCAGCATAACAATGATATGAAGGGAATTTTAATTTGTACCTGTACTGTACATTAGACCTCAGCTGTCTGACATCAATGCGGAAAAAAACTATTGTAAAACCTGGTTGACCTGAATTGAAAGCTGCAACACCTCTTGCGGTCAGCAGCAAGAACGGACCATGATATGGGTGTGAAGGGTCCCTGATGATTTTCCTGCCCGGGACAAACAGCGCTTTGGGGGAATGTCCTGAAGAGAGGGGAGCGAGGTCTCCCGATTATCTTCTCTGTCCTTACCACTCTCCTCACATGTTTCCAGTAGAACTTTTTATTAAGTACTTTTATATATTGTATTGTTTTTAATACATTACATTTTATACACATATACACATATATATATGTGTGAGTGTGTATGACATGTATCATCATGATCATTGAATGACCAAATGTCATACAATATTTACTTATACAGTGGGCAGTCAGAAAAGGCTATAACTTCCACTGAACTATGAATACATTCCTTCAGGGCTATAATAGCCCTCCACTTCCTATGATTTTCATTCCACTGAAACAAAACCGGCAACATCCTGAGCTAAAATCAGACATTTTGGAAAGTGACTTGATCTGCACAGCCAACTTCTGTCAATCTGGCACAGGGGGATGAATCAAAGCATTTCTAAATATAGCCCTGACAGGGAATTAGTGAGATGTTGTGTAGTAGAAAGTAATGGGCTGTGGTTACTAAGCAACTGGTGCTATGGAAACCTTGTTGGTAAGCATTGATCGAGCTTTAGGGGAAGATGGAGGCGAGCGAGGGTGCGGCGGCTCCAAAAGATAAAATACTGTATGGGTTTGTATGTAGTATGGGACTGTGGGTTTAGATATGTATAACTGAGATTCCAATGAGGACAGGAACAGGCTAAGCTCGTCAAGGAATTAAATAAAATCTCTAAGTCTTTGAAAAGTGAAAGGTCTACAGTATTTATATGGAACATTTTTACTCAAAGGGACAATAATATTAAGTAGGCCTAGGAGAAACGGTCAACCTTTGCTTTTTCCTTTCCATTTATGTGTTTAACAATGATACATAGCCTCAGAGTAAAATATGTAAGTAAATATATAGGCTACAATAATAATAATTTTATACGTGGGCCTTCTACAGCCCTACAGTAGTTTAACAGCTTGCGACAGCAACCAAAAAATATTTAACATAATACAATAAAGTTTTAATTTTTCTGTTGAAATGAATGAAGGTAAATTATTCTTCATGTTAACACAAATGCACAGAAAATGATGTTCTTATGAGCCATTTTTGCTGAATAAAGATTCTGGTTTGATGAGTTTGCAAAACTTATTTCCCAAACATTTCAGCAGCTGTAGTCAGTATTCACTGCATGTGTGTGTAAGGCCAGAAGACTGACTCACAGCCTCTGGAGCGTCTGAGTGCTTCTTGTAACCGCATTTGTCATCAGCTGCCACTGAGCCGATAACGTCATCAATTACAGAGAGCTTCGTTAGTCAGAGGCTGGTTTGCATACTAATCAGAGACTGTAGTGGTGTAGGCCAGTTTAATGCCTTCCTAACTTGAGTCGATTTCAACTGGTAATGATTGAATCAATGGATAAGACTGAAAGAGAGGGTAGAATTGGAGTTCTTTGAGTCTAATGAGAAGATTTTGCTTGTGGTGTGGACTTCAAAATGATCAACCTTTTGGGAATTTCAAATATAAACATTTTTGTGATTTGTGACCCATTACTGCAGATACCAGTGCAATCACGCAATCATATAAAGCACTTATACAATAATACAAGTGGTCACAAAGGTCAAGACACATTGATTATTAGCCTAATATCCAAAACAAGTCAAATGGATCCATACATAATAGTGGGTGATATTCACTAAAACGAAATGTCTCAATATTTTTTGGAAGAATCTCCATAACAACATTCAGACGATATGTATCAAGGAAATGTATGAATACATATCTTTAAACTTATGAGTTGAGGTTTCATAATCAGACAAATGTAAAAGTAATTACAGAAGCCCCTTTTTATTTTTGTTCAGCTCCTTTTGCAGCATTTGTTTATTACAACAAATTATGTACTCGATATTCAAATTTTGCATATCTTCAAAACAACATTCACAATATTATCAAAATGTTGATATATTTCCCACCTCTATCCGCTCTAAGCGCTTTGGGTGCCAATTAGGTGGAAAAGCGGGCTATAAATAAAAATTCTTCTTCTTCTTCTTCTTCTATCCATATACTATTAAAACAAAATGTCCATCTATGATACAAAGTGCATCTGAAATAGCTGTCACATAAGGGTCAGAGAATATCATAATAGCAGCTATACAGGGGCTCCTATAGTGGACGTGTGACCTTCAGATGAATGGCAAGGTAAGTATATTTGTAGAGCACTAGGCAATTCAAAGTGGTTTACATAACATAGTAAAATTCCATTAAAATCACAAAACACATTAAGATATACATAATCATTATAGAAAAAACTTAAAAAGAGAAGAGAGCAGATAAAATCTTTTTTAGCCTGGATTTGGACATTGTCAGAGTAGAGGCACATCTTCAGTTCAGTTCTTCTGTTCCAGTTTTTAGCTGCATAAAATTGAAATGCGTATTCCCCATGTTTAGTCCTGACTCTGGGTACCAGCAGGAGGCCGGTCCCTGAGGTCTTCAGAGTGCGAGATGTTTTTTAACATATGGCACTAACATGTCAGAGATGCACATTGGTGCTTGGCCACAGAGATACTTGTACACAAGCAGAGCTGCTTTACAGTCTATTCTCTGAGCCACAGGAAGCCAGAGCAGAGACCTGAGCACAGGACTAATGTGGTTGTAGTTCCTGGTTCAAGTCAGGACCCGAGCAGCAGCGTTCTGGATGTACTGCTTGTTTGGAGAATGCATTCTCCACAAGAGGACAACATCACCTTATGGACTTCACAACAAAAGTGACCATGTATCCTAGTCATGCCTCTTTGATCAATTTTCAAATGTCACCTTATGGAGATAAGTTCGTTATGTTAAGTTTGGGAGCAGGACCACACCTCATTTTCGCCCCTTCCAGTGGCTACTCTATATAAGCTTCCCAGACACACATACCGGCATTCGTGGCTTTGTGCACACACTCACCGGTGGCAGAGGCTCACGCCCCGCCTGGCTCTAACTTAACTGGTATTCCACCGGACCCGGTCCCACCCTTCTCCAGGAAGTACTCCGGAAAAAGCATTTGCACCTAGCATCGTACCCAGCATCAGCAGCCCAATTCTCAGTGACGACCTTTCCCTCAAATACGCTACAGTTGACCACACCATCTCCGTGTAGCACAAGCACATTTAAGGCGCTACCCATCCCATCCATCTGCTGAAAAGGCACCTACTACTTCACCGCAGGCTGACCTTTGCCGTCAGGCCGACCTTTGCCATCAGACTGACCCAAGCCAATCTGCTGTGAACACCTCTCGTGCATCTTCCTGACAACTTCTCGCTTGTCTCGCAGGGTTCGTCCATTTTCTCCATCCTTGATGTTCCCCTGACGTTCTGATCTCTCTTCTCAGTAACTTCCTCATTTCCTCCTGCAACTCTAAACAGCAGCTCTGGTCCCTCCTTGCTCATCTCAACTACTACAGGTGGATCATCCCCAGCGGGAAGCCTGCATCTACCACCACCTGACCCAATCATTCCATTCCTTCCCTTCACAGCGTTGCAATCCTTTCTGTTAAGCCAAAGCTACATTTCCAAACGGCATCACACTTTTCTACTTGGACTTTATCAACGTTCCAACCAACATCCATCTTCTTACAGTTGTCACTTCGTCAGCTGGTTTTAAAGGGCAAATGATTCTGTGCCCCGCATTGCTCCACTTAATCCACGTAGTCGGCCTATCTTCCACCTTATTCGAGATTATCCCATCGTGATTGCCCTCCAGGAGTAGATGGCCATGTTTGTGGCCATCCAATCCGATAACTGTGCATTCGTCGATTTTATCACAAAGGCAGGAGTAACTCTCCAACATGACCCTCCTCCTCATCTCCAAATCTGCCATCCTGCATACACCAGATCTGCTCTTCTCCACCATTTGAAGCCAGATTGTAACCAGGTTCTTGTGAATCCCAATGTGCCAGCCAATAAACTCTGCATCCAAACTTGAGGTTGCGGTCCTTGCTAGTGAATGATCAATATTATTTTTCATACACTGTGTTGACGAGCAGATGAGAATGATGATCTATGATAGCCCAAAGGTCTAACACAATTTCCAATGGTCAATTTAAAAAAAAAAGAGGAAAGGAAAATAAAACGCTATTGCAAGTGCAACACACTAAACACAAAACATGATATATGAAATGGGTGATTTATTGGATGCGTTTGACTTGAGGCCCCACTATAACTTGCACAGATGTGTTGTGTATGTACAGGTTATTGTGACTTCAGTCCCCACAAGAGCCATTACAGTAAGATTAGCCTCTTATTCCTCTCTGATAGGTTATTTCCAGCACATGAACAGACACACAGGAGTGGTTTAGGAGGTTAAATCTGGCTGTATCATAAGAAAAAAGGTCACATTGTCCTTTAGTTGAAGATGTGGTGCTGTGTTGAGATGGAGTGCTGCAATTCTGGATATGGATTTGGTCTCAAGGAACCACTGATTTATTTTTTATTCTCACATTTTATTGTTTTACACATTCTATTATTATTATTAGATGAATTAAAAACAGAGATCAGATTACAGATTCAATGTTTTGTTTTTTTTAATTATTGAAAGTGTGGAATATCTGAAATAAATGTGGAGCCGTGTCTCTACTCCAAGCTTACCAGATACTTTTACTGAAGTATGAAGAGATCTTAATCCCAAGGCAGGGGAAACATTGACAATTTTACTGGACTTTGACAGACTTTGAATTGGTTTAAAAAGACAATTTTTCATTGTTAAAGTATTTTCCATATTGTGCTTGCTATTCAAGCTTTTTCAATTACTTTTGGATACCGCACTGCCGCCTAACGTACATATAACATGCAGAGAGTGGCCAAAGATTGTACTCAAGTAAGAGAAACAGAGAAACATTACTTCATATGATGTTTCTCAAGTAATTACAAAGTAGTGGTCCGAGAAATGACTCAAATAAGAGTAAAAAGGAAACTATTACTTAAGAGTAACTGTAGAACTGTCTGAAAGTAACATCTTATTGATTAATTTGAAATCAATGTATTTGGACAACTCAAAACAATTAATTCACATAATCTGGTCTTTGAGAAAAAAAACAACTCGAATGTTGTCAACATAAAGGTTTTTTTCACTTGTAGACTTACTCATGATGAGATAAGTAACCAAACCTTTTATTCAAGTAAGAGTATGAGTTTGAGTAAAATAAATAAATTACTAAATAAAATGAATTACCATTTTAAAAGTATAGTGTCATAAAACTACTCCAAAAAGTACAAGTTCTACCAAAAAAGTGAGTACTCGCCTCTGAATTGAAAATATTTGATCGTATTGCTTTGTTCCATTAGATTGGTTGAAGGTCACATTCAAACATTTATGTCTTAAAGATTACATTAGACAGACATTACAGTGATATCTTGCATGAATAATTTGGCTTGGAAAAGTAGAAAATTGATATGGTAATGAAAAACCTGGGTCTTTCTTTTCCTGAGGGCATATCATTACGTGCAGTGAAGCCATTGTTAATCTGTTGCTGTGGACAGTTTTCTAAATAGACTCTTCTTACTGTTTGGGGACAGCTGACGTCTCAACAAATAGAATACTCAGCTCACTTATTTATGCATTGCTGATAAACAAAATGCATATACATGAAATCAGCAAGTTGGAGATTTGTACAATAATAGTTTATGTATAAACATGAATGGCTGTTTACGTCAAAATGTAGTAAACACCTTTTTATACCTATTATTATAGCAGAATTCAATTGTTCATTGCTAAACAAATCTAACTTTGAACCTCTTTATTCCTCAACATCAAAGGCATGTTTCCTATCGCGTCTAATGATGACAATACATCTCAAACGCCTCTCTATGGTGATTTACCTCTGCAGCAGTCTCCCATTCAGAGTTCTCAGATTGTAATTCATAAAGCAGCCGTTTGTGTGTTTGTGGAAAGGCCCGCAAAGCTTAGCAGAAACCTATCCATCCTCATTAGAGAGATAGGAAGATCCGTCATTGGACCTGGCGCTTTTCATATCTCCTTATGCTAAAGCCCTGCAGCACTTCACAACTCTGGGATGAAGTGTAAACATGTGGTCGTCACAGAGCTTGTTTTTTCTTCTGAAACTATTGCGTTTATAACACATTTTACACCTTAAATGTTTTACCTTTTTTTTTTTTAAACGTGAAATAATAGTTCCAGGCTAAATACTCTCAGATTTGGTCATTCGTAATATATATGCATAATGTGCATACCAATTGTTTAGGGCCACAACCCCACATGCTCTGGTGAGAGAGAGACTAGGCCAATTGATTCAAGCCGCACTAGTCAAAGTTGTTAACGGTTATCAGTCCACCAGAAAACATACATTCGGACGTCCTGACATAAAAGTTTGCAGTGATTCTCTGGAGTCTCAGTGACCAGGAGAGAGGAGAGTGAGTGCCAGTGCCTGTGTGAGCTGCTGTTGGGGCAGAGATATTTGGGGGCTGGGGGGGCTCTAAAAATTCATACAAAATGTCCTGTCAAAATCCATGTACAAGTCCACTCCACTTTAAAACTCTATTTAAACACAGCACGTGACATATTAAAATGGTGGGTGACAACCAACATCTTGTTTAGCGCCACCAAATACCTAGAGCCCTGATTTAAAAAAAATATATATTGTGGCCTTAACATTTCTGTAAGTATTTGTCCAGTGAATCATAATTTTGCCTTGGGTGTCTCTCATAATCTCCAATTATATGAACAAACAATGTAAAATACAATAGTAATTGTCTTTAAACCAGGTTCTATCAGGCTCCATTTTGGAATTTAGAAATGTGTTTACAGACTTTAAAGGGTATAAGTAACAGGGCTCACACATGACTTTAACTTGTAGTGAACCACTCTAACACTAGTTCACCGCATGTGTTTCTTTGGACTGTGAGACAAAGACAGAAAGGACTCGTGTCATGTTCCTGTTTCTCCCAGGTGCAAATATGACTCAGGTTGTGCAATATTCTTTATATAAAAGTGAGATTATTGTGGCTTTTGTGATCTTTCCTGAGAATGCCAATTATAGCTTGGCTTGTCTTCTTCAGCTGCGGAGACAGATGAGGCAGGATTGTTGGATTACAACAATCTGACGAACTCACACAAGCACAAACACACTGGCATTTACTCAGAGCTAAACTGATTTAAAGAGAATTCGTCTGTGGCTTTACAATCTGCATAAGGACTCACGTGTGCCTCTCAGATGACCTTGATATGGAACGGAGACGTCCCTCACGGGGCTCTGGGTCGCCACGGTCACCTTTTTCTCCTATCTACAAAGTGCTGTCACATGTAATCTGCCACAGTTACATGGCATTGCTTTCTGCATAATTTGAGGCTTTGCCCTTTGACCATAACGTTTAGTAGTTTGATTCTCAGTAAAACACATAATAAACACATACAAATATATATATTTTTTATTCCAGGTATGTTTTTGATGATGTAACATTGTTAGAACATGAGTGTCTTCACTTTGACATCTCATGTTTTAGAACTAAAAAATAAAATGCGTATACAAAGAACAATATAACTTTATCATAGCCTTGGGAGATGCCCATAGACCATACATATCGATGGACTATGGGAATGTGACGTCACCCATAGCGTTTGGCTCCAGCTAAATGAAGCCAATCGCGGCTAGCAGTTATAGCGGCTAAAGTGGAGCCTGACTCCCATCGAGGCAACTGTTGTTGTGATTTTGGGCATTATAAAAATAAATTGATTTGATTTGATTTGATATTTGGAGATCCGAGTGTGTATCGTGACAACCACATGGACTAATCAGGAGCGAGGTTGTCAACGGTTTCCGCCCCTCGGCGGGAGGAGACGGCGGCAACATGTGGCACTAGCTGTCAATCAAACTTGTTGCTAACACAAGCGAAACCGGCCCCTGGAAAAGGAAGCACCTGATTGGTCAGTTATTATTGCTAATAACTTGATTTATGAACAACCAACGAGAAAAAAACACCAGGATCATGTAGAGTGTGTCAAAACAGATATTTTAGTTCCAAGATGGTGAGTTTGACCGAAACAGTGTAAACGGCACCAATGTCCCAATAGAAAGTGAATGGCAGCTTGGCTTTATGGAGCCAGGCCCACCTCCATGGATACTTCCAATTTGGAACGCGGCGGCTAGCGGGCTAGGGCAGTCCAGTGATATGTACGGTCTATGGAGATGCCATATTAACTTGTTGTGGCTCCATCTACTGGCTGCAGAGGCACTAATTTGTACATACGCAATCAAATGTTGACAGTCTGAACTGTGGCATAGTTACCGTGATTAGGTGTCAGGCATGCTCAGAACGAGTCTGACGATGAGTTAAGGCCTTAAAAGCAACAGAATATTCTCGGATAAGTGGCTTCAGTTACCAAAAAAAGTCACACATTCAGAATTCAGAATGTTCAGGGGAGAGGATTTTCTAGACAGCATTCATCAAACAATCGTCAATGAAGCTAAATTTTGTCCATGTCCATATTGCATAAAATGTGTAATTTAATTTAAATCTATAGTCTAAGCTGTCATTAGAAGCACTTAAAGGGTTTGTTGGTAGAATATCCAGACTTCAAGCAACCTTGGATTTGAACACACAACTACAGGTGACGTGAACGCTACATGACCTCCTTAATACACGTTCTTTGTCTTAAATTGAGATCTTTTCCTGTTTGAGGACCAAAAGAGATCGGTAGTCTCATCAAATATGGTTCTATTTTTATTATACAAGTTCCCATAATGAGTTTTAACACAGTCCTTAAGCCATTTTGCATGCTTGTTTTTAAAAAGTGCAATTTTAAATCTGATTAAATCATTTCTATCTCTTAAATCCCCATCCTATAGTCGGCAATGGTGGAGTACAATGAATGTCTTTTGGTCTAATATAATTGATTTTCAAAGGGGGCTTTAATCTCAAACATGCAAATGAGTAAACAAAGTTGCACATCATCAACCTCTGTTCTCCTGAGATTTTGGTAAAAAAGACCTGGGAAATTGCTTGCCACAAATAGTCCCTCCGAGCAGCATCTTTGACAATGATTAATATCTAAGTGATGTTAATGAAACAGTGACAGGGCTCGAATCCTTTCTCCTCTGATGGATTTTGTCTAGTCATTATCACAGACAGTGTAATGGGGCTGTGCAGGGCTGTACCTGTCTCCAGCTGCTTTTGTCCAGATCCTGTTATCCCACATCTCTATTGCCTCCGTGGCCCGCTGCTTCAACCTGAAATTAATCACTGTCAGAGAAGAAAACGCACTATAAAATATCCAAGGTCAAAAGTCTCCATGGTTCCCCTCACAAAAAGGTTTTATATCATGGAGGTTTTGGGAATACATAGGCTTGCTTTGGATATCATGTGTTATATTTGATTTTTAAGAATACACATTTCCAACTCTTGTAAATGATCTTTTGTAACTTTTTGATAGGGAGTGTGATCATTCTCAGCAATCACAGTAATGTTGTTAGGGAGTTTTCATACTGCTTTACCATCTCATCTGTTGGTCACTGCCCAAAGCCGAGAGTTGTTGTTGTTTCTTTTACAGAAGCTGATTTGGAGCCATTCTCAAAACATTCTTAATTCTCTGTGACTCATGTTCCTATAGCTAATCAACCATACAAATTACTTTAGTAACGGAACAGGTGTCGTGAACTCAAAATGTTCTGTCTCGGTGTCATTCTACGAAACATTCTAAAACTTTTTTTGCATTATACTTATGCTTGCTTCATCTGTTTTCTGCTCCTGCCTAATCCCATACTCCTAGACCTACCTCCAACCCCGCAATATCCACCATTCCTGTAATAAATTGTTAAACTTTTACTTGGACTCTGCCATCTGCTTTTAGGTCTTCTCCTTGTCACGTCGTGACAGCAGGAGCCTTTATCGCAGTAAAAAGGCTTTTTTGTTTGTTTGTTTTGCTTTTACTATTTGCCATGCACCAGGTCATAAACTTTAAATCATTAACCAACAAATATCAGGAAAAACGTTGGCTGCTGGATTTTCAATGTCTCAAAACAGTAACTCTAAAATACAAACACTGTTTAATTTTTTTCTTCTTTTCTTGAAGATTATCTTAAATTAGTGCAAATCACTCCCTGCTGCAGTGAACACTATTTGCAGAACCCTATCCTATTCTTTTGTACTTTTCCTTCTTCCTGTGACTTATTGCAAACGCTGTCCAGCTCCTGATTTGGCACCTCCTCCAGGAGCACAGAGAACATTGCATTGGGAAGCCATTGTACTTCATTGTTCTGACGTTATTATGTGGATATAAAGGGAGCAGAGACTTTTGCTGGATCAGTGGACTACTACATATTGTACACAACCTCATTCTTAATGTAAAAGCATGGGAGATTAGCATAAGAAATAAGAGGTTTTGCCACCCGCCAGCGTCCCTTTTGTAATGCTCTCAAGGCTAGATAAAATATAAATGTTGTGCCGTCCTGAAAGACATCAGCATGATAATCAAGCTCATCAGCTGTGCCGAAGGTAAAAGACGTGAAGAAGAAAAATGTATATTACTTACGGAGAAAATGCTCAAATGTGGTCTTGAAGAAGAAGACTACTTGTTGCATGATAAAAGACATAATAACAACAGTATCTTTTTCAGTTAATTGTCCTCTTACTCTGTTTTCCCAACAGTCAGGGATTCAGATATCACTGGTGTTGCCCGACCAGATCTTGGCAGCTCATTCTCCCTGTAACCGATCGTATGAGGCGTATAACATGTAGGTTTTGATACTTGGTGTCAATTTACATGTAAAGCTACATTGGATGGTTTGCTGTTGCTAGTTAACTTTAAAAGGCCAACGTTTTTATGCATATTAGAGGCTACGCTGCAACTGCAAGCATTGGCCTACTTTCAGAAAAGGCTATCTCTGAATACTTAGCCTCGCTGGCATCATAACACCAAATTAAGACGTAAAGACGATTTCATTAACACATATAAGCAAGCAGGCAGGCCAGACTTCAAAGCAGCCAGAAGAGGCCTCAGCACATCACCGGGACAAAGTAAATCTAGGTTACCAGTGCACATGAATTTCTTATAAAGCTCATTTATGTAGCCTGACACAGTGATTTCAAATGGGAATTGGTTGTCATGTATTTGCACCTCTCTCAAAAAAGTCACTCAAATGTCAGTGGCTACACGAAAATATCATCAATGTACAAGGTAGATGTGTGTCGGAGTGGAAGGCTCATTAGTCCAGCAGGAGGTCAACATCCCAAGAGCAGCTTTAAATTGTAATGTTGTTTACCTGCCACTCAATCACCG
The DNA here is from genome assembly GCA_019453435.1 of Rhinogobius similis. Lineage (NCBI taxonomy): Eukaryota > Metazoa > Chordata > Actinopteri > Gobiiformes > Gobiidae > Rhinogobius > Rhinogobius similis. The sequence goes on along the minus strand of CM033624.1, from coordinate 17,951,901 downwards.
CTGTGAGCACAAGCCAGCACAAGTCTTACTTTGATGCTACCCTAGATATTTGTAATGGTGAGGTCTGACGGTTGCGGTATCACTGCTCTGTGTATCGTTAATTATTTTATATGTGTTCACACTTCCTTTTTTTCAGTGGATGGCATTTCCTACCTCTCAATATAGGAGGAGGTTGTGGGTTACATTGTGGGCTATTAAGTTGAGCTAAAGTGCTTATGACAGGTTGGATGCCTTTGACTAAAGTACACAGTAAAGATAATTATGTTTAAGATTTTGCTAAAAATTTTCAAATTTAAAGTGTGCGTCACAGGTTTTTGTGAGTTTCTACCTGTTATATTAAATAAGTGAAGGTTTTACACCAATCAAGCAGCAGTTTGTGAAGAAATGTTGAAAAATATGTTTAAAATTGCAGAAATCGAGAGTTCTATATCAGTGACATCACTGCCTACTCCCTAAGTTTCAACTTATTTTTCAACTTTTCTTTATAAACTACTACTTGATGTAAAACTGTTGACAACAAGTCAATGTCAAAATTAGAAAATAATTTAAAGAAAAAAACTGTCACTTTAATTAAAGGCACTTTAATATCCTTGTTTTATTTTTTGTTTTGTTTAGATACTGGCAGTGTATACTTCCATAGTTGCCTCAGGGGGAAAGACTTGGAGTATTGTAAAGAAGCTTATGGGTGCTTGGAACACATACATTCATGAAATTAATAAAACAGAAAGATAAATCAAAATGTCTTGCGTTTATCTCAATATTATCCCTGAGGCAAGTCTCCCACATTTCTACTAAATGTATTAGCTGCAATCAGGAATACAGTTATTCTTGATGCAATTAATAAGTGTCAGTCTAAACCCTCCAGTGGGCCTCCTGAAGTGATGAAGCATAAATTTTCAACCAAGTCCTAATGAGATGTTAGTGAGCATATGACCTTGGTTATATTATTCAAAATAGAAATAAAATGTGTTGTAATGATAAAGGCATCTGCTTCTGAATAACTGCACTTTTCCATATGGCATTTCTGTATAAGCTTGATGTGCATTATCTTTGTGTTGATAATGTTTCTCATAAGGGATGGCCTCAAAGCAAAATGACCTGAGTCATTTTCTTGGGCAAAATTTGCTTCATGTCTCATTCTACTCTTCAGTCCCTGCTAAATCTGTCGGTGTCACTGGCTCCATTCAGTCAGAAAGATTTTTCCCCACTTCCCATCTGTAAATCATTTCTTTGATAAGCGTAGAGTGTTTTTCATCGGTAGCACAGTGGCATTCTCTTCTCACAGCAAGAGGGTTGCGGGATCGATTCCTGGTTGAGACCAGGCCTTTCTGTCTGGAGTTTGCATGTTTCTGCCTGTGTCTTGGTGGGTTTCCTCTGGGTACACCGGTTTCCCCCAACAAACCAAAACATGTACATTAAAGATTCTCCAGCTACAGTAGTCCTGACCAAGCCACAAGCATCTGGAGATGGGTCCCCTGGGCACTCTGGAAAACCTTGAAAAAATACATAGGCGGTTAGGCTATGAGGCTAACGGTTTTGTACTGTTTTTTTTTTTTGCCTAATAGAGCTGCCCTCCTATGTGAGCACCATCATGGACTTCTAGATTTTTTTTAATGAAGGCTCAAAATAGCGTTAACACTCAGTAATGCAGTGACACTTTATTTTGCACAGTTTGTTTCGATGCTTACACTAAAGTTATTGTATTAAGATTTTATGCTTTTGCTTTCATTTTTATTGGAAAGCATGTTGGACACTTTGAATGTTGCAAAAGGCCCTGTAAATACAGGTTGATTTATTGATTAATATATTATTTTTATATGGAGGTTATGACATGTTGAGCCCTTGGAGGGTTTTTGGTGACCATCCTCCATCTCAATCTGTCGTACATATTATATGCTTTATGTTTTGAAAATAAATAAATCAGAGGGATTTGATCAGTATAATCAATTTTTATTCATTGTATTTTCATCTTTGCAGAGTACAGCCTTAAAATGATTGTCCAAATGTTTTTTTCTCAATCCCTCATGACTATTTTGTCTGTATAAATTCCTTCTATTTCTCTGTCCTTTTTCTGGTCTTTTGTATCCCAGCATGCATCAATGTCGGCCGCTCTCCCCACTGGCTTTTGATTTATGAATCTTATCTTTTCTGTCATTACAGCCTGTACAAGTGGGCTGTGATGGGCCAATATGTTTGAGTGCGTCACAGACAGACAATCCCTGCATGTCCACTCTGTCAGAAACATTTCTCTATAGCCTTCCACAATTTCATTTAGATTAAGAAGATGATATAATGTATAAAATATGATTCTGTGCTATTTCGTATGTCTGTGGTTCTCATTCGGAACAGCGTTATTTTAGTTAAAGGAATACGTTGCGTTTTTTAATCACACAATTTAGACTTCAAACTGCATGGCACAGCAAAGAAACAGCACTTGCATTGCGTTCTCCTTCTTAGTGATAAATTAATGCAGAACAAACAGTGCCACATGCATAAAACACTATAATGTAATGCAACGCAATGTGAATGTATTCAGAATACAATAATCTGATTGGACCATGTAATGGAATATGTTAAAGGTATACATTAAAGGCACTGTATCTGATTTGATCTTAAAAACATGATGAACAGAACGGCCCAGTCATTACAGTTATTGCTCACTTACCTAGTACCTTCTGACAATTCTGAGCATCCTAAATATACACCGACATGAGTTTATAAGCACTTTTCACAATTCTTAGAAACCAGAGCGGTAAAACATCAGACATGTGCACTTTTTGCTTCGTGGTAAATAAAACAAGCTATAATTTTACCTCAAGAGCTGACATTTTACAATATATCTGTACTTGGACAAATATGAAAGAAATCGGATACAATTCATTCGGTATTTAATATTCCGCTATACAAAACTATACTATTAAATACATTTTTCTTCCCATCACTGTGAATACAAGACTGTCCAGAGCCTTTATATGCATGCATTTCTTTAAGATATGCCTCACCAGCTGTCTGTCCACCAAATGACACCCCCAAGAGGAGCGTGAATCAGGACAAAAAGTCAGAGGTGCACACTTTATGACAAGTACAACCTGTTCTTGGAAGTGAGTCAGGAGATCTGGAGTTTGATTACAGTGTAAAAAATATGTGACTTTTTTGAAGTTCAGCTTTAGCATCCAACCCAGTTCTTACCTTGTACAGTTCAACCTCTGCCAAATCATTCACACCTTTCCCACACTTGAGAGGAGGTAGGATGGAGAAGTTGTCTCATGCTCACATAAATACCTCACAAACTATAGAACCCATTACATTGGAGGTGAACTGTGGTTTTCCAATCTCAATCATAGAATAATCCTATAGTGAACTTTGTAGTGTCCAAATGCTTCCCATCCCTTACCACCTTATCCTAACCCATTTATTCTCTTGGTAAACTGGTCCCCTAGTCGATTTTTATCATCATTTACTTAGCCTTTTTAATGTCTTTGATCAGTATTAATAGACGTCTGTGAAATTGTTTTATTGTACTGCTTTCTGTCTTTTCCTCCCAAAATGGTAGCCTATGGAAATGATCAAAACATTAAAATGAATATTAATAACTGTTAGAATGAATAGGATACAACGTTTATATCAGTACAAGGGTGTGTGGGCATCTATTCTTGACGTGTCATTTCTTGAAGAGTCCATTAACCCTAATTTAACAGTTTCTTCATCACGGCGTTTCATTCTTGCTAGCGTCTGGCCTACTGTGCGTCTCCAGTCTTCTTGCCTTGCTTATCCCCACATGAACTGAAACCCAAGAATAGAAAGGTGGCCATTTGTGATGGCAGCCTGTCTTTGCATAGGCAAACATAAACATGCAAGGATATATTAGGCCATTTAGGCACGGTGGCCCATTACGCTAAATGGGGATGGCCTTTTGTTGCTCTTTGCCTTTAAGCCTCCTACATTCCGCCTACCGCATTAGTATGTTTTATAAGCATTTAAATGTGGTACGGGAACAGGTCAAACAGCACAGGCTACATATAATTCTACAGAGCACATTTGGTGACCTCCAATGGTTTTTAGTATATTACAAGTGGCAGTTGTAGAAGAAACCAAAAGTAGTAGGCAAGTTAGCTGTTTAACAAACTGTTGTAGTTGTTTAAATAGAAGCTGTCTCCATATGAAAAAATGTGTTATTTTGTTTCTTTTACTTTCTCTAAAGCAACATTTTCCGGGACATTAATGTTTAGTTTTTGTTTTTTGTTTATTTAACTTATTACTGTTTTCATTTCTTTTGTAAGATCGTTATCTTCTGTTTAGTTATAAAGTGAGTGGAGAAAATAGGCCTATTTTTAATTAAGGAAAGTGTTGCTTTTGGTTCTCCTTTCGCTCATTATACCAAAGGTTATTTAAGATGAAAACCAAACCAATGACATACCAGAGGAGCCACTAATGAAACATTTAACAATTACCAAACACTGGTAAGAAACTGAAGGCGGGGATTACCACAGTCTGTTCTTATCTGATTTGGTTGTGGCTAAGCGTGACTTAAGATGCAAATGTACAACCCTTAAATTTTGACAATAATTTATTATGTTTTTGTCCTGCTGTCAGCCATTTAATTATGAAAGGCTTTTGTAGCCTTTGGTGCTTGATGTTTCAACTTTTCCTGACAAATTAGTTTTTATTTTCTTAAAATATTGGCAAAATGCTCCTTCAGTTGTTTTATGCTCTTTTAATCACTTCTTTTTTGAAATATGTTCCCATCAACTAAGCAGCGAGCTATTGCCTGTTGCTTGCAACGGCAACTATTTTGCAATTAGCTTTGTAATAGAGTCCCTTAAGAATACGCACATATCTCCTGACCAGATCACTTCTAAACACAAACACTGTGCCAGTGTGTTTAATGCCGCGTCTCCCACTGTGGTATCAGCTGTCGAGTGCAGATAATGTCTCCAATGTTTCCATACCTTTCCCTGTACACATGCATTCACCTCTCTGACACGCGCACAAAGACGGCTAGATGGACCCGGTGATATCCTCCTGCCTCTCCTATTCAGCCCCTGTCCTCCTCTCAAGCACCCCATTATGTGAAACCCAAAACCCATCCAAACACCACAAACTTGGACCGCTCCGCCGCTGTTTCCGAGCTGAGATGTGGATAGGCGTGCTCTTTATCCACATGTGGGATAGGCAGGAGACGGTGTAATTAATCAGTCCAAAGCTCTATGCGGATGTGGATTCAGACCTTCTCAGTGGATCAGGAGTCAGGCCATTGTGTAACGGCAGAGAGGATGGCTTTCAACCACGTCACGTTCTCAGACAAATGATGTGTGCACTCAGCAATTTTCTATACATATTTTTACAATGAAGCTTTTTTAATACGTTAAAAGCTATTCAGGGCCATGTCTCTTATTTAGAAAATGTTCCTCTTTCCTTATTAGTGATGCAAGAAACAAGATAACATTATGAAAACACTTTTTGGGCATTCATTTAAAATATTGCAACTATTGCAGGCAGTGTTTGGTGTTTCTCTACAAACTTGAATTCATCATCAATCCCATGTCCCACTATATTGTAAAGTGTCCTAATTTAACTGAGGTTTGAAAAAAAAAAAACTGATTATGATTATTTGGATCATAAATAAAATCATTATTATCTTGAAACAATTATTTATACCATCAAAAAGACTTTTTTTCTAATGGAGTGACAATTGAAAATTGTTCTTTGTTACACAATCATATCATGTCATAACATAACGTAATAAATGTATTTAATTTAAAGTCATTAGTAATAATAAGTGACAAAAGGCTGGGTGATAAACTGTGGCGACCCATAAAAGTATGCAAAGATTTCTCTCGTTCTCAATCTGACCTTATAATTAGTCACATACCAAACATCATAAACATAATCATCACTTTAATTACTGCAGTCATCAAGGAATATATTATAGCAATGTTGCATATAATGAAAATATTGTGAAATTTCATTGCATCTAGACTTGTACATAAGCAAACGCAAACTTATTATATTAGGATTATATAACTTTCCTATCATTTAAACATGCATGTGATTAGACTGACAGCCCACAGGCGTAGTTCAAATACAGTGCAGATCTAAAGATGAGATATGCCAGGTTTATATACGGTAGGGCTAATTGATTTCTTATCAGGCTCTATCAGATTTAATAGGCATTTGCTTTTTTAAATTTCCTTCATCAAACGGCTTAGCGTCTGTGAACGTATTGCTTTAGGCCCAGCTGCATTAGTTGAACACCACAGTTATTATTCAAATAACCTTTTTGTCATGACCATACCTTCACCAGGTTCAGAGGACGTCCCACCCTTTTGGAACAGAGAATTTGTATGGTCTGGGAAAATACTATGAATGATGCGATATCTTTTGTAAGTTTAAAGTTGATACATTAAATTGTAACATGAGTTAAACTGTGAAGGTTGCAAGTTTAGCATTTGACCGCCAGCCTTTGAGAATGTGTGCGCAACTTCTAACCACTGAGCTACATCTGTATTCTGGCTTAGAGCATCTCCAAAATAACAGGACTTGTGTTATTTCCCTCTGATGGTTTGCTCTTCAATAGAGATATTTGTCGTGAGGAGTGAGTTGTTGAATAATACAAGCACACAAGAATGATAACTCTAATTTGAGATCTGCTTGTCCCGACATTGGCCTTCGTCTGTCTGACTGATGATAATGGGTTTAGTACAGCTGTTGTGTTTAGACAAATTCTACATGTCCCTTGGCTCACATATATGGCTAAAAATGTTCGCATTGACTTATTTTTAGTACGGGGGTGGAAATAGTGACAGTAGTGTTACATGAAAGCACTCATGTGAAGCTGTCGGGAGGAATGGACTGATAGATTGAGCATTTGTCGTGTCTTGACAATTCCCACTTCAAAGTTGAAGCATATATCACTAAAAATTAGATTTATCGACTTGTTCTAAAGTTAAAAAATAGTTAAAGGCATATTCTAATTTAGTGAATTTTAAGCTTAAAAGAAGGTGGAAGATTTGACTGCAAATAAGATGTTTTCATGCTTTGATAGTTCCCTTTTATCAGAAGACCCCCAGATTACATTTGAAATCACAATCGGGGGAAAACTGCAATGGAGTAAGAGGACCTCGTAAACAGGATTAATGAAACAAACGTGAATTAAGCTAATTAAGGACATTGGATGCACATTGACCTAATCAAACAAACCCATGAGATGAAGCATGTTTTAGTTTTTACTAAATTGCTATTGACAGTTATGCGTCTTTGACATCATCCATCAGTGCATATTTCTAGCTGCCGTAGTGACCTCATTGCTGTCAAAACAAATGACTCCAAAAAAGAGAAAGTTACCGTTAGCTTTTCTTTTACTTTGTGTTCATAATCCCTTCACACACACAAACTGCTTCTGAGACACTGATTTGTGACAAACCTCAATTTACAAATAAACAAATATAAAACCACTTATCATTAATATATAAACCTAATCCAAAATACACTTAGTCAATGACAACGTTGTTGGCCAACGACAATGAAAAGTGAATGTGTCCTGTGGATGATGTTTGCTGCTGTGGAGTGATGAAGTGATTTAATATCCACATCGTCTGGGTTTCTCCATTCTCTGGTGCCAGCAACAATTACCATCATCAATAAATGATAAATGCCACAAGTGGACTGCAGAGGGAGATGATTGAGTGCATGGCTGGAGGACTAATGTCACTGAGAGAGTTCAAAGGTTCAACAACAGTCACCATTTGGTTCATTTTACCACACATACATATATATATATATATATATATATATATATATATATATATATCCACATACGTGTGTGTGTGTGCGTGTGTGTGTGTGTGTCTGTGGGTCTGTGCATGTGTCTGTGTCATTTTAAATACAGTACATCAATTATCTCAACAAATGATGCATGTTTATGCATGTTTGAACTGTTGTTTATATATATATATATATATATATATATATATATATATATATATATATATATATATATATATATATATATATATATATATATATATATTTTTTTTTTCCCCAGACATGTGAGGAGGAATGTATTACTGTATCACTTGCCTTTTTGCTCTTGGCTCAAGTTCAAAAGAAGTGGAAGCTATAAATGCTAATTTCTTCCTCCAGCCAAAACCATTTTAAATGTCGGTCAGGGAAGATGACAACACATTGTGTATTTCCTACTAATCTACCTCCTGCCTGTTGATTTTTTTTAATATATGTGTGATGTCTTGGTGTTGTGGATTTTATTGTGTACTACATAGTAGTGCATTGATTTAAATAACATAATCTGAACAAAACACAACATTTTCTTGAGTAGATAATTTACTAGAAGTGCAATTTGTACACCTATGTCAGCAGTCTTTTCCGAAATAGCACGATTCATGTTAACACAAAACACTGACTATACCTGGGTTAAACTAAAACGATTTAGCTCTTCAGGGACCAGCAGCTCTGATAGGCTGCTCCATGTACCTGCTCACAATGGCTTTTCCAACTCATTGCATCTCCTTGTACTTCTCCTGAGGCAGACACCATTGTAGTGCAGATATTTCTGCTGTGAATGATCATAGGGAAGAAGCAGCCAGGAAAAGGGAATGATCTAGGTCTTGAATCACATCCTTGTAATATACTGAAGAATTTAACTAATCAAAAACAAGTTGGAGCATATACCTCCATAGGGAAAGCTAAATAGTGTACAACATTATAACTATAGCCGTTATTGTTATAGAATGTAACCGATTTGTGTAAAAGAATGTGGCTGGTCAACCTTTACCTGGAAAACGACACTTGTTCTCACAGTAGATGCCGCTCCTGTAGGTTGAAGGTTGTTGTAAGGATCCAGAGGTTACAGCTGTTAGTTCCACTGAGACAACCACTGAGAGGATGTCAGGCCTGAACAAAGACTCTGATTACTGCACAAGAGCGTGCTGATTGCTTTCTGTTTGACACTGACAGTTCATTTTCTCTCAACTATGTTCTGGAAGAAGCATGCTAATCCATTTACACTTGTTATTGTACAGTAACGGCAACAAACCTTACGCAGCTATGGTCCTAAAAGGCCTATAAACCAAAAAAGCTGCCAAGAATGAATTGCAGCTGTGGTCAATTCAAATGGCACTGAGGAACAAACTGAGACAGAGCTGGAGGTTCTACAATTTGTTCATGATTAGGACGGATACGATTATGAGTATGTCAGATGTGGTTAAGGTTATTTAAACATGTATGAGCAGAAGAACGCAGAGGTTGGAAATGCCAGAGAGGTGGAGGAAGACAGTGGAAGAAAGTGGAAATTGATGCAGTGAAGGATGTATGAATGTAAGTAGGGTTGGGTAACATTAAATCGATTTAGCGATTCAGTGCTTTTCCTTCAATGCTGTCTACTTTTTGCCCTTGGACGTAAAGTGTGAGAGGAAGTTGTGAATGGGACTATAGAACGGAGAGTGTTCATAGATTAGTGTTCTTTCTTCTTCAGGCTGACATATTTTCCTTGAAACAAAAGCCTCTTTATTCTTTTCACTCTTACAAACCTTCTAACAGATCAACCATGAAAAAGATTATGCTGTGCTTAAAGACGTGCAGAAAGTGTGAAGATGCAAGAAAACGGAGAAAATAAAGATTGTACTGAAAGAAAATGTTACTCTTTTGAAGTTAAAACAGTGTTGTCAAAAGCAATATCCAAGCAGATAGTAGCGCCTATATACTTTGAGGTAACATTTTTTAACTTGAATACTCACATAGCCATACAACTGTGGTCTCTGTATTATACCTAGTTATAGCTTTACTCTTGAAACGGCACCAATAATGCATACTGTGATGTTGACTTTCGTTGTGCTTTTTTTTAATCATAAATCATACACAAGCCTGCAGTGTCTTCACACCATTTGAACACAGACCCGATCATTTGTTTCCAGATGTGGGAGATACACAGTGCCATTTTCTGCCTGGAGTCGCGCTTGTGTCCTGCCTCGATCTACGGAGAGATATTTGTCATTTCAATCCCCAACATGTCTCAGTGCATCTCATCTCACGCAGGCAGGAGCTTAATGAGAACTGTCAACGGTGTGTTCAGGCCCCATGCTTCCAGACACACTCTTCACATACAATGTACAATGCAATATATAGCACATTGGCTGGATGGTTATATTCAATTCAGCGCTCAGAGGCTGAACTCGGGTCCAGACTGTGACTGTGTGAGACTGCACCTGCAGTATCCGCTCAGTGTGTGGTGTCTCTCTGATTCTCCAATGGAAATGAGATCTGCTGCAGGTTAATATTTGATCATGTTTCTTACCCACAGCCACTGCAAGAGTTACTCAAGACTGCTCCAAAATTGGTCATCACTTCCAGTAGATGGACAGAGTGAAAATAACGATAATCATAAGGCATCAGTCTACATTGCGAAAGGGTCCAAGTGACTTAACAATTTTGTGCATTATTTATTTGCACATGAAACCTTCAAGTCTTAACTCAAGTTTAGTTTGCTGCTTTAGTTGAGAGGGAACCAGGCTTATAGCAGTACATTTCAGTGCATCATAAAGATCTATCAAAAAAATGTCATTTTCACCACACCACTGAAAGTGTAAATCCACAGACTGACATTTCCTTTAACAGTTAAAGACATATTTTGTCTGTTTCATCAATTTTAAATGAAGCTTTATCCACGGTCTGTTGCAATGGGAGCCGTGTATTACCAGTGCAAAATTTTCTCATTCTAAGATGTTGGTTTCTGTGGTCATAAAGTATTTCAAAGGAAACTCAACTCAATGCAGTTCAGTTAAATACCATTTTCTTACTTTCTCTGAAGTTTTGTGATACTAAAGGCTATGATGTATGAGTCCAAGTCAAAGCCAAACACGCAGGTAGACTGTGTGTCCCTCGATACAACTGGAACATATTTGATGGTTGGGGACTGTAGAGGCAGATCATTAGGTTTTTTGGTCACCTGAACACCTACACACTGCTGCCATGCCTCAATTGCAGTTAAATGCCTATAATGATTCAATAGTTGTGAAATATATTGCTGTTACTATACACAGAAGGCAAGACACCATTGTTTGATTTTACACAGTACATACATTAAAAAAAGTAAGTTTTATATCTCAGAATCAGAATAAGTTTTATTGCCATTGTCAGTGAACAAAATCCACAACTTGCTTTGCAATGAATTATGATAAATAAATAAACTGTGATAAAATAAGGCATTACATAAAATAAAAACAGACTATGACTAAATATAATACAAAATGTACAGAATGGACAGAACATCTGTGCAAAACTGGCAGTGCAAATAGAAGTAGTCTTATTGACATTATTTTAAAGTGACAAGTGTTAAGAACTGTTCATGAGTCCAACAGCAGAGGGAAAGAAACTTCTTGTGGCGAGAAGTCCTGGGTGATGGTGGTGTCGAGGAAGGAATCCACAGTGGTGATAGGGGAGTCTGTCAGGGCGAGGAGAGCACGAGGGTGGTGACTTTACTGAAGTCCACGATCTCCACTGTCTTCTGGGTGTTGAGCTCCACTGCACCAGGACACCAGCTGGTCCACCTCCCTCCTGTAGGAAGACTCATTGGCATCAGAGATGAGTCTGATGAGGGTGGTGTCCGCAAACCTGTAAGTGTACAGGAAGAAGAGCAGAGGAGAAAATACACAGCCCTGTGGAGAGCCTGTGCTGACACTCTGAGTGTCTGAAGAGCCAGGTTGATGGCGTCATCTACAGATCTGTTGGCTCCATAGGCAAACTGCCGGGGGTTCAGGAGGGGGAGGTGATGGACAAGAGGTGAGACAGAACCAGGCGCCCCAATGACTTCATGACTACAGACATCAGCGCTGCAGGCTTGTTTTCATTAAGTCCAGTGATCTGGACTTCTTGAGGACAGGGACAATGGTGGGAAACTTGAAGCAGACTGAGACATAGCAGAACTCTAGGGAGGTATCAAAAATGTCTTTGAAGACAGGAGAAATATAACATGGTCTAAATAAAACATTCTAATTAGCTTTAAATGTATGTTTTATCATATTTTCATGATTAAAATAACTAAAATAAGCTTTAGGGAATGAGAAAAAAGGATATATTGACAAAATGCAATAATGCCAGATTGAAGTAAAACTGGAAAATTACACAAATTTACTTCTGAAGTGTGAATAATATCTGAATTTATTTTATGACAACAACATTTGGAATTAATTTCAGTAGACACCCGTTTTCATTTTTATATGAGAAGCTTGAGTAAAGGTTGATAAGTTCAGCTGAAGAACATAACACACACATTTGGCCTTTGGTCAGAAAAGATTTACATTTGCAATGTAGCAATGTTGCAATGCAGTTATTTTCCCATGATTCAATATGTACAATATGCCTAATTGGTTGAAATAAGGTGACCTGGCAAACGCTTCTTCTCTAGTTTTTCCCAAGAAAATGTGTTTATAATATGCACAGATTATACATTACAAACCCAATGTCTTTCCATTAAGTTGCTTCTACCAAACAATGTGTAATGTCACGAGAATGTATCTTAATTAGATTAAATCAGGTACAGGCCCTTTAACCTCTGTCCAACTATATTCACTTTATAAAACATACCGGCTGAACATAACATATACACATATATACATATTAAAATGCAAATGAACTGCAGAAAGTAAAGAAGAACCTTATATTTCCCAATGGGTTTAGTCATATGAGAGCTCAGTGATGGACGGGCCTACCATGATTTGTTTATACCTTTTTAAAAATGCATTTCATTAAGAGACCTCATGCAGCTACTCGTGGTTGACTTGTTGGAGCTCAATTCCCATATCCCCAAAGCACAATGCGGCATGCGTGGGCAGTTAGAGTTGTAATTGACCAGAGACAACCCCATTTAATGGAAATATACAGAGGTAATTTCAATGTGTTTTTGCCACTATGTCAGTGTGGTTTGTTATCCCCTACAATTCACTGATATCCAATCATTAAGTGTATTTTGCAGTTAACTTTAGAATTTAAAGGCATTTTATTTTTTTATAATCCTCACAAGATGCTTTCCTGCCCATTCTGTAAATCTTGATTTGCTTTGATAACTTTCATTTTGAATGTATAAAATGTTTTACATACATTTACTTACCAACATTTACATAATCAATCAAGATGCAACATGGACGATAATTAAGGAATACAGTACACATTTCAGTATGCACTGGAAGAAGATGAAATTTGTTTAACCCCTAATCTTACAGTAAATGTTTTTAAATAGAGGCAGGTTTGTAAGGTTTGTTTTGCTGTGATCAGTTTTCAAATGATGTTAAGGAATTTTAATAGATGAAATCATTTTAAATTTACTTTATAAACAAGAGCCTTATGTTGCTATAAAAAAAATTATAAAAGTATTCTTTACAGCTGAAAGGTTTATTCAGTTTAGTAAAGATATAGATCTCCTAATTTAACTTTCCCAAGATGCTCAGCTTTGTATTACAATGTACTGCTGAGGTTTCGGTTTAAACTGAGCATGACAACACAATTTAATGAAAGAAAGAGACACCTAGAAATAATTATATGAAGTATATTGTGTCACTGTGGTGATTTTGGGAAAGGGTTTCAGGTCCACAGTATACACAGTGGTACAATAGACTTCCTGCCGTTGTCATCAGAAAATAGGGCAGTTTTATAATGTCATTTTTTGTTAACATTGATACAGCATTTATTATGTTCTTCTGCGTTTCATAAAGACACACATGAAACTCAATTCACTTACATTCAGCATAGCCTGAGTTGGCAGTAAGCCTGAGCTTTATCACAAAAACAGCAGCGCGAAAGAGGGCAAATTCAATTTCACCTTTTTTCTATCTGCGCACTTATAATAAAATGAGGAAAAACACATGACAAAAGCTTGTGATTAATAAAAAACATGTTTCTGTATTAGATTTCCATTGGTTTTGGGGGTTTACTGCATAGAGACACGGCCATACTCTTAACTATTCAAGTTTGGGGAATGAAGAAGATGGAACTAGATGACACACGCTGACCTGTGCATGAATGGTAATACGTTTTTGATTATGAAGTATTTGTGAACAATATATTTTTTCTAAGATCTAACACCACATCAATCACATTGCACCTTACAGACAACCCCACACATATTTTCATCCAAGATTACACATTTCTTCTCGTTTTCATCTATTAGGGTTCATGCTTAGCTCTAACCTCAACAATTTTGCAGCAGCTTTAAGTCTTATATTTGGTATTTCCATGCATGCAATGCTATACTACTACTACTACTACTACCACTGTTATTACTCAGAGTTCCATGGTAGAATTTGTTTTTACGCAACTGTCGCAATGCAGATGATTCTCTGTATATACTGAGCCTGTCCACATGAAAGAAAAACTCGCACAAAGTTCAATGTCTTCCCTGCCCAAAAACAAAGTAGATTACATTACACACAGTAATACAATTGTTGAAAGCTAAAAAGACTGAAAATTCAAACCAAACACTATAGGGTTCAAACATGACAAAACAGTGACTCGCACATGGAGTGAGTCAAGATGTTGGTGCTATGATTAGTCATACTCCAAGGGATTTTAAATAACCATAAATTCCCTCTGCTTTTTTGAGCATGCTGCAACAAAACAAAACAAACATCTTGGCAAAGGAGCCAGAAGAAGAAGATGATGATTTTTCACAGACCTTTATTGTATCTGTCAAAAACCTTTTGCCATTACATCATTCTATTCTATCTACACACATACATCTACAATCTACAAATAATTACACTATTTACAAAAACTAAAGTATGTACATGCATTTACACTATTTACAGAAATAAAGGCACAAAAGTGAGCTGAACCTCCTGCACAGAGGCCAAAACCCCCAAAACCCTCGTCCTCAAAATTCTCCTCATACCTGTTCATAGAGTAAAGCTCAAACTCCAGCTCTGAGTCTGCACCCTGCTGCCCACATACACTGCCGGCTTAGCCTGTCCCAAGTGGAAACTCAGCAGCTTCCCCCTGCTCTGGCGAGAGTAACTCACCCCACAAACAAACACGTGCATTAAAAAGGGTCTCCAGACTCCAGAAGAAGAATCATTAAAATAAATGCTCACAAAGAATTGCAGTAGCAGAACAGCAAAGGCTCTCTGTAGTGGCAGTTTTAAAAGTAATATATAAGAAAGAAAGTGATGTGTAAAGTTCAGCTTAACTAACTGTATCCTTAAAGCTGTCTGTCTCCTCCAGCCTGGACAAATGAATGGCTGCAATCATGTCGTCTCACTGTGGGCCTCATGAATCATCCACATCAGCAGATTAAGAGCTCATAAATCTCACCACCAACATTATATCTGTTCAATTAGAGCGCGCTGCTGCAGCACCAGCTCATGGTATATTCACTATGTTTTCTGAATATTCAATGTGAAAAGTGAAAGGAATCAGTCAGGAATACAGAGCTGTGCTGGGTCGCAAAGCATGCAAATAGTTGTGGAGGGATTTGGTGATGAGAGAAGATACCGAGGGGGCAAATTACTGCTTTTGATGTGAATGATGTAAGGTCTGCTACAGTCATCCAAATAACAATGTTTTCTGTTAAAACATTTACAGAGAAATGCTGCCGTTTAAGAATGTGGTCATTATGGCTGATTCTTCCTGCTTGAGAGGTTCTATCAATCTAGTAGAATGACAAAGACTAATAAGAAAACAGCATGTGGCCATCCAAATGTGTCCATCGTGTGTCAACATGAGAAATGAATGAAATGTATCCCTCAATGGCACCAATTTGTGGTAGCACTACCTGCAAAGCTAATGCACTTTGAGAGTTATGGCGCTTAGATTATGAAATAGCTTTTATAATAACAATAATAATAATAATACAGTAATGCTTTCCATTCGAGTGTAGCCACAGCTGCCCTGGTGAAATGGAAGCAAGGCTGCCAATCCCAATCTCTGCCATAGGCCCCTCCCATCACCACCAACACTCACTCACACACATTCATACTTTGCCTTAATGTTGCTATTATCATGTCTCTAAGTGACTTTGGTCTGGTTATTGATGTAACAGGACTAGTGCTCATGGGCTGGTTCAAGTTTGGGAACAACAACAATAAACTTTTGATGTAAACTTGTAAAAAAAAGTTACACTTTGAAGAGCTAACATATCCGTAAATGGATAAATAAATTCAAATAAACTGTTTTGATGGTAGTTCTTTACCTGAATCTTCCTGCTGTAGAATAAATGAGTTGAGTCCTGTGCTCTGGCTTTACAGCACTCACAGGAACAGAGTGTGCCTTCAGTGCTGCTCCTGTGGGAGAAGCTCACATACGGCATACTCAAGACCTCCGCCAACATAAAGATGTGTTTATTCTTTTATTCATAGCCCTGAACATGGAGTTTCATCACAGCATTGTATCCTACTGATTTGAAAAGGACGAAAAGAACTGAGATGCCAGCAAATGTGAAAAATAATGATTTGTATTGTCCTTTTGTATTCATTTGTGTGTTTGGCCTTGTAATATAAATGTTTTTGTTTTCTTTATAAAAAGGTAAGGTCATTTCTGTAAAAAAAAAAAAAAAATGTTTCTTTTCGTTCAGAATCTGAATATATAACAAATAACACATACATATAACATATATGACATATATAGCAAATGTTGTTTTTGACTGACTCCAGGCCTAGTTTTGTTTTCATGCCGTGAATCCATATGTTTGTATGCATTTGTTTTGCAGTTTTATTGACCTTTTCAAACTCTGCATAATGCACACACGCTTGAGTCAGACAGGAAAGTCGTATCTGGTCTGCAATCACACCTTTTCTCTTACTTTTTTCAAATACCTTTTTATATTGACACAAACGTAGTTCTTACCAGACTGACGCTGTTATTTTATGTGCATCACAGAGTCAAACCCAACCTCAACCTTTGAGAAAAAAACAACATATTTTCTGCTTCCACTTTTACAACCAGCTATTTTTCAGCAACAAATGACTGTTTGAAATTGTCCCCTGCTATTCTCTCTCACAGCTGTCAATGCTGTTGTGCTCACAAGGTGCTCAACAGCTGTGAGGCTGGTAGAGAACAATAGAGAAGTCTATTCTAAGGTAAACAAGGTAAGTATAACTCCTCCCTGAGGCCAGTGTAAATTCTAGCTCCTCAGAGTATCTTTAGATTGAAAGTGACTTCTGGATGCCAGTCGAGAGTGTCCTGTTCAAAGCCCATAGTTGTTGGGATCTTCTCCTGTCAGTAATTTAACTGTACTTGAGTATGTAATATTTTTTTTCACTTCAACAAAAACTGATGTTCGAAAATAGACACTTGAAAGCACAGTAACAAGAAGCTGATGAGAGAGAATTTGATATTGTAATAACTGAAAGCCCATTGTGCAGTGGTGCAGAACTGAGAACACTGAGGACCCAAAATCCAAGTGTCAGGAGTCAGCTTGATATCCTCTGGGTAAAAATGCTTCCTCATTTAATTTTGAAGCCAGTATTGTACAATTAGTTCTACCACAGGGGGAAAAAAAACCCTGCTGCACTTCGGCTGTCCGTAGTACACCACAAGGACCTTTGAAGCACTAAGCCTGGCTGAAAGGAAGAAGTCATTGTGGTGTTCTGTTTTTGATGTTTTATTTTATGTTAGGGGCATTCATTGGGTACTTTAATGACTTGGCTGTTATTCGTTAGTTGTTTAAGTAGGGCAATATGGCAAAAAAAAGTTTCTTGCAGCCTAAATAAACACAATTCATATAAACAGTTCAATTCATAAAAATTGAGTAACTAACAAGTAACTTTCTTGAAAGTTCATACTTTACTGTAATTAGTTAATTCCCCCTGACCAATAGGAGGCGTGGAAGGGGAAAGTGAGCATAGAACTGAAACACTCAATAACCAAAATTACATATTGGCACAAGAATTAGCTTGATGTTTATAGCCATGGTGTCCAGCCTTTGGAGTAACACAACTTCCAGAAATGTTAAGAAATTCCCCACCCATATTAGATCAAAACAGACCAGAGGAGTGGATCCATAAATAATTTTCAGTCAAGTTCAGAGTTGATGTTTTGTCCGTTTCCTTTGGTCTGACACTTGTCTAACTAACTCTGGGTAGGATGGCTGGAGGCTCTACCTTTGTGTGGACTGAATAGAACATCTGTGATCTAATAATATCGCTGGGGACATGCATATTTCATGTGTTTTTACAGCTATTTCTCAGACCTGCTTTGGCGCGCTGATTTAGTCGTACATTTGCCTGTCACTACATACGTTTCCATTTCCTGTTCAAATTACTGCTCATGTTTAATGCACACCCGAAACATGCATTCTCATTTAACCAGGATAAATTATTCAGGTAAAAGATGATGGATGGTGGTAGGAGACATTAGCGCGGGAAACTTAATCATATCACCAGATTGAATGCACAAAGTAAACTGAACATTTGGCCACAATAATATCTGTGACATAGCGCTCCACTGCAATAGAATTTCTGGACTTTGATCTATGGACAATGATCAGTTATGGGGAGAAATGAGAGTGGTAAAAACATGAGAATTTTTCAGTGACAATATGGGTTGGCAGTCAGTAGATGGCGCAACCCCTAAAAGTTCCCCAGACCACTCGCTCTTTGTCTTGGCTCAGATATGGTCGTCTTCCTGTTTGGTGGGCTGTGTCAACGGGTCATGTTCGGTCGCCTGCCTGTCAGGTACAGATATTTTACCTGAGAGTTCATGATGAGTTAACACAGCAAATTCTAATAGATCTTCCCTGTAGTGCTGCGGTGAGGCTAAGGGCCCCACGTCGCCGTGTGTTGGCCTGTGGCAGTTCTGGGGTCCTTCGTTGCAGCCGCTGGTCGGGTTGGTCATGTCCTCTGTTGAAACTGGTGACTGGGCTGGGTCGTCGTAGAGAGTGATGGCTCTGAGTGGACAAGTGTTACGTTGGCTCCTCAGCTGTGGTTAGTGATAAGAAACTGACAGAACAAACTCATGTGGAAAATGAAACCTGTTAAACATGTGAAAAATGAACCAAACAACTATGAGGTTTTCTAAAGTTAACTGAAGAAAATTGTTAACATGAGAAAGACATAACATGAAACCATTCAAAAATGTTAACTCATTAAAATGGAACTTCATGCCTCTGTTAATGTATTGACCTGTGTGCATTTCAGCTATTTGTAATACTCCCCAGGTGAAATTCCTGGGGTGGTATTGTTGGATAAATTTTGTTTAGCATGATTTATAAATCTACCTCCCACGCAACTGGTCACCTTTCCTTAAAAAAAAAAAAAAACTAAGCTAAAAAAACAAAACAAAAACAAATGAAGAATGCCTTGTACCTAACACACCTTGCCATACCAAAATGTCAAAGCACTGCAAACAAAACTAATCTAATTAATTTGAAGAATATGACACAATTTATTATTTCCAATGGGAAGTACATTAGTCTGCAGTGTGTTCGTTTTAAGACTCCCAACATTTCCCCCCTTTACCATGCCGTACAGCGTGACCACACACTCACAAGCGATCAGACACTCTCCAGATTTCATGGTCTCACTTCCTTCTCATCCAGCACTTTACTGATAGGGTTTTGTTGTGTTGATTGTCTCTCTCGTTTTTTGACCCACTCCTGGACTGCCTATGAACTTTGACCTCTCGCTATCTGAAGCTGCTCCATGTTTGGACTCCAAATTCAGTTGAGTGCACATGCTACAGTTGCACCTACTCCTGTTTGTTTTGGCACCAGTGGAGAGATGACTTATGACTTAATAACTTATGGAAAAGAGAAATGTACGCATGTTCAGAACAGGTTTTTTTTTTGTACTGACCAATAGTCTGAGGTGGTATGTAACTGTATGTATGACACAATTTGCATTTGCAGCTGCTCCTGTCCTCCAGAGAGGGAGTCTTGACGTAACATCACAGACATCCTCTACTGGCTCCAGGGAAATGACAATGCCACAACAAACCACCTCACACTCAAGAGGATCTTACAGGT
Organism: Rhinogobius similis; assembly: GCA_019453435.1. Classification (NCBI taxonomy): domain Eukaryota; kingdom Metazoa; phylum Chordata; class Actinopteri; order Gobiiformes; family Gobiidae; genus Rhinogobius; species Rhinogobius similis. The sequence goes on along the minus strand of CM033624.1, from coordinate 17,931,938 downwards.
CACCAAACTGAGGAAGACTCCAGCTGGAATGAACAGATGCCATGTCTCAAAATATTTATTTGCCCTTCTATTTTAAGTTAATCTAATCAATTCAGCACCTGTTGGAAATTTGTAAATCAGCCACATTTTAGCTATAAAATGTATTATATGTAAGAAGTCCAGAAGAGCTCCAAACAAATTTCGTTGTGAGAATAATTACATGCCACATACTAATTACTATTGATGCCACATGATCATTTTAATTACCTTCATTGAAATGCAAATTCATTTTTGCATAATTACCTGTACAGAAGAGGAAAAGCATAGTCACAATTATGTATATTCCATGCACCAGTTCTCCCTGTGTTCTGGTAGGTTTGCTTTCCTTATCCGGTTCCTCCCATCAACCTAAAACTACTGCAACCTTGGCCTGCGGGCCAAAACCCACCCTCCAAAGGACCTAATCAGGCCAAATTAGATACAGCCATGGGCTTGCAATTTTTTTTTACTGGTTTAGGACAAGTTTAGTCCTGGTTTGAGCCTTGGTTACTGCTTCAGACCTGGTTTTGATTATGTGTTGAGACATGGTTGGTCCTAGTCAAGTCCTAAATAATTAGTTTAACACTGGTTTGGCAGTTTTTATTCAATTTAAATGTTCGTAAAGCCTACACATTCAAAAATTGCATGTAGCTGTTGTTGTTATCTTATCATTATTGAAAATGATCTGGTGTTGGGGATATTTTATAAAAAGTGTTAGAGCCTTGTGCTCCTCAGGACCGTCCAAAAAATCTGTCCTTACGGAAAATTTGGTTGAATATCGCCCTATAGGAACAATAACGTCAAGAAACAACAAAACAATACAATATAAGCAAGTTACAATTTGGCTTTTATATCAGGGATAAACTGCCCATTAATCAATGCCCACACTTCTTTGTACAGATATTTTGGGCCTATTTATCCAAATCTAGAAAACAGCAAAAGATTCTCAAACAAGTGACATATAAAATCGGGATTAACATCAGCAATTGAGGGAGTTCAGCATGGAGTGTTTTTGACACTCGAAAGAGAGAGGATTTTCAACCAACATTCCACAAAATGGCGTGAATGCAGCTAAATGTAACTCCGGGTATGTTTTTGGTGAAGGAACACTGTTTGAACATGGTTAAAAGCACAAAAAAGTCACTGTAGCCGAATATGCAAAAAACATACTTGCATGCATATGTTTAGCTCTCTTGGCTATCACTACCCTTTTCTATTTTCACAACCATAGAGTAGTTTATAACAATGTGGCAGAGAGCAGACACAGCCCCATCTGCTAGTGCGCCTCTGAATCACCGTGAGTGAGCAGGTGGTGGACTGGAGCAGGGCCATACACTCACATCGGGCTCATATAGAGAACAGGTACCTGAGCGTGACATGTTTCTGGTCAGCCTCCGTCATAACAGCACATCTACGATACTGCCTGTCTGCTCATAATTATCAGTATGATGATAGAGGTTACACTGCGGAGGAGAGACCAGGTAGCAGTTGGGGTGCTTTTTCTGATACTGAACTGCATTTTGTGTTGGATATCCTCCTCTGTGTTAACCCTGTCTACTTATCTAGACATTGGAATGGGATGTGTGCAGGACAGATCTAAGGCCGAGGGCAAGTTAGCTTAGCTGTAGCTAAAGCTAAATAAAGAAAAGGTTTGTTGTGGTAAGTTTTTGTGGCTTTTAAGTGGTGCCAGCAACTCACCTGCAGTAGATAAGGATCAAAACCCAAAACGTATGTGCCCCTTTTCATTTTCAGTGAGATGTGCCTCTGTTTTATGTTCTATCTTCGTCCTCAAAATTGACAACAAAAAAGTCACATCACTGAAACCCATGCTAAGCTGGCAAGTATTAAAGTTGGGACCAACCTGATTCAAACTGTGAAAGGAGGAGGTAATTAAATTTGTCTAGTTCTTAGCTCTCTCTTACTCTTTGCCACATCGCACTCAGCTTTTTTTAGTCGGGGAAGTTAAGTGAAGCAGGGCACACAACTCTTTCTTATCAGTTTGCAATGGATACAATGTTTACAATAAGATGTGGACAGCGCATTTGGCCCCAAATACTGCTTTTACTTGGAGCTTTTACTTTTACTTCGGCCTTTTACAAGAGAGCAGTTGGAGCTTTATTAATCCTTTTACCAGTGTTGTTTCCACTCCTATTACACCATAATACTTGACCATTTTAATGCAGTTTATAAATAACACAAACAAACGTGTGTTTTTCATGTCTTCATTGAAGTTTATTGAAATGTTCAGTCAACTTGTAGAGGAAAAGTGCAATCAATCAATGGGAAAGTATCTGTTATTATCCGTTTTCAGACAAGTTAGGCCTTGTGCAGGACGTGGATTTGCTAATGCTGCTGTGAATCATGAGGGGAAAGAGGAGTATTGACAGGCGGAAATGACGATGATGACAATAGCACATGTTTGAGGAATGAATGATGACTCAAATTACACATCAACTTCACAGTAAAGAGAGTACAGCTGCAGCCGGCCTCCTATGTGTGTGTGAGTGTCTAATGGGCTGTGGCAGTAATCAAAGGTACCATATGGCAAGGGCCACGCTGTGCTGCTAGTACCGCTGTTAAGAGAAACATGACACAGCCGGCAGCACATTCACGTCGGAGAAAGTATGTGACGATGGTCGTTTATGCCTCATTATATAGGCCTTGTAACTGCTGTTGAACGTAAATGATAAGCCACACAAAGCATGGGGTTATAAAGAGATGTGAAAATGTCCAAAGGCAGTCGATGCTTACATTATGATTAGAGTTTTGTCTCATAGCAAAACGAAGACGTCTAATAGTTACAGTAATTCGGCTTTATTGATTCCTTGAACACACGTATGGGTCTTGGATTGTGCACGGCATCAAAGAGTGGATGGAAGATGGAACAATGGGCAATTTGTTAGTAGAAATAGTATAATGCTATGAGGAATTTAGAGTAATCGATACCTGCATATCTTTGTGGGATTAAGACGAAATAGCCAGAAAGACAGAGAGCACAGAGAGATGAAATTTAACTGTAAAGACCTGGATTTATATTGCTCGTAATAAGCTTGACTGGTTTATCAAAGTGCTGAGGTACACTTGAATTCATTCACACTTGCACACTCAGTGGCAGCAGCTCAGTTCGCAGAGTGGTCATCTTTAATCTGAAACTTGAGTCTGTCCAGAAGAAATAGTTTGAACATTTCTTAATCAACATGTAAAATATAAAATAAGCTCATTTCAATTTAAAGCAAAGACTACCCAAGTAGTTTTGCATGTAGATTAACTTGTGTGCTATGTTGCCAGAGATTATCCATCAATTATTTGCTGTCCGTGGTGTGATCCTTAAATATTTATTGATTTTTGCAGAACTTGGCAAAAACCCATAGAGATTTTAATAGGAGCGGAAGTGTTGACGATAACTGTGAGCTCGCCAGGCGCCGTCGTGCACAGAGCCAATTACTCAGCAAAGCATTTATAAAGCGTTTTTATTATTCCCTCCGTGAATTTTGTTGGTGTCACATTTGCTATTGCATTTCAAAAATTGCTGTTGATTTGACCTTGAGGGCCAGCATACTTTACAGACACATAACCATTTGACATTCCACATCCAGTATTCTGACGCAACCTGTGTGTGCCCATATTGTAGCGCTCTTATTGCTTTTATGAGAGGGCTTATGCGGGGCTGCTCACTTAGCTGTGACTGCGGGGCCATTAGTGCAACTATCTAAACACACCTGGGACTCCTGACTACTGACAACACAAAGCCATCTCACGCACACACACACACACACACACACACACACACGCACCCATGCATAATGTCATACAAACTGTGTCTCGAATTCACAATGCCTTGGGCCCCTATTTGCATGCGTCACATATATCCTCTCGCCTTGCTTTTTTCCTTCGGTGACAAAGACATGCAGAAGAGACGGCTAATTATCTCAAAAGCCAAAAAAGAGCAAAGAGCAGGCAGGTTAAGAAAACATGAGGTATATTAATTACCATCCACATCATGCTTCTTAATAATCAGGTATAGTGCTGGGCCCGTGTTGTGGGGAATACGTAATTCTGTATGACAGAAGCAATACACTTGAATATTCTGTGTGCCTAGGCAGACCTGACATTGAAAGGGGAGCTAGACTTGTGTAAATGAACAGGCTTTGGAAAGTCAAGTCAATGTCACCAAGCAGCTTTTGTGGTGTGCCAGTGTGAAATCTCCCGGGTCTTTTGATTATTTGGGTGAGTGTCTCAATGTGTGAGGGAGGAGGATTTTTTTTTTTTTGGAACAGGATAATGAACAAAGGGGTAAAGGTTTTGGCTGAAACAGAGGAGCAGGAGGATTGACGTGGTGAAAGAAGCGCAGATCAGTGAGCTTTTGTTTCACAGGGTTTGATTCACTGAGGTTTGAGAGGAGAAAGGCCTTTTGTTTTGAACATTTTGTAGGTTTGGGTTAAAATAATACGTGGATTTGTTTTCCTTTTTGTGCAATTTTTGGAGTAGCTACAGCAAATTGCATATTTATTTTCTTGGCTGGCTTAATTGGATGTATCGCCTAATTTTTTTATTTGGTACAGCCGAACCAATGCTTGACTCACTGATTCAGTTGATATTTGCACATATCAATATCAATCAGTCTTTTAAAATGTGTAGCAAAATGTGGCCAATTTATCAAAATAACATTTCACTTTTGAAAAAAATAATTATATACAGTACATTAATCTAGGCTGAAATTAGAATAACTCCGTTGCACTTCTACTTCCACATTCCCTGCACTGAGAACAAACTGGTGATGACAGATGAGCACTCAGAGATTGGGATAGAAATGATCATGTACATCACGGAATAGGCACAAAAAAAAAAATCTTGCACAAAAATCTTGGCCAGTATTCAGTCATTGAACGATATATTGTCCATCCCTAAAGTTTACAGGTGTGAAGTGATAATAATTTGTTATTTCACTTATGACCTTCCTGCAACTTTATCCATTTATAGAGGCCTGGAATTGACAAAAAGAGTACATTCTTACATGCTGTCAGACAATAGTTTAACATTTCATTTATTAGCTTGTTTCACCTTTGACTCACCTTCCTCTGTATAATTGTCTTGTCACTTAATGTTTCTTTCTTTTCTCTCCAAACATTGTATATTTTGACTACTCTGTCATTAAAATGTGGTCATTGCAGAAGTTTTGGTGACCACAATTTGTAACTTTTGAGCTCAGTGGGAAGTGTTTTTGCCATTCATTGGGTTTTAGCAATGTGTTGCAAAATCAAGGACGGCAAGGATATCGTGGAAGCACAATCAGTTACTGTAAGCATGTAAAGTGTATCATTCTGGCTCCTCGTGTGCTCTCTTGGGACACCAGTAAAACAAGATTTATTTTTGATAATGAGAATGCTCCTAATTGAGTAATCATAATGTTGATCACAATGTAAATGACAAGGGAACAACATGTCCACTTTAGCAGACAATTTGAGGCAGCCAATCAGCTCGGCCAGCTAAGTGAAAATAATTTCCTGTTCTATTCTAGGAGTCTTATTATCAGTCTCGGTTTTCCAAAGGTCAACTAATCCATCTCATGTTTCTTATCAATTTTACTACAGGATCAAATCAGCCGACTATGTAAAGGGCTTTTATTGAGAGCTTTGTAACCTTTACAATTTCTTCAAGAACTTACAGAGATTAGTCTAGATATAATTTTGTGATGAAAACATTACCGCAAGGAACTTGAGTAGTACGCAAAACATTGTACTTATTTGCATTATTTAAATCAATGATGAGTCAGTACCAGCATTTTTTTTTTGGGGGGGGGGGGGGATTTGTGAGGGAGCAGTGGAGGGTTGTTGTGTTCTTAGGCAAGACAGTTCACCCATATTGCCATGTTGTGTGAGTGTTAGTGAGTGATTGGTGGCAGTTGGAGGGGTCAATGGCATAGATTGGCAGCCTTGCTTTCATCAGTCTGTCCCACACATCCTGTGTATCCAAAAACGTTATAATAATCAAACATTTTTGCATTATTATGTGTCATTATATTTTGCACTATTATAAATAGCATGCAGCACATGTGGAAATTGCATACGTGGGCCACATCAGCACCACGGACAGCTCATCCCCCAATCTGATGCACCATAAGTAATGTGAACTGTCAAAGGAGAAACATATCTGGCATTAATCTGGATTGCTCTGTAAGACCCGCTGTGTATTATATGTGCTCTTATCATGGCCCAGCACATACTGAAGCTTTGGGGAAATAGACCATGGAGAAACATCCGGACACCACATTTATACATTCTGTAAGACTTCACTATACACTATGTACTAAAAAGTCCAAAGATTTAAGGATTCAGATTCCATCCAAATAGTTTTAATAGGTTGAAAAGTGGTTTTGAATGTTTTTGGAAAAGACAAAAACATATTGTTATTATTAATATTCTTAGTGTCCGACCTGTATTTTTGACAACTCTGAAACTAATCAGACAATCATTATTGAAACAAAGCACTAATGTGATACTTTGCCATGACTTTCTTCATTTTCTGGTTCTAACTGTGACACCTTGTGCATACTGACAACATGATTTGTTTTGCATTTCCAGTTTAACCACTTCCTTTATTTTACTTAACTTTTGATGAAACACTTAGGAGATGGAAATGCCATGACACGAATAGTCTTGGTTCTTGTCAAATATTTATCAATATAATGAATCACAAATTGCAAAAAGAGAGATCTTAACATGACTAAAACACAAAACATTATGTAGTATTATTTTATTTTTCATTTGTGACTTTGATGTATTCATTCCCTGTGCCCACACTCCCAGCACAAAAACACCTTCTCTTCAAGTGGAATCAAGTGCTTAGATTATTCCAAACAGTATACCCATGTTTATCTTTATCTTGTTTATGATCAAAGGAGAGAAGTACAAGTCTCTCAGTGGGCATCCCTTCAGGTGCACGATTTAACAACACTTTGAAATCTTTTGAACTGGAGTCATTAAAACAATTGGGGCATGTGTTGAGCATTAATATTTGATAGTTGTTACCATTCAGTTGTTTTGTTGTGAGCTTGTACGATACGGAAAGTATCAATGTAGTTTGTAATGCTGATCTGGGTGTATCTCATGTACGTAACATTAACAGTGCTGGTTTTACTGTGGCGATGATCCTTAAAGCTGGGGTATCTGACTTCTTTTTTTTTTTTTTTTGGAAATTAGTAAAATTTGTATGTTACCCGAAAAAAAAAAAAAAGTTCTGTAAAAGCAGTGACAAAAGGAACCACTGCAGACTGTCTTATTTCTTGTCAACCAGGAAGTAAGAGCCAAAAGCAGTGCTCCCATTGGTTGTGACGATAACAATAGAGATAAGTTAGAACATTTAAAAAACTTACCTCTTGTGGTGAGAAATCCCGGTACCTCAGCTTTTAATTTACAGATTTATTATAAAACTATTACTATTATAAAAAGTAAACATATTTTGTGACAATAGAATGTAATTTTTTTGGACACAAAATAATATTACTTTCATTAATAAAACCATGTGGTTGTATACAAGTACTGAGCTCGATCTCCTAATTATGTGATTGTATATATATATTTTTACTTTTTTACTACATATAGCTTTAGAATAGTATTTGGGTGTTAATTTTTTTGACAACCCTAACTGCTTTGTCTTGAGTTATGACAGTTCTGTATAAAGATGAGGTAATGCATTTATGGTGGCTGGGTGAGAAAATAAGCAATAACCCAGTCCAGGTTGTTAGTGGCTCTGTTTAGATAATAGTTTTCATGTCTCCAAAACTGCGTTGTCCTTGCACTTGTTTCACTCTTAGAAGGCAAATCATCTTTAAGAAATATGTAAACACAGGGCAATTAGAATAAAGCTACTTGTCAACGTGATTGCTATGTGGAATATAAAAAGTGTGTCTTGTCATTTTAATAGCCACTTGGAAAATGTCAGTAACCACCACATTTAATTAGTTTTAACCAGAATCCAGATGGGAATAACATTTAATTAAGTGAGATGAATTGTTCTAGCAACAAGAACTTAATGTGTATCTCAAATTGCTATTCTTCAGCTGCATTGGACTCTATGTGCGTGTGTGTGCGTGCGCGCGTGTGTACGTGTATGTCTCTGTGTGTGTCTTGTTTGTTTATTGTGCTTGCTTCAAAACTGATTGAAGTTGACATTTGGGGTGTTATGTCGCAGTTTCTCATGGATTATTATATGATTATAATTATGCACATCAGCCATAATACATAATTACGCTGCATAATTGTAATCATCGACTTATTTACATATGAGCTACTAAAACTGACAGGTGAAGGCCCATGTCTGTCTGCCTTATGTAATGTGATGCTTCACCAGGAGGATTTCTAATGGCCATTGAACTCGGTCAACATTGTGGCGGTTAACCTCTGGCCCGGTCGTGTGCACTGGCTGTGTGTGGACGCTCTCGGCTCGAGCTTGTTTTACAAAATACAGGCCCCATAGTGAGATGAGGATGTTAATGGCTTGACCTCTTTTGGCACCATCTGAATATGAAATGAAGAGGAGAAAAATAATGATATGGGTTGTTAAAGGTCTGTGTCAGGGTGTGAGTGTGAGTTCGCCGCACCATAATCTACTGTAACTCATCTGAAGAGACAGGTGCGGGCTGCTGTTGTGTCCTTGAGCAATACACTTCACCCACTTTACCTCTGTGTGAATGTGGTTTGTGAGGGAGTGAGTGGTCGTCAGAAAGGCCACCAAGCGCAGATACTGTAGGTGGCTACGATTCCATCATTCTTCCCTGAGGTAAACGTATGGAATTATAAAGCAGCTCGATAAGTGTTTCATTTTTACCTTTATCCTTCTTATTTGTCTACTCCCTTCCACGGTCACCACAGTGAGCCATCTGCTTCCCAGCGTGCAAAGATTTGTACAACCGGGGTGGTGGAATTAAAGCATGATGCTGTCTGACGCAAAACTTTCCATTATCCTGACTTGGAGTGAGCATTAAGAGTTCACTACCCTTTGACCTTTTGTGGATGTATTACTGAATGATGTGGAGAAGAAATCCTGTAGGTAATGTCTTTTGAAAATCTTGAGTATATACTATGGATACTCTGCTTGTGATGTGTTTTTTCCTGGGGGGAAATGGGGGCTGGTGGTATCAAGGCAGAGGGGCTCTGTTGTTCCCAGTGACGTGAATGCACAGCAGTCCAGCACCTGGAGCCATGACTGGAATATAAAGGTCACAGCCAGAGCATGTGCCTTCAAAGGTCTGTTCTTACATTTAGGCAAAGAGGACCTGTGTAATACATTAGTAATTATAATTTACAGTGGCATATCACCTCAGGCAGCACAGACCCAACATTGCCAACAGTTATTCTAATATAATTTAAGGACTTAACTTAAGGAAACTGAAAAATGCTTAGTGACAGAAACACACAATATCCAGTATATAGATAATTGGGGGGGCGTCCCACCTCTCACGCAAAAGGAGGACAATTGGCTCGGTGGAAGATCCATTGCACTGTGATTGCATTTGCAGTTTTTATGACAAGATACACAATAATTTGTTTTCTCAACATCAAATGAACAGATCTAAACTTGGATAAAGTGTCCTTAAAGAGTGGTGCTTGGACAGGGTGAGTGTGACAGGAGCTGAGAGGACCAGTGGGGGTCAGGGCAGTCTCTACAGTACTGACTCGTGATAATGGTGCAAACTCTGGGGGAGAAATGCAATCTCAACATGATCAAGCTCTTCATTGTGCTGTATGTGCGTCGGAAAGTGACACCAGCCCACGAGGTATGGTCCAGTCAGGCTGAAAAACATGTCCTTCACCCTGAGAGGAGACAGAGCAGACAGGAAGCAGCACCCACCACTGTCCCCTCTGCTGAGGTTTTGACAAGAGCTCACTCCCCACTAAAGTCACTCAAGATTATTTTGGCCTCTTTTGAAACACACCCTTTCACATTTTATACATTTTACTTTCTTAAAGCCATGGCTAAATTCCTAAAGTTAATGTTACATTTGCTGATATATGCTGATATTTAATGTGCACTATACTTATACTTATACTTATACTTATACTTACTTATACTTTACTGGAGGAGGGTCTGCCACATGCTTGTCTCCATGGAGATGTTATTGCTGGAATGTTCCACTGTGGCATCAAATCTATTTAGCATTTATTCAATTACATGTGAAGTTGTTGCTTAAAAGTACATGAAATTAGGCTTTCTGACCTGAAACGTAGCTGCTTGTCTCTATGGAGATAGGTAGGTAAAATGCCATACCGTGGAACATTTTAGGCAATTTAGGAATCTCCATGGAGACAAGCAGTTGTTATACCCTCCAAAATTGTTGTCAAAACTCCAAAAGGCTATTCATTGTGTACAAATGTGTTTGTTTGTTTGTTTGTTTGTTTGTTTGTTTGTTTGTTTGTTTGTTTGTTTGTTTGTTGTTTTTTACCTTATAAGTAGCTTCAATTTAATAATTTTGAAAACCAGACAGATGGTTTGGCAGTAGGTCCTTGTTGTTCATCTGAATCAGTGCATATCAGGATATTTTTTATCCATTCCTCAAAATTGGAACCAACAATCAGCCATTTGGATTATTTTTCTTGCTCACTAACTAACAACAAAGCAAATATATTATCATTTTCTTCTTTTTGCACAACAGTATGCTGTATTTTAAAACTGTGCTCTGCCGGCATACACAGTCAAATGTGTGATATTGCCTGATTCTGCTCTGAAAATGCTGCTTGGAGAAACATCACATTTTCCATGTCAAATCATAAATATTTCACAATTGTGATGAATATGTGATGATGAATATAACTTTGTCCTTGAGGGATTTTACACATACACTCATTCTTCCATTGCCTTCATAGTTTGGAAGAAACGTGGTAAACGGCCTGTGATCAGCGCTTTATACATTTACAGGAGGTGACGAGTGACGAGCGCCGACTGTGAGAAATGCGACAGTGAGATGTCTCGATAAAACATTCATGTGACAGCACAGATGAATAAAACATACAGAGATGATCCACAGGTCAAGCAGCCGCTAAGTGTGTGAGTGTATGTGTGTCTCTCTACAGTGTGGAAATAAGGCTAAAACACATGCATTTAGCTCTGAAGATGTATAGATGCTAAGATGCTAAAGCTACGAGAAAGAAATGGCCTTGGTAGGCTTGATACAGTATGTTCCTTGTATGAAAAGCAGATCATTATGTATGCGTCGGCCGTGAAGTGAGGCCTTAAATAAATAATATGGCTATTGTCAGGCAGAGATAATCAAAGCTCATGAGATAAGGAGCGGACATTTTGACAGGCGCAAGAGGAAAGAGGTATAAAACTACAAACAGAATGTATGTGTCAAAAATGGTGCAAAAAGAATCTGGAAATTGCAAGAATAATAAAGATTTTAAATTATGAAGCATTGTGGCCAGTCAAGAAATATGACCAATAAGTGAATAGCAATTTGCATATTTAGCCATGTAACCATGCAATTTTATCATTTTCACCAGAAGTAAAAAGATCTAGCTGCTAGCAGGTGTCCCGACTCATTCCTCACTTTACATATATTTACACATCAATTTTTAACATCCAAACTCTTCACCACAGTAAGTTTTTAAGCACAACTATTTTACGATCAATAAAAACTGTTTATAACAAATGATCTGACTTTGACCATAAAAGCTTTATTTGTTTATTTTACAACACACTGTCTTGGGGCAAAACAGCTTTTACTTCTCTACTTTTCTACATGAAAATAATGAGTGTGGGTCTTTACCCTACACATTATCAACAGGTTCATTAAGTATTCACATTGTACTTTGATTGAAGTCCTTAAATCTTGCAGCAGAGTCGTTTCCCTGTTCTTTGATCAGAGGCGCCAGTCTGTAACTGCTCATAATTCCTGTGTATTGGGCTCTTTGTTCACAAACTGTGACTAATGTTGAATATTCAGTGGAGACAAGAACACTCTGATCAATGTAGCTCAAGGCTTTTGAAGGGAGCAGCAGACTCCATTTTCTTCTGCACTGTCCAACTGTGCTACAGGTCCATCACCGTTAATCAACGTCCATTTGACTGTTTTTGCTCATTTATTTATTTACTGTTTTATTATTGTGGCTCTTTTCTTGTGGACAGTGGTCAGTTAGTTGCAGGGCCAGCAGAGATGCAGAAAGACAACCACTTCTATCCACTATGGCCATCCAAAACAATCCCAAAAATTACTCAGAACATTATCGCTTTCTTTATTTTTACTTTTTTCTTGTCTTAGTTGGTTTTATTTGAATTTGAATGCTTGTACCAGCATCACCATTTGTTTTTTTCAAGTGAAAGATATACACAACTGTGGACTAAATTATGTTTTGCAACATTCTTTGCCATTGTCCAACATGATTTTTGTGTAACTTTTCATTTACTTGTGTGCTACATAACAACTAGTCAAGACTGCAGTCGCCTTGGCACCAAAGACTTGTAAAGTGACCACATAATTATGTTAATGCATCACAGATCAATGAACAATAATTCTTGAATCAGGCAGTATTTCTTTACATAAATTAAAAACAACTGTGCATAAATTTAGCCTGAAAATGTACATTTCTTCCATTTTTGAAATATAGATTACTTGCCGTCTCGCTTTCTCAACTGTGTCCCTGAAGTGCACACTTCCTGGATCACGTCTAAATCGTCCATGTTTTCTTTCCCTTTTCTTTGAACTGAATAACTGACATTTGCCTGGATCACCTCACACCGCTCCACTGTGAAAGCAGACAAAAAGCTGCCAGAAATAAGTGCTTTGTGATTGTTGTGTAATTTTGCAGAAAGAAAAGACAGACTTTTGCTTTGAGGCAGAGCCGTGATGTCGAGCTATCTGAGGTCCCAGCAAAACATGAATGCTTCCACAGTTCAGGGCTGGAAGAGCTTTGTGCAGCTCAATTATCTTTGAGACTGGAATAAAGGTGTTGTGTCAAAGTTCCTGTGTGTTACTACAAAAGGAAGTACTTAGCAAAACATAAAATTCATCAGTGATAGAGGAAAAATGCCCTTTCTGGAAGAGTCTGGTACATTCACAGAAATGTGCAAAAAATACAGGTTCTCTTGTCTTATCTAATCTTATGTTGATTAAAGTACACTGTTCCAGTTAATTAAACCAAACAAAGAAAAGAAAAGAAAGTTTTTGACCGTCAACTCAGTTTTAAACATAATACTGTCTGAGTACTATCACATTTCTAACATCATATCTGTGTCCCCAGATACATGAAAATGTACACGTTCAAGAATTCATTCATTCATTCATTTTCTACCGCTTGTTCCCATTAAGGGTCACGGGTGACTGGAGCCTATCCCAGTGACTGAACAGTGGCCAACTCGTCGCAGGGATAATAAAGTTTATTTATTTTTAATTACAAAAACTTTGTGTAATGTACATGATGGCCCATTCTATTCATTAAGAAAGCATATGAATTCCTCACTTTAAATTGCCAGATTATACCACTAAAAACAGTTCAAAACCTGTTTTTGGACCCTAAACTTGCAGGTTGGCATGACGACCCTGGTTCAGATGTGAATGTGGTTAATTTTAAAACAACATGTATTTAAAGTTAAATTCTCAGACTCTTACAATCACTCAAATAAAGATTCAAAATTTATAACGTTTTTATATTAACACTGGCCATAATATTTACCCTCCAGCTAGGACACTTTTTTCACTAAAGAAGAAGCAAGAACAACCATCAGAAGAGGTATCAGTGCAGTAGCAATGTCATAAATAGCAAACGTGTTGTGTGATGATCATTTTTAATGAGCTGTAGGATCTTTGTACTACCATCCAAGCAATTTCTTGTATACTTTCACTTCATTAATTGAAGAAACCAAATCACACCTCTTCACTTTGTGCCCACAAAAACATAATTAAGTTGTTTGAACAGTAAGTGACTTGAAGGTCATGTTTAAGTCCCATTTTCAAACAACTGACTTAATAAAATGTGTATATTGTAAAGCACAGGCTTGAGTTTGAGTTTCATGACAGTGACATGTCTCTACAGTTGGATTGGACACTCCGCAGAGGATTGAACTAGGTGTAGCTGCTGCCCATGAATAAAGGATTAGACCTAAAGTCCAGTGGGTCTGAGCACAATCCTTCTGAGATCCCAGGTCTGTGCCCGAGGGACATCGTACTCATTCATCATTAACTGCAGCTTAAGGTGAGTGAGAGCACATGGAGCACAGAGATGAGAGAGGCACCAGCCGGGAGGAAGGCGACAGATAAAGGAAGGAGTGAAGATTGCTGGGGGATTTGGGAAGCAGGTCAGGTTTGAGGAAAGAAAAGGGGAAAAATCAATGGATGTGTGAACAACTGAAAGGGAATGTTGAATTAAAAGACGGAAGTCAGATAAAACATACTTGAGGAGTGATGACTGCGGCGCTGAGGGAGGAGCAGCGCGGCAGGAGGCGCAGGGGGTCAAAGGTCGAGGATGAGGAAGAGAGAAAGTATCTCTGGAATCTCTGAGAAGCCGTTAGAATATGCTGGAATTTACTGACAGAGCAATATACTCTCTATGCATGGGGGTACAGCGATAAGCCCCATGTTACAGGAATATAAATGAAATACTGTATGTTGAAATGGGGCAAAGTTCGAGGAGTGATTATCTGATTTGGATGAAACATGGCAACACACCAAATGAATTACAATTGGCAGAGATGGAGTTAAAAGCCTATAGCAACACATGTCATCATTTTGATATTAACAGTCAAATATAAAGCTTTGGAATATGGTTTTATAATATAATAAATAAGTGATAAGGAAAGGCTTCTATTTCCTGAGGTGCTGTCATTGAATTTCAACGTTTCTTTTCTCTTTTTTTTTCTCTTCTTTTCTCTTTATAACACCCTCGTCTCGCATGCTCTGACAAGCACAGTGGGGTTAGATCTACACTTTATGACACTTCCTTTGAAATCATTGTAAACAGCATTTTTTCCCCCTCTTTTGTTGATTTCCAGTAAAGTGGGTGTCTGAGAATGTGGATGTGTTCTAATTTTTGTGATGAGCACCCACAACGCAAGGTCTTTTATGACAGATGATGATGCGGCTGTTGATTTTTGTCTCAGTGGTTTTTCCGACCTGTCAGACTAGCGCCACGAGCAAAGACATTGATGAACCAATCCATAATTTGATTTTTTGGGCTGCTTTAAATTTATGACACGAAATAAGTAAAAGGCAATATGACTGAGTGTGTGATTAAGCAGGATGTGAATTCATTTGAAGTTTTTAGTCCAATAAGTCTCGCTGTTTTAAATAAATCACACCAGAAGTTTGTTTGAGGATTAGCAGCGATGAGCAGCTAATTATGCGTTTAGCCTTATCCTACAAAATAAAGCCTCAGCGTTTTTTCCAATGGATTTTTAAAAAGATTAAAATATTTATTCCAATTCAAGTTTATTTGCATAACACATTTCATCAACACAAAGTCTCCAAAGGGCTGCACAAAAACAAAACAAGCACAATAAGGAATACATTAGTAATAATTAAATAAAACCAATGTCAAAAAATAATAAACACTAAAACACAATTGGAGGACCACACAATTGTCATGCCGTTTTGTGAGTAAAAGTATGTTTTCACACGAGACTAAAAGCATCAACTGAAGAAGCGGCCTTTATTCATTATTAATATGTTTATATTTTATGCAGTTTAACTGTCTTGCCCTCTCATCTTATAGCACCATAACAGTGCCTTAATGTACTTATTCTAAGTTGTAAAATGTTATGTTCGCTTTAAAGCTGCACTAACTTTTCTTGAATAAGTTAATGCTTTGCCTGCAGTTTTACAGTAGCCATTAAAAGTCTCCATGGAGACCAGCAGGGGATCCCACTAGGTCAAGTTACAGGTCAGATCTATGGAGGAGCGCTCACACAATGAAAATAGTGTTATTTCTTTTAGGAATAGTTCCTGTCGTTATCCCAGAGAATGTACCACCAAACTCCACTCTTGATGGTGGCGGGGAATTTGCATGGAAACTAATGACCTTGACTGCAATTCACAAACTTTATCGGCGTTTCAGAGATTGTGGATTATTTTTGCGCTGTGGGATGTACGAATGATCAAGGCCAGAAGAAAGACAGAGCATTTTACAGGATTTACAAAGCTCCAGATTGATGAGAGAAGCGGATTTCTGCAACTAAACGGACTATGGTGGGTCAAGCTGCATTTGTATTTTTGTGTTTACTTAGGTTTTCATTTGGGGAATGATTTAAACATTGTCACAAACCATTTAAAAAGTTTAGTAAGATGTTGTTCTGGCGATTCTATTAATTATTAATTTGACTAGAGAAAGTCCTTTGAAGACATAATTATCACAAATGCCCTTTAAAACAGTCTTGAGTGTTTAATAAAATCACAAACTAAAGTTAAACCAATGATTCCCAGGTGAGTGAATTAACCTGCTGTCATGTACAACGGCTGTGCATTAGTTTGAGTACACTATTTCACTATTTCACAAGATCACATGATTTTTATTGTCATTATCAGTAAATGCTATATTTAGAGGGTTTTTTAATACAAATACATCTTTAATACATCTCTAGACACCTTTTGATTATATTAGACGGTGGAAAGTGAATCAGATTTAATTTAGCAGATGTAGGGCACAAGCCAAAAAAGGGTTCGTGCCATGTTAGGGTTGATAAATTGTAATGCAATACGTTTTTAAGGTGTATTTTTATTTATGGCTTCAGATAAGCTCCGAAAGCTAAATTCCAGTCTTGTTCCAGTCTTCCCTGCTGTGACGGCGCCCTCAACCAATTTATTCATGTGGGTGCAGGAACTCTATTGAAGTAATGCAAGATGGATAATTTCATTCTGTGGTTCATAACATCTCTGCAAGTAAATAGCAGAACCCCTGCCAGAGAAGTTACATAATGCACCTTTAACACAGGGCAGATATGAGCCCAAACACAGAAGTCTTTACATCTGATCAAAGACGCTTCGGGCAATGTCTGTGTGAAGTGGATCAGGTGCATTTAGTAATTATGGTGTGACAAGCTGATAATACTCGAACAAACACGTCTACACAAAGCGTCAGAGCCCTCTGCGGAAGGTCAAGTCACAGCTGCTTCACTGTCTGCAATTTTATCTCAAAATTATACCATCCCATAAAAAGACAGCAGCCTCTGTCATTATCTGCCGTTACTCAGAAGCGATAAGAAGTTTGTCAATAAACAATGTGGCAGTAATGAGTACAGCTCAAATAATATTGTATGTTTTATGGATAATGTTAAAGGCATGAGGTATCAAATGAATTATAATCAAGATGGTTTGCCAAATGATAATCAACATATGCCGGTTTTACTAGTCAGTACACAAAAGGACAGTTTGGCATTGAATACACATGAATCAATTAAAAGTGTAACTGTGTGCAATGCGTTAATTTTATCTTTATAACCACCAACAACTTATTCGTGCAGTCGAAAACCAAACATTTTTGCATGTATGTTTGGGGCTTGCGTTAAAGATTTATGGGGAAGTTTTCTTCAGATCACAGCTGAAACTTTTCTGAATGAGTCATATGAGTCAATAAGGAGGGAGAACATTTTTGAGACCTGTCTTGTGTTTGCATAGATCTAAGGCTGCCTGACAGATCTTAATTATGGTGTAATCAATGGTGCATAAGCTCCAGTGAACTGCAGTGTGGGTCTGACAAAAACAAACAATAACTCCATATCATGTGTTCGTTAAGACCTGCCAAGCCTGTCACAGAGAGGACATCTCCCTTAGCTTCAAACAGGGGCGACCAAATCTCCAGTCTCGCTCCAGAAAGGCTGTCAAGGAACATATTAAAATAGCTGGGTGACAGTGTGTCTTTACATAATGTAATTCACATATTTTGTAACAGCTTCTTTATTTTTCAAAACAGGCCAAGTGGGCAGAGATGGGGGAAATGATCCTGCTGTTATAACCTACCAATCTACAAAAGTCTCATAATTTTAAAGAAGACATATTGTGCTTATCTGTTCTAGTTATAATCCATGACACCTGTGGATCATCATTTTTATATTATTGATCTGAAACAACTTAATAAAAGAAAAAAAGTAATAAAAGAAACGAGGCTTACTTCTGGTTGAAAACTGTTGGACTAACTTTTGCTTCTCTCCTTAAAGGGCGTCACCATAAACGTCATCACATCCATGGAAAACCGTCAAGAGTCATTTCTATGCATATGTATGACACCTCTTGGCATCAAAAGAAACTTCTGTTTCTCTCAATAGAGAAAATCTCTTCACAAGGGCACCTCCATTTATACCATTGTTGACATTTCTGAGTGGTTAGCTCTATCTACGACGGGCATCATCCCACTGTTACAGAATTTGTCCTTCGCTAACATTATCAGTTTCCATGGTCAACCCGTCTCCCAGAAGTGCTATGCACTTCTCATTTTATCTCGGCCAGCTTTTCTCCAAGCTGGCCTTCTTAGCTACTATTTAAACCTCTGTGTGTGGAAGCATAGTCAGGCTTGAATAGCCTAGGCGCTGGAAACGGCTGCTTCTTTCTGGAATTTCCCCATTGTGGGACAATTAAAGGATCTCTCATCTCATCTCATCTCAATACTAGCACAATGTGTTGAGTATTCAAGTTGCCGGGTCCGGACTGATGGTAAATAAACTTCTCCTGCCTCAGACATCCAGAGTCTCCTGCCCTCCTTACAACTCTAGGACTCGTTGGGACAATGTTTTTCCCTAACATCTATCACCTTAATAGAGCAAACAAGGGCATTAGAAGTTATTTTGTACCAAATAAGAAAACATGGAGAAGAATAAAGTGGTCCAACAGCCCAAATTTGTTGTATAATTATCCAAGAATACTACCGCAATGCTAGCGCCACATGGCTTATATGACAAAATAATTCATTTCCTTTTTTGCCATAACGTAATGTCCAACAAGTTTGTTTAAAATATACATACATTCTTGTCAGGAAACGTGCAACTATGTGTGGATAAATGAGCAGGGAAAACAATTTTAACCTGGTTAAAAGCTCTAGATTTTGCATAATATGTCACCTTTAATGTTCAATTACTACTTACTTTTTGAGTCTGTTCCTTAAAAATATCCCCATCAAGCAGCTGATGTGGCACAGCACTGCGTCAGCAAACAGCAAGTCCATTCTCAACAAAAGCTATGTTTTTGTGCCTGTCTGTTTTATGGAAATAAGTCTTCACAAGAGCCTCCACTTTCTCATGTTTTGGTCCAAAAATTGCAATTTCAGCAAGAAGTCAGTACAGACAACATAACCCGAACCGTATGTGTCAGAGTAAAAGTGATTACATCTCATTATAAATGGATTCAGCTTTGAATAGAGTCCAGCTCTCTTCATGCCGGTGCCATCACAGTATTGAGCTCTATGGGTGAATAACACAGGCTGTGCCCACTGCTCCTGAGCAGCTGCCCCAGTGGCATTGAAGAATGGGTCAAATGCAGCGGCAAATTTACCTAAAAAACAATAAAAATGTACCTTAAGCTTTCTGGTGTTCCCATTTTGACTATGAACTATGATATGTTGGATTATATATTGTGCGGTGTAAAACGATTTGAAAAATGTAATGAATTTAAATTAAAAACGCAATTCTGCTTTTGCTTACAGCAGATGTCAAATTGGCTGACAATGCCTTAATTAGAGAAAAACACAAATTGGAACAAATTAGTCTGTAAAAGGTCATAGCTCCAACAAGCTGCTAATAAACAGGATTTACATGAGCTCTGCCACAGAATCAATAATTCAACCGTGTAGTATAAGGGAGGAAAATAGTGATATTAAATTGAATATGTTTCATGTTTAATCCAATTTGCTAATTTGCCACAAAAAGTTATTATTACTGTCACTTCAGATATGCTTCATAAAGGGCTTACAATTTTAGCTTTTGTTAAACGTTTCTGACTCATAACAAGACCTCTGGTGAAAGCAAATATATGTTTGTTTCGACCCTTTGAACAAGAATAAATCTCAGAGCTTCAATTTTTTCCCTTTTTCTAGTTGTGATTAGGGTGATAATGAAAGTTAAGCCTTTTCTCCGCACAATATGTTGTTTTGTTTAAACCAGGCAGTAGATGTTTTTTTCTTTTCTTTTTTTTTTTCTTAATGTAAATTTTCTGTTTGCCTTCAGAAATCTAACTGAACTAACCGGTTTCCAAAATAGTAGTTGCTTGTCCCCTACAGGTTAATCTTTTGGATGTTTTGCATACTTACTTAACTCTGTGTAATGTGATAAGTACTACCTGCAGTCATGTTTTTCATTTGAACCACTGATTACGACGGCCTGTGTATCCTTTGCATCAACTTTGAGCATTTTCCTGATTATCTGTGGCAGCGTAGATGTATTCGGCTCACACAGTGCCATTTCAGAGCTGATAATGAAAGTAGAGAAGAGGGCTGAGACACATCCCAAGCCATGTGTAGTTTACTGTTTTTGTTAATTAGATTCTCAAATTCCCTATGCTCCTCTTGGAAAATTTGACATACCCAACTTTAATTGCCAACATGAAAAGATGTGATAAAATATTTGCTGTTGGGTGTGGGATTATGAATGCACTCCACGCAACAATCTGAGTCTTGGGGATATGTAGCATTGAAGCAAATGTTTATGCGCATGGGCCAGTCAGATAGACAAGTGTATATGCTGGGTGTTAAGTGATGCAACATCAATATGATATCGAACCCGGTGTCTTCAGTGCAATCAGTGTGTTCCTGCATTGCCTTGAACATTGAATTTACAAACAGACAGCAGAAGAAGACATTAGGAAGGAACTAATTTGTAATGTAGCTTGTGGCATGACATCTTTACATTGACTGCGACCTTCAGTGGTTTCTCTGTGCAGCAGGCTCCAATTAAGACAAGTCCACGGTGTAAATACACAAGTTACTTTTCATCCAATCACATTGGGTCACAAGCAAATAAATTATGTTTATGCCGGTTTTAAGGAAATGGATTTGCCACGGCAATGTCTGAATGGAATATTCCCCCAAAAAGATGCATTTATCAGTTGTGATTTCCAAATTATTATTATTTTTTTTAGAAATAAACAAAAACAGATAAGTACAGACAACCATATCAGTTAGAAAATCAAAAATGTCTTTGTACTTTTGCACCTCTCTTGTTTAATAGTCTATATGACAAACTAATGCTGCATGTGCTTCATTAGATTATGTGTGCAATGATCTGAAAGCAGTGTAAACACAATTCACCCAATTTCTTTAAACCCAAACACAATATAATCATTTACTGACCCCAATTATTGCACCGTGCATTCGCATTACTAAACTAAAGAGTCACTCGCCAAAACTAGAGCAAAGATTCAGGCATTCAAAGTTTTCTTCTTTAAGGATTTTTTTTGGTCTGTATGTTTAAAGTGACAATTGTGTAGCATTAAATGGAGGAGAAGGCCGGGAATCAAACTCACAATGCACAGAGTGTTGCTCATGTGCTGCTGCTTCGACCACTCGGCCACCAGGGTATAATT
Source organism: Rhinogobius similis (assembly GCA_019453435.1). Lineage (NCBI taxonomy): Eukaryota > Metazoa > Chordata > Actinopteri > Gobiiformes > Gobiidae > Rhinogobius > Rhinogobius similis. The sequence goes on along the minus strand of CM033624.1, from coordinate 17,910,430 downwards.
TCCCACTACAAAAACAGGAGCAGATATCAAAACCCAGCCGATTTCACTTCTCCCTGTGGTATGTCCCAGAAAAGACACTGAAACCAAGGCTTCAAATAGCAGTGCTCCCAGCTGATCCATGCTGACCCTGACCCACCTGGGACCGCCCCGACCAATCAGCTCTCAGCGCTCATGCCACTCACAGAGGGCAGTTCAGAGCCCAGACATATGGAAAATTAGGTCACGTGCAACAGCGGCATTCAACATGTTTTTAGTCTTTTGATTTGAGGTCAATAGAAGGACATTGACATTGTGGTATTCACTGAATAACTGAGGAGCACTCAAGTTCAATCATTTTGGTTGGTCAGTTCTCCTTGTAATGTATTCATTAGTTTAGTCATCCCTCTTGACAGGGTTATGTTACGCTGTATTAGACACGTATAAAAAATAATCAGAATTGCATATGCATGAGCAAGAGGGAATGAGAAAGTATTTGGTACACAGCGGCTTTATTTGTGCGGACACACGCATGCACACACAAATTTGAATAATTCATTTATGTCCACTCTATATAACTCACATTCAAATAAAAACATCTACGAGCAAGTGCGCACATGTACGATTTATTAATAGCTCCTTTGAACGTTCCTGTTTAAATAAGAGCTAAAGTGGGATATATTTTTTATAATATTGTTTATAATATGTAACCAAAATTCCCTGTTTTTGTATTTTAACTTCCAAGTTTTAATGAAGAGAAACTTTGCTATCTTAAGTTTGGGAGCTGGACCACATCATCATCCACGCTCTTTCCTATTCCTATTCTCTTCTACATTTTGTTTTTGTGCCCGACACACCCTGGCACCCTCTCCTGATTACACGGTCACTTTCATCTTTCTGATAAAGGGACAAACAAGGCCCAGAAGCCTCAAAATTACAAATCCCGTTTTCAATACATTGCTGCATTCCAGAGCTAAGGTTGTAGTTCTTGCTAGTGAACGTGCTTTATATTTTTTAAATGGTCTATTTGCAGAACCTCTCCATCTCACATTATGTCTGCTCTCTTTGAGGTGACCGTTGCCATGGTGACGGGATTGGCTTCATCCCAGGGCCCGTACTGAAAAGTGGCGGTTTGATCAACGCCAAGTCTCTCTCGCTCTCACCTCAGACCATTGAGCTGTCGGAGTCTATCCAGAAGAGGCGTCTGTAAGTGTCCCCTGCTGCAAAAGGACAGCCAGCTCTGCACCTCACGCCTCGGCCTGTAAAAGTCACTCCTCCCAGTGCCAAAATACAGTCTGATGACAGCCTCAATGACACGCAGAGGACTGGTGCCGCTCTACCTTCAGTGTAGGGCACCTGGATGTGCACAACAATAATTATGTTATAAATACAGAAAGGTTTTATACTTTTATTATTATTATTATTACTGTCATTGAGAAACAACACAAATACATACATACATAAAATAAATATACAAAGGATGTTGGTGGTTTGTTTGGTTGGAAAGAGTGTACAATACAAGCTCAAGCAGCGCATACTCTATATGCTAGGAACACTAAAATCATACTTCCAACTGTTCATTTGACCCGGGGTTATATAACACTGTAAACTGTTTGCACTGAAAGCAGCGTTTGAACACAATGTCTATAATCCCATGTCAGATGCAAATATTTAATTTGTGCAACTTTTTTTTAAAGCAATTATTGTACATCATCGTGGTTAATTTACAATGCAGCTAAGCCACTGCAAGATCTATTTACAAAACAGAATATTGCATTAGCCTGTGTTTCCCTTTGAATTTTAAGTAATGACTATTATACATGTGTGGTAATTGGAGTGAATGTGACATGGTTTTGTAATAAACATGAATTCGGTATACTTATTTCTTTGGTTCTGAGAAACGAAAAAGCAGAAACAATTCACACACACACACCCACGCACACGGTGTGATTAGTGCTTTGGTCTCTTATTAACCTTTAATGATTACTTTTCATCAGCACGGTTAGGACTTAGTGGTCATCCAGGTACTTAAGAAATCACCTACACAGAATCCCTACTTCCTATTCAAATGAAAGACACACCACACTAGATTGGTTTGCAACAAAAACACTGAGTTAGTTAATAAATGTCTGGGACTGCTGCACTTCATTACATTCATTCAAATTGAATCCTGATTTTACTTTAATAAATAGACAATCAAGTTGTGTGTTTAATAGACCAACTAACTCTCGACTGTGCTCTCAAAGATTACTTGTTTTACCTACTACTGCTTCTGATTAGAGTCAAAATACATACATAGAAATTGGTGATTGCACTGTGTCCCTGTTAGTCAAGCCTTCAGCCATTTATGGTCGACATACCTGCTATTTATCTATAGACCACTGCAATCTTAAAATATGATTTGAGAGACAAATAGCCTTGACCTACGGGGGCCCCCTGTCAATCGTGGAACCCCTGCTGCCAGTTAATATGCATGCAGTAATGTGTTTTATCACATCTGCAGACGACACTCAGATCTATGTGTTACTGACAGCAGGTGCACGTGGATTCACTCACTTAGAATGTGCATCTGTCAGTCAGACAGAACTGTGTGGATGCAAAACAACTTTTTCCAGCTCAAAGTTGTGTTTGGCTGTGCTTAACTAAAAGCATTTTATCTGCACTCTTCTCATTTCAAATGTATTATAAAATTATTTTTAATGTTTTTTTAATCAGTTTTATTGCACCCCTCTGTGCGAAGAGTACTCTGCAAATAAACTCGCCTTGCCTAATGTTGGACAAAAAGGAAACTGGAACGAATCCCAATTGTTGAGACAGAGAGGCTCCACTTAGTTTGTCATTTCATTCAAAGTACACAATCATTTTTATGATTCTTTTCTCATGTCAAAAAGGTGTTAAGAAGCAAGCCTTACTTTCTGTTTTTCATTCCTGGCCTTGTTTAGTAAAGCCCACTGTTTTATGTATGGTATGTTTGTGTGCCTGTCTCTGGGCCTCTTCTGCGATAGTGAATGATTAGGGGAAAAGAGTCTCTGTGTAATGTAAATGGTGGTAGGATTATGACAAGGAGTTGTGAACATATTTCAAACTTAGACTGGAGCCTCTTGGAAACCTGGAAGGTTAATGCAGACACCAATGCGAGTGAAATTCATTGTTCAGTGGCACAGTGTTTGGACGTTGAAGCTTTCTAGAAACATAAATAATCTAGGTCTATACCATGGTTTTAAAAATAAAAACTCCACTGTCACTTTTTGCTAAAGAAATGAATTACCTGCTTCCTTCCAACCCTGTTCTCAGCATCAGCTTTTCTCATTGTACAGTAGTAATTAGGCCCGAGCCCCTACAGGGCGTAGGGCCTATTGCTTTTTGCAACTGTCGGTTGCTGAACTGTCGGTTCAGCCTAGTCGGTTCTATGGTCGGACAGTGAAATAGCCCATGCCGAAGGCATGGGACCTGCATATTTACTCCTGCTATGCGAAAGAACCCTATCAACTGTCTTGGCGAACTTTCGCGCTGCGCGCGAAAGTTCGGCCCCCCCCAACGCCCCAAACATTGACAGTGAACTGTCCCACACCCCTGGCATCAAGCCCTACTCACCAGCCATACTTGTTCCTGCTAAAATACATGGAAACCAATGGGGAGCCCATCTTGTGAGCCCGACTTCGGAGGTGAATGACGAGCGTAGCGCTCGTAATCCAAATTTGACCCCATGGCGACCTGGGGAATGGTCAGAGCTTTCAAAAACGTATAATATGTTGTTCCCAGTAAAACGGATATATTGTTTTGCTAAAAATATTATTATTATTTTTTTAGGCCCGAGCCCCTACAGGGCGTAGGGCCTATTGCTTTCGCAACGATGCCGAAGGCATCTACGGTTCTATGGTCGGACAGTGAAATAGCCCATGCCGAAGGCATGGGACCTGCATATTTACTTCTGCTCTGCGAAAGAACCCTATCAACTGTCTTGGCGAACTTTCGCAAGCAGCGAAAGTTCGGCCCCCAACGCCCCAAACATTGACAGTGAACTGTCCCACACCCCTGGCATCAAGCCCCACTCAGTAACCATACTTGTTCCTGCTAAAATACATGGAAACCAATGGGGAGCCCATGGGGGGGCCCGACTCAGAGGTGAATGACGAGCGCGTAAGCGCTCGTAATCCAAATTTGACCCCATGGTGACCTGGGGAACGGTCAGAGCTTTCAAAAAACGTATAATATGTCGTTCTCAGTAAAACGGATATATTGTTTTTGCTAAAAATATTATTATTATTAGGCCCGAGCCCTACAGGGCGTAGGGCCTATTAGCTCGCAACGATGCCGAAGGCATCGTTTGCAACTATCTCGCCAAACTTTGGCGCGCAGCGAAAGTTTGGCAGCCTAGCTCGGTTCTATGGTCGGACAGTGAAATAGCCCATGCCGAAGGCATGGGACCTGCATATTTACTCCTGCTATGCGAAATAACCCTTTCAACTGTCGCGCAGCGAAAGTTCGGCCCCCCCCAATGTCCCAAACATTGACAGTGAACTGTCCCACACCCCTGGCATCAAGCCCCCCCGTAACCATACTTGTTCCTGCTAAAATACATGGAAACCAATGGGGAGCCCATGGGGGGGCCCGACTCGGAGGTGAATGACGAGCGTGGCGCTCGTAATCCAAATTTGACCCCATGGCGACCTGCGCAAGGGTCAGAGCTTTCAAAAAACGTATAATATGTTGTTCCCAGTAAAACGGATATATTGTTTTTGCTAAAAAAATTATTATTATTTTTATTTTTTTTTTTATTCTTCCGTGTTCTGCTCTTTGAGCTCTAATTTGACCCCCTGAACATGCTCAAAAACTCACCAAATTTTGCCCAAAATTCAGAATCGGTGAAAAATTTTGTTTTTTATAGGTTTTTTGTTTGGGGACAAAATAATGGCGCGACAGCGCCACCTACAAAAGTCAAAATACATTGCGCCTATGGGAGGCGCCCAGACATCAACTTTGTCGCACAGCCACGAAATTCGAAACACGCATTCCTCTCCTGAGGACAAAAAAAAAAAATATTATTATGGCCACGCCCCCTGACTCACCGTATGGCCGCCATATATATCCGTTTTACTGGGAACAACATATTATAAATTTTTTGAAAGCTCTGACCATTCCCCAGGTCGCCATGGGGTCAAATTTGGATTACGAGCGCTTATGCGCTCGTCATTCACCTCCGAGTCGGGCCCGCGCATGGGCTCCCATTGGTTTCCATGTATTTTAGCAGGAACAAGTATGGCTGGTGAGTAGGGCTTGATGCCAGGGGTGTGGGACAGTTCACTGTCAATGTTTGGGGCGTTAGCTGAACTTCGCGCTGCACAAAGTTCGCCAAGACAGTTGATAGGGTTCTTTCGCAGAGCAGAAGTAAATATGCAGGTCCCATGCCTTCGGCATGGGCTATTTCACTGTCCGACCATAGAACCGACTAGGCTATTGCTTTCGGCATCGTTGCGAAAGCAATAGGCCCTACGCCCTGTAGGGGCTCGGGCCTAATAATATTCCGATGCGAAAACAATGTTTCCCCTTTTTTTAATTTCGCAAACTATACATTTTCGGAAAGCGCGCGCGCTTTCCTACGTTTTGGTGTGGGTCCCTGGTCACTGGCGGACACTTTCGAGATTTTTGAGTGGGCTCCGCCCACTTTCTGTTATTGGCCCTATTTACAATAGTAATGTTCAGTTTTTGCATTACATTGTTATATGCACGGAACGTGCATGAGTTGGGGAACGCATTAGTGGCCGACTCAGCGCTTTACGTGGGGATGACGGCCGCGAAGCTCGTTTAGTGCGCACTTTGTGCGCACTTTCGCACGGGCTTCGCCCGTTTACAGCAATAATGTTCAATTTTCCCACTACTAATTGGTATGCACGGAACGTGCATGAGTTGGGGAATGCGTTAGTGAGTGTTTGGAAGCGGGCGAGCGCTTCGCGCTCGGCACTGCCGGCACTGCGAAACTAATAGGCCTCTCGCCAGCTTGTGGCGCTCGGGCCTAATAATACATTTTACTTACATAGCGCTTTTCAGGACACTCAAAGACACTTTACAGTAGAGTGATACTGTGGTTTCTGAAGATGTTGGTCGGTGTGTCAATCAGTAGAAGAAGACTCGTGGACGCTAGCTTCTGAATATTAAAGGAAGTTTATTACAGAAAGCAGCATCACATACAGACAGCCGGCGTTCGTCTGGGAGTCCCACTGTGGCCAAATCTAGGATCTCCTCGATTCTAGTGTAACATAGCTTTATATATGCTAGACCAACTGCTCCTTCAAAGGAGACAAACCCCCTTTTCAGATAAGGAAAACCCCCTCACAAATGTTTCTTTATTGCCCCTCATAAAAGATTCCCAAACTTACAGACTAAACAATTATCTGTACCAGTATCTACAACAACTGTCTCTCACAGCAGACACTTCAATACGAAAATATTCAATGAATATAAAAAAAGTTTTTGTTTTTTTTTGTTTTTTTAATGTAACAAAAAATAAACAAAAAACATTCTGGATGCACATGCATTCTTACTCTGACCAGCAAGGACCTTTTCACAAATCAGGCCTTAATGTCATATTGTGTAAAATTCCTTGAAGAAAAGTTGGAGGCTTGCCCTCTGTCAGAAAAGTTACATAGTGCACCTTTAACATGATCCACAATGTTAAATGCTGTCTCACCTTTGCTTTATTTCTAAATAACTGTGTATACCACTTGCCAATTCCCAAGACACAAACCTTATATTAACTTTAAAGCTCTCTTCAGCTCCAAGACTGAGATCCACTTACTTTGATTCGATCACATTGCACTCTTCACTTGCATATAAGCACCTAATATTCTGTAAGGAAGTCTTAAAGATCAATTAGAGGAGCTTTTTATAGCCGGCATCGAAGCATTTTAAGTCCAGGTGCAAAGAAGAAAACAGTTCAGAGAAGTTTTCCTGGGTAGTTTTAATTTAACAAAACTAAAATTAAAAGTTAATAAGGAGAAGCATACAAAGATTTCACAAGCCAGTTTGGAAAGATTCTGCCTGGAGACAACAAAGTTAAGCCAAATGAATTGACAGAGTGTGATATTTTACAGGGTTGGAGCTGCTGCAGGATGTAGAGTTCTTAATCTGCACGGATGGGAGCCAAATGCACATCTATTACAATCCTTGTGCCACTGTCGGCCTCCTTAAACAGCAGACAGGGGGGCTGCCAAGTCCCAGCTTGGCACATCCAGGATAAACTCAATATTCAGATCTAAATCCCTGGAGAAAGATTTGAGATTTCTAATGAGAGTTGGATAATCTAAGAAGACAGGCTTTGCACAACAGCAGTGTTATTGTCAGGTCTCTGGGGAAAATAACACACAAAATGAAAGTACAATTCATACCAAAATAAGTAGACCCCTGAGAGGCAGATTGTACATTGCATTTATGATCACTGAAGTTGCATTTTGACAAGCATGAGTTTGGTTTAAGTACAGTCCAAGGTCAAAGGTCAAAGTCAGTTAGTTAAAGTCTGAGTAACCTAAACAAATGTGAACATTTATCATGCAACATTATCAGCTCGCAAATTTGAGTTCAGTTACTGTTTGTTTGTTTTTTTAAGTCCGAGATTTAGCTATTGTTTTGAAGATCTGAGTCCAACTTTTGAGAGTTACCGATTAAAAAATGGTGTGTGAAAAGAGTTGGGTCCAAGTCTCTGCCTTCAAATTATTGATAACAGTCCGAGTTGAGTTCAAGTAAAAGAAGAAAAAACTTAACAAAAGCAAAAGGACTTTTCAAGGGCAATGACTCTAAAATAAATAAATCTAGTTGGTTTCTTTGAAGCAACTGGAGGAAGGAAAGAATTGGGGATGTTAATGTCAGTGCTGCATCCTCAGATAATTGCAGAGGGCAGCTGACCATAAAATCCAGCCCACCTTGTTATTCACTGACATTTGGATTATTGGAATCGCTTACAGACTCAGCACTGGAAAAGGCCAGTCTGCATGTTAGTATATGTGTGTGTGTGTGTGTGTGTGTGTGTGTGTGTGTGTGTGTGTGTGTGTGTGTGTGTGTGTGTGTGTGTGTGTGTGTGTGTGTGTGTGTGTGTGTGTGCGTGTGCGTGTGCGTGTGCGTGTGCGTGTGCGTGTGCGTGCGTGAGTGTGTTGTAATTTTAGGGATATATTTTGAACTCCTGCACTCTGCATGACATGCTTAAACTTTATGGATGTGTTTTACAATTTCAGTAATTCGTATTGTTTCATTTTCAACATATTTTTTTGTCAGATGGTTTGAGTCAAATAAATGTTGCGAAGGGCAACAGGCATTGGCCAGTCTTTTCTTCTCTAATTGCAGTAAATGAAGAAAGTAGTTGTACAAAGTCCGTCACTGTCTTAATTAAAACGGTTAGTCTGCTACAACTACCATCGGATGCAGCATAGATAAGCTACATATGGTTTATACGAGGGTTTACATTTATCATATTTAGTGCATGTACTGTAGTTCACGCACTGTATATACCAATAATGTGAAAGCTTTGTCAGCTGCATTCAATGTGCAGGACCTTATTGATTTCTGTGATGAACGGGTATCTAAGGGAGACTTCCAAATGAATCCATAAGAAGAGTACAGTCTTCTTTTGAGCAATGATCAACAGTGGTAACAACATAAAACCAATGCAGAGTCTGTAACTATCTACTCACACAAAGGGAATCATTATGTGCTTCAGCATTGGTTCAGAGGACTACAGGTGAATCAACTTTGAATATTATTTTGAAGCAGTTGACCTACAAAGAAATGCTATTACCAGTGTGCATTATCCTTAGGTCAAAGATCCCTAAGGATGCCTGTGGGCAACTGTTGGCCCTTATAGAGTCATGCGATTGCCTGCGTAGCTAAAGATAGTCCAATTGTCCAGAAACATATTATAATATTGTACTTAAACTATACAATGGCTACCTATCATTTCACTTTAATTTAGGTAACGACCAGTTATACTGTACATGATCAAATGTTTCCTACAAAAATATACATTGGTTCAGTCCTTCAACTAACTATCTTTAAGTTCAAGTGGATGGGAATTACAATTTAAGAACAAATGGACAGTGAACACCCCAAACAAAGGTCAGCTATCAGAGCCGAGAAACATAACAACCACCATCTATTTTCAACTTCTTCAAGAGCTCAAACCTTTCAGCTTGGGATTGTGATCCGTAATCAAGAAAATGACTCAAAGGGGTCGGCTATCCCTGCTGCAGCTGGATGTATGCATATTTTAAGAAACCAAAACACTTTAAATGCAGCAGTGGGAGACCATTTGAGATGTCGAAATGTTTGCACTCATATGAAGGTCTGAGCCAAGTACTACCAAACTGTCTCCATTAATCCACCTGCAGTTCTTCTGTCTATACTTTGAGAGATTTTCCACTGCCAGTTTTCACATAAACATAGACATGATGATGAGCAGACCCTGAGGACACCAGCCCCCTAGAGGAGAATGCAAACACATTTCACAGCGCTAGATCAGAAGATAAGCCAGTTTACAGGTATATTTAATTGCAGCCATGAGACTTGTTTATATAAATAACATATGTATGCAGGTTATGTCCACTATATTTCATTCAGGCTATTATTGTATTCCCAGGAGCCGACTAGTTGGTTGATGGCTAGTTTGTGACTTAAATGTATGCAATGTGAGTTGTTAAAGATGGTGTGACCCACATTACGAAGCCTTTTACTATGATGTAATATGCTCTGGAAAATAAAGATTGATTAGTAGTCTCTTTGCAGACAGTCACACCCTGTTGATAACTAACCAGTCACCCGTTTTATGGTAGCTATGTTTTATTATTCGCAAATGTTCCTATACGTTTATTTCTGTGACGAGGTAGAAAGATAAGACAGTTTATGTTTGAGGGTCGGTGTAAGTGTGTGAACCCACTTCGTGTTCGCCATGAACGCAGTTTTGGTCCACAGTCGCCGTGCGCAGTGAGCGAGCACATGAGGCAGAGCGCGCTCCTCCTCCTTCGCTTCTTTTTCCCCGTCTCTCTCCGCTTCGACCAGCGCCACTCGTCCCGAAAAAAGCCGAGCTGAAAAGGCACAGACAGAGGACTCCTCTCACCATCAGCCTCGCATAATGGAAACTGAATTTAAACAGCTGTGCTATGTCCGTCTACGAGGCTTAAACGCCATGATCTCTGAGGTTTTGAGATCGTAATTCATTCAAGGCAAATAACTTGTTTTTTGGGATTTTCCTTCAGAAATAAGCCAAGCTTCGTCTTGAACTAAATTTCTTTGAGGAAGACTGCGTTTCTGTGGATGGAGAATTTGGTATCGGTGAGTTTTTCCAGCCTTCATGCTTCTGGGGCACACTTTGTGCACGCAAAAGGTCCGGGAAGTGAAATTGTGTCCTTAACTGTCAGACTTAAACTGTGGAGTATGTGTCCCATATGTCAAAATACCAATACCAAAAGCCAGAGTTTCCCCAAAACGTGTTTATGCTGTTTTATAGACTAATAATCAATAATGCTGTTGCTTCTGGTGATTCAACAGGTTCCATAATGATAACATAGCTCTTGGTTATGACTTTGCGGAATAGATAGACATCAGTTACATAATTGTTAATAATCTTAAAAACCCACACAATAAACTAAGGCTGTGGCTGTCCCTCAATCATCTGAATGTAAAACGTGCACTGAGGTGTCGCTGAGGGCTGCCTGTAACAGAGTAATACAATAAAGCAGATCTTGGAAATCTAACCATAACATGTAAAGTAATTATAGGGAAGGCGATAGGCTACTTATTGGAATTTGCACTAAATGTGCATCGTATTAAGGCTTTCTTTATGAAATAATTGTTCCTACTATTGCACACCTCTGGTTCAGTGGAATCAGAAGTGAAGTCCATTAATGGTCTGTTCTTTTATTGATATTCTCACTTCTCACTGGCTCAGCTTCCCGCTTCCAGCTGTTTTTGTTCACACATATCTAAACAATTGTGCACTGAAGTTAAATTTAGATTTGTCTGTATCATTATCCTAAATCTCTGTGCCTGTCCTCTCTCCTGCAGATGGTGACTGAGCTGAGGTCAAACTGGTTGTGAAGGTGCTGGACTTGTTCCCCCCTGTGCCCCAGGCCACACACAGCATGGCGGCGGGAGTAGCAGCATGGCTTCCCTTTGCCCGGGCAGCGGCCATTGGCTGGATGCCTGTGGCCAACCTGCCCATGCCACTGGCACCCACTGAGAAGAACAAGCGACAGGACGAGCTCATTGTGCTGAATGTGAGCGGCCGGCGCTTCCAGACCTGGAAGAACACTCTGGACCGGTATCCCGACACTTTGCTGGGCAGCTCGGAGAAGGAGTTCTTCTACAATGAGGAAACCAAAGAGTACTTCTTTGACCGGGACCCAGATGTGTTTCGCTGTGTCCTCAACTTCTACCGCACTGGTAAACTCCATTACCCTCGATATGAGTGTATCTCCTCCTATGATGACGAGCTGGCCTTTTTTGGCATTGTCCCAGAGATCATTGGAGACTGCTGCTATGAAGAGTATAAGGACAGGAAGAGGGAGAACGCAGAGCGTCTCATGGACGACCAGGAAGACAACAAAGATGCCAAGCTTCCCAACATGACATTCAGAGAGACTATGTGGCGAGCCTTCGAGAACCCTCACACCTCCACCATGGCCCTGGTCTTCTACTATGTCACCGGCTTCTTCATTGCGGTGTCGGTTATCACAAATGTGGTAGAAACTGTTCCCTGTGGCTCTTCCCCCAACCAGAAAGAAGTGCCATGTGGTGAGCGCTACACAGTGGCCTTTTTCTGCATGGACACGGCATGTGTCATGATCTTTACAGTGGAGTACTTGATGCGCTTGTTCGCAGCCCCCAGCCGGTACCGCTTTATGCGCTCTGTAATGAGTATAATTGATGTGGTGGCCATTTTGCCCTACTACATTGGCCTGGTGATGACTGACAATGAAGATGTGAGTGGTGCGTTTGTGACGCTCCGAGTTTTCCGCGTGTTTCGTATCTTTAAGTTCTCGCGGCACTCACAGGGCCTGCGGATCCTGGGCTACACTCTAAAGAGCTGTGCCTCAGAGCTGGGCTTCCTGCTCTTCTCTCTCACAATGGCCATAATTATCTTTGCAACCGTCATGTTCTACGCTGAAAAGGGTTCAAGCTCCAGCAAATTCACCAGCATCCCAGCCTCCTTCTGGTACACCATCGTTACTATGACAACACTCGGGTAAGAGACGACACCTTTTTATCTGCTCTTTGTGTGTATGCGCGCACTATTCGCCTCAGCGTGAGTGTGAGTAAATGTTTGACTGCTCTCAAATGTGTTTCTGTCTGCTCTGATGACCTACAAGTTTTTAGTTGTGAACTGCTCTTTTCAAAACATGCTGTCATTTCTTTGAATACAAGGAAACTTACAAGCAATTTCAGTGGCCATTGTTCGTCCAATATACTTTACTAGTTTTAAAATTTTGACCTGGGCTAGTAAGTCTCAGTCTCAGTAAGTCTAAGTGGTTCAATAGTTGACTTATGTTGCCACTTGTTTCTCTATTTTGTTGGCTATGAAAAGAGTGCACAACCCCTGGCAGATGAAATATAACTGTGTTGCATAATAATTTACTGGGTCATCATTTATGTTTTGCATATTAACTCTCCATTTCTGTGTGAGGTTGTTACCGCTTTGGGGGCACTTCCCAGCACAGCCCAATCTGTTTTGTTTCATTTTACTGCTATCATATATTCCTTCCATCATTTTCAGCTGTGGCTGGTACCACAAATAGATCATTAATTTTACCCCGCATGCCTGTGCTCTCACTTCTATGTGATACTCCACTATTAAACCTAATGATAATGTATTTTATGAGCATTGCCTGTAGTAGATTGGTCTGTGCTTGTGATTCAGATGGAGAGGTTGACAAATTACAGCATCCTGGTAAATGTCAGATTCATGGAGGCCTTAAATGGCTGAGAGCCCATCGCTGTGACACACTTGGCACATTGTCACTGCCTTTCACAGGGAACTTCAGAAATCTGATGTTTGGCTCTGAAATGGATCTTATGATTTGTTGCCAGAAGGGAAAATTCAATAATACTCAGCAAAAACTACTTAACAAAATTACATCCATATTCAATTTATTGTCTTTTGTTGTTTTTGATATGTCTTTTGCTACTATTATGGCTGTAGTGCAACAGCTTCTACCAGTGCCACTAGCCTAGCACTATTATTACCACTACCCGTCCATCTTTGGAGATCCAAAAGAAGCAAATTAAAAGTCTGACGAGTTAACTTATTCAGTATGTTTTTCACTTTTTCACACCTGTCACCAGGCAGGTAAATAACATTGACTTGTTTGTGGTGTTTTAACCTCACTTTTCTTGCCTCATGTGACCTGCTCTTCCTAGCTGAGTGAGACTTGAGCTGCTTGCTTGCTCTCCTGTTGCATTGTGGGTTACTGCGAAGTGGTTTGTGTGCTAAGAGGGTGCTAGCGGTTCAGCCTAACCCTCATCAATAAAGCTAGGCCCACAAGTGGGTGTCACATTGACTAATGGTGTGGTCCACTGCATCTGCTGACTAACGTAAACCTGTGTGACATTTTGCTCCCAGCTCATGGTCGATGTAATAAACATTTATACAAAAAATGTAATGTAGTCACAAATGTGCAAGAGACTACATCTGACTAAAAACACTGGACAAATAATGACTAACAAGGTTTAGTTTGTTTGCTATATTTTGTTAAACACAATGACACATGCAATATGCAATTGAATTAATAATAACACATAAGCACTTGAGGAGCAAAACAAAAGAGGGGACATGGATACTGAGGTTAAAGCTGCCAGACAACAGGCTCAGAGCAAGACCAAAGAGTTGTACTTAAACAGTAAGGGGTCAGACATTAAGTTGGTATGTGTAAGAACAAGGGTACAGAGGATATAGACTGAGATTAATGGGGCTGTACCTGATTTTTACTGTTGTAACTTAAAAATGAGTCCATGTTCTTGATTCTTTGCAGTCAATAAAGTAAAATATGTGTTGCTCCAGCACAGATTTATTGTAAAAACATCTATTCTGATGAAAAAGAGACCACAGCACTTTCTCTTTATCTAGTTATAGACTGTTTTATCGTATGAGAGAAGCAGAAAGTGCGCCATTAGCATGCTAATGTTGGTTAGCTTTACCCGTGAAACTCTGAGCTCAGAGACTGGTGATAAGTGCTTATAAACTCATCACAGTGAATATTTAGGAGGCTGGGACTGCATTAGGAAAGTGAGAGATCCATGTGACTGATGTAAAGACTTACTGTAGACTGTAGACTGTAGATTAGACTGTAACATCTACTAGTTCTGATTTTCACGTTTCAGAACAATAAAAATCAGGTACAGGGCCTTTAATTTTTGACATAATCTCTGAAAAGGGCCAATAGTTCATTAAGTATAAAAACACATGCAAGTAATTAATAATACAAATCCATATTTCAATAGATGTCCAGGAATTTTATTGTTTTATAATGTTTACAATTAAAAGCAAGACCTCCTGACCCTAGATCTGTGCATAGTGTATCAATGCTCTTATCAACTTTTCTGGTCTGATCCACGTTTTGTTCTTATTGTGTCTGCCTCTTGTCTTATTTCCCTGCTGCTCGCTGTGAGCAGGGCTGTATCATCTACCTTGAGACTTTCATATCATCTGTACTGTTATGTTTAATTTACTGCTATCTTGTTCCTCAGCCCTGGTGTTAGTGGTGCTCTAGAGGAAAGAAATACTGTGATGTATTGTACTACCTATCTATTTTTTATATTCAGCACAAATGGCATGTCCCTACCACCTACTGCTGTACACGCACATTAGGCAAAACAATATGACCTGTTGGTAAGAGGTGGCTATGCATATAAAACAGAAAGTGAACAGCTTGCCCTTTATGTTGATGTGGTAGAAGCTGGACACTTTTAGTGTTCTTGGTCTGTAATGGTCTCAAATATTTATCAAAAAGGATCAAACACTGATGAACCAGAAGGAGATGATGCATGTGGGTGAAGAAGACTGGTCTGCTTATAAGATCTTGATACATATGATGGAAAAGTATCAGAATTACGATGCAGTTTGCTCCATATTGAATGCATGAAGCAGTTTCTACACATATAGGCATTCACGCTTTGGTTATGCTGTGCATAATTTATATTCAATAATAACAATCAATCTTTAGGTAATTAACATAAAAGAGAATTAGGACTTGTGTGGATGCACAGGTTATATTAAAATATAACACTACACCTCTGGAGATAATGCTCTTTTCTATTGAACTATCGTCAGCCGCTAAACAGCTTACCCCAAATCCTGCAAATGAAAGGCAGGCAGGTGCACAGCGGCAGGGCTTTAGCTAAATTGCTTAGGCAATAGCACCCATGAGGGGTTTTATTTTTCTCAGGTTGTTAAACAAATAGATTTTGACCTTTTGAATATTAACTTTGGGTAGCAGTCACATTTGGATAAACCTGTATGATGACATTACAGTCTCTTAAAATAGTTTAGTCATATCAAATTCAATTTGTCAGATATAATGTATAACTTTTCTCTTAAAAAAATATGCTTTTGACTTTACTGTAATAGAAAGGAATATGAAACTGTATTGAAAAAAGAACAATGGGCTTTCATAATACAAGTAATACGATCACAAAAGCTCTTGTACATAAAATTTACTGATTGATTGATTGATTATTTGGATGGTAATTGCTGTGATGTCTATTCTTCCTGGGGCCCACATCTTAAAAATACATCATATAAAGTTAAATAACACTACAGCACAAAATGATTAATCATTAATTCAAGAAGGTTTTCAAACACAACGCCGGAGCCCCTCCAGTTCTACATCACTGCACATTGCACGCTTTGGGCTGGTATCTCGTATCGATGTGAGCTGGAGTGCTAGTTGTGTTGCAGTCATTAGTGTAGCCGGCTCAGGTATGATTAATATCCTTATCAAAGAGCAGTTTCTTTTGATCACTGCTCCTCTAAGATCAATGCACAGCTTCAAGTCTAGCTCACTCCCACACACAGCCCTTTAACTCGACTGGTGCAGCTAAAAAGACTGCAGCAGCTCTGGATATAACTGCAGAAATGTATAATATATAGGCAAACGTATGGTCACCTGTCTGCTGTTGGTGGTCACTATTCACTGCTGTTGCTTGCTTGGGTCACTTTTGCTATTCTGCAGACCAGAAACTCTCCATATGTTGGGCTTTTTATTTTATTTTGCCTCTAACTCATCAACTTTGAGAATAGCAAGTTAGCCTCTGTCTATTCCTCTCTCTAAGGGGTTGAGTCCTCATATATTTCGTTTTTTTAGAGATGGTTTTAAGGCTTAATCCTACTGTAACCTTTCCCCCATGTGAGAAAGGTCTGATTTATAGAGTATGAGGAGACAGCATGTGTAAAACAATGATTAATTGAAGTGTCTATTTGGGCGAGAAACACAAATGTGGCAGCCTTAGCACTAATAATTAAATGCCTGATCACAATGTTGGTTGGTTGGTAAATATTTTCTACAACCACATTTCATAATTTGTCTTTTGTTATGAAATGGGTGACTTACTGCACAAATACTTAGCATAGCAGCCCATAAAATGCAACAATGCCATCATAAAAAACAGTTTCTTCTTTTACTTACTGTTAGTCTACCTAAGTGAACAATAGGAAAAAATATAGTGGAATACGTATGTTTTAGATTGAATTGTTATGGCTCCATAATTAAAGTTTAATAAATAAATTGTACTTGACTTTACTTTAACCCTAAAATGTACTATTGTGGTTCCCAAATGAACTGGCTGATTTCAAAATGATTTATTATTTCTGGGGCTGTTTTCTTTTAGTCGTCGCTGATGTTTTAGTCAACCAAATTTTTTATTTCAATTTAAAGGATTGATATGAAGACATGGAGTGAATTGGCTAAAGATTTTGAAGTGAATCATGAGTTTAATCTATATCTAACATGTAAATACACTGTTTCCTGGTACTTTTCTGGATGAATTGTTACTTTTAGCAAGAACTTCTCTGCAATTGTGTTATTTTTTTAGTGCAGTTTGGTTCAGATACAGAGAGATACTTCATAGTTTTGCCACACCCCCTTTTAGTCGATTAATCGGTCGTCTTTAGTCGACTAAGAATTTCTTCATTCGACACAGAAGCGTTTATCTGGAGCTCATGGCTACCCAGTCAACTTTGACCTCTGAGCTGATGTTGCGTTCCACTCCACCAGAGGAAAAAAAAGCAGAAAACAGGGTCTAATACAGAAATGTCAGTCGATTTTGACCACTCTTACTCCAGGCCTGTAGGGACACTCACTCAAGGGAGGTGGGAGTGTAAAGTGCCGAGTTGATGCAAATCCCAATGACATGCAATGTAAAAGCATTTTGAGATCCTTAACAGCTCATGGCTTAAGTAAAAATAAATCCAGGTAATTGTTTCCTAGGCCTCAGTAAACAATGGTCTAATCTGTGCTACTGTTTACTGTTGCCCTATTTTAATAGCACTCTAAATTGAGTCTTTTCCCCCAGGCTGTGGGAGAATACAAATGTATCGCCCTGTTGTATCCATGTGTATCTGCTACGTTGTTCACTGTTGAGCATGTATTGCTTACCTTGTTTGCATTTTAATGTAGTTGCATGGTGATTTTCAATGAGTTGTAATTTGAATAGTTTTGCAATGTGTTATTTGAGGTGGCCAATAGCAAAGGGCTTATTGCAAATCTAGAAACTACAAACAATACTTACGAGCAAAAATTATTTTGTATACCGTTTTCCTCTGCTCCATTAAGCTTTATGCTGATAGTTGAATGTCACAAGGCTTTATTACATACAATTTATTAGTTTACAAATGTATTACATTTTATTCAAATATTTGCCCTACTCAATATCATTTAGATTAGGGGTTGCCAAACTTTTTAGCTTTCTAGGACCCCCCAAAATATGTGCAACCGATCTACGACCCCCACTGCTAAATGAAGTTGTCGTCTGTGATAATTTCAAGTTGCAAAACATTTAGAATCCGGGTTGATAATCTTTATTTCAGGGACCTATCGAGTAATTTGAGTAAAATATACCGTTTTCAATTTTAAAATACATTAAATACACAGTAATATTTACAAACATCTACATATTGCAAGTCATCTCGCAACCCCCAGCTTACCTTGCGATCCCCACTTTGGGAACCACTGATTTAGATAAAGCTTCTCGAATTAACTACTGTTAAAGGACTCTGACCCCTTCATGCAAATTAGTTGTGGCTGTAGTTAGCGGAATAGCTTCCTTCTCTGCTAACAGTGACAGACAGCTACGCAAACCATGGAATTAAAAGTGATTAGAAGTAGTACTACTATCTCGCTCAAGCCTCCTCTGATCCTCTGCGATCTCACGTAAGTCCCTCCTCTTCTGTGTGGGTGCATGCGTGTGCACACCCGGTGACAGGCCAGCCTCCTCCTCACACAGAGCAGTGGAGAGATCCTGCGGCACATGATGACTTAAAAAACACGACAACAACTGTTTTGATGAAGTTGCAGCAAACACCTGTCACAAAATGCGTTTAATACTACAAACAAGCTTATTCACAGTTTAATGACTTTGTGAAACGCGTTTAAACTCCACTGAGGCCACGCACAAATGAATGCAGTGGAAACAGTGGGATGTAATTATATTTCCATTTCCAAAAAGTATTTTGTACTTCTAAATGAGGGTTGCTCCTACTTTAATGTTCCCATGGCCTGTTGCTGGACACTCGTGACCCAGACAACTGCCTAAATAATACATGCCACATATAGAGGGATTCTAATCTGTAGTGTGTCCATGAAGGCAATTGTTATATTGTAGAATCTCAGCAAAATCTGGTGCCATTGGTGCCATTCATGTTTTGTATCGGTGTATCATCATACCACATTCTGAGTTGTTGGTCATTTTTAAAAGGACCTGTGCTCTTCTGTGGAACCTGGCTGCCTTACAAAGATGAAGGGTGGCGGGTGGGGGGTAGTGTGTCCAATGACTGAAGGATAATTGACAAGGAGAGTCTTTGACCAAGATATTTTAGGCCATGTTGTTCCTCCCACTTTCATCATTGACTCGCCATGCATGCAAATTGTGCCCCATCAAGGGACACTGTGTCCTTAGCAACTTCATTTCAGCGAGTGCAGAAACAAGTGATTGAAGTGATTGGACGGTCAGGGTGTTAAGGTGACTACAATAGATCAGACAGAAAATATATTAAATATTTTTGTACTATAATAAAAGTTAGTAAACAAAAAAAACTTTTATATTTTCCACTACCACTGCCAATAAATGTTATTGCCACTGCAGGCTACAGCTACTTCAAATACTTTGGTGCATATGACCTCTTGAAGCCACACCACTCTTTAGTTCCTCCACCAGTTCAATTAGCAACTCACTCTTCAGAGAGGAGTCTGAAAATGAGGCAGCAATTATCAGTTTCCGGGGCATTTAGTTGAAACCTGAACAGCTAAAGGCCTCTGCTTTCTAAGTATAAGATGAGCTAATGCTTTGTTAAGAAAGACACAAATCATTCAAAACATTGCCGCACTTGACATACAGATATTTATCTTTAAGAAATGATAATGCACAGTCTTTGAGAAGGAAACTGTATAATGATTCTTAAAGTAGCATAATCTTTGTTGACTGTATTTTCTTCCTACCATTTTTTGATTTTGAAAATGTAGATTTTCAATGTTGATTCAATTTTTTTAACTTCTCCACTAAAATGTTCAAACTAAATTCAATTTTTTTTAAAAGTATAACTATTTACATTTTAGTGCATTAAAAAATAAGTTTAGTTTTAGTAAAAGCTAAAATCAGCTAAATTACATGACTGTATGATATTGTATTGAGAAGTGATCATATCCATTTGCCATTGGTGGAAATCTTTTTTTTTTTTTAATGAATGAGATAAAACTAAACATAAAAGTGTTGGGGCTGCATTCTCAAACTAGATGAAGTGGGAATACACTGATGTGGAGTAAAAAAATATTAATAATAATTTTCACTCCATTTCATTTGACATAGTTGATTTCAAAGCATTGCACTGGTCCTTTCTTTTTCTCTTTTTCTTTTCTCTGAGTGGTACAAACACAGACACAAAAGAAGAGTCACTTCTTAAACTTTAGTCCCTGTGACTACACTGGGCAGTGCCGAGCCTTTCTTGCATTTCTGGTGAGTTCACCAGTAATCGCGCCCCTCGGGGCCACGCTCTTCATCACACCAGGCACTGTTTGTTTGGCAGTAGTTTCATGTTAGCAGTGGACTAACGTGGCTGCATTTCTCTCCTAATTCTCCTCTTCAACAGCCATTCTGATGTGCTGCCACTGTACTTTTAGCCATAAGAGCATACAGTATGTGTCTGACATTGCAAACCCAGTTTGGGATCATTGCACAAACTGGATTTGCTGTTTACACTCGTGCTGAACTTCAGCTTACGAAGCTGAGCTATAGAAGCCCAGAGGAACGTTATACTGGGGGGTGATGGGGGGGGGTTTGCCCACTCCTACTACCTTTCTTTTAAAATAGTTGAGGCTTGTGCCATGGTTTGTCAAAAAACATAATTAAATGAAACTATTTAATAGTCAAATTTAAAGCAGCTGATAGTAAATTAAGATGTAGCAACAACTCTTTAATAAAACAAATACGATTTTGAAAATGCCAACAAGGTACTGATCATATAGGTCACTTTGAACTGTATTAAACTTACATTTTGTACATGTTAAAGAGAGGGTACACTGTCAAAAATAAGGTTATGAATAGGGTACAAATATGTTCTCTAAGATACAATTTTGAGCAATTTACCCTTGATGTGTCACATTTCAACCCAAAGATACATATATGTAGCTTTTCCTGTCTGAAATTGAACATTTATGTATCTAATGATAAAAGGTACATATTTGTACCTTTTATTATCTCAATGAGAATAAAAGGTACTCATATCTCATATAGGACAACAATTTATACGACCAGTGAAATTTGGATGTGAAGAAATGAATAGACCTATCCTATCCAGTTTTATACTCTTATTTAAGCACAATTTTACATCTGCTTTCGAAAGAGTACAAAATGTAAGGGTACTAAATGGTACCCTCTTTTAGGGGTCCAGTGTGTATACCCTTGTACTGCCCCAGCGACAAGCCATTGTACCCCTTAAGGTACAAATTTTACTCTTTATTTATTATAACAGTGTATTACACATCTATGGGGTATTAATTGTTAACACATAGCATATATAGATATATTATATATAATATATATTATATTCTCCGAAAACAACGTTTTAAAATTTTTAATCTGTTGTGGTTTCATTTAAGCTCCCTCTCCACAGTGTCAGTACAGCACAAGCCCATACAGGTTTATGAAAGTAATAATAATAACGGTAATAAACACACAAGAGAGCGTGTAATTATTTGTGTGCAGAAGTTAAACAGTGGTGATAGGAATCACCTCACAGAATACCTGACGGGAGGAGAACGGTTCAAAAATAGGATCCGGATAGTTTCGGATGCGCGCAAGAGAGAGCCAAGATGACTTAAACATGCTTGAATTACATTTAAAACCACTTCAGGCATGTTTTTATTATAACATGGTAAAAAGCTCCTAAAAGTTGATTTTGTGTAATACCCCCTCTTTAAGGCCCTTGTATAGCCTTTTAGGTGAGCTTTATAGAGACCAATGCAAACAGTTGTTGAATAGAGAGGATTGTTTCTCCACTGGGAGCGTGATGATTACTGAGTGGATAATGGCGGCTTAAGCCAATTTGAATGATTGTTCTCCAAACTGTAGCCTATATGTAGGCCAAATTATAGAAATAAATCGCCTATCATTTCCCAGTGGAGAGTGTGCTAACTGCTGTCTGGATCACTAGGATTAATCTCTTTCACATTTGCAGTCGAGCCTTTCGAGCAGGTAGACGTCATTGTTCCAGTTTTTGCTCTGTCTGTCTCCTGTCTGTCTGTCTTCTGCTGACGTGCATTATCTTTTGATACACACAGACACACTCACTGGTCTTTGTCTGCGTACGATAATACGTAAGGAGTGTTCAGCTGTGATTATCCAGGGGTGACAAAAGCAATTGTTGTACAAGACTAAATCTGGGGGGATTAACATGTTTTGGTCACGTTCCTTGTGCCTGTTTTTACATGTGTGAAAGGGGTTGAATTTTTACCTATTCCTATCTTCTGACAGGTGTTAAAAATAACATCATGTACAACCACAATACCACTGAGTTACGTCCATTTATAGTATGATTCTTGCTGAAACTATGATAATATAAATCTATACAATCAGGAATGTGGAAAAAACAAATGCTAAGATCAATTAAATCAATGAAAATGTGTTCCAGAATTGTGCTTGTACAAATTGTGGCACTTATGTCAAACTCCACAAGTATTGTCAGTACAAGAGAGGAGGACGTGCCCTTCATAAAGCTAGACATCAACTTTTTTCATCCAGATGTCTTTGTGGATTATCCATGCTGTGGGATTAATGTGCCCGTCTGACAGCACTGAGAGCCAGGAACAGCACAAAAGTCAAGTCATGGCCTATAACACCATTAATAGATTTCAGTAAGCCCTTTTCCTTTCAGAGGTTGACTGCTAATATTAATTCAATCTCTGGAGTAACCTCTTGTCTCCCAGTCTGCGCAGCGAGGAGCACGGCCATGGTCCACTGGTGTTCAATAAGAAGTCTACTCAAAGGATTTTCACTGGAGACAATCTGCATTATGTTTTAATCTTATTAGCAATGAATTACCGCTGCATCAATGGCCTGACACTGGCTCATAAATCCACCCAGTTTGCGACTGATATGCAAGACAGGTTCAGAAATACATTTCAATATTAGAAATGCTAATGTGAAGAATTACAGCTCAGCAGAACTGTGCAAAATGGAGTTTTATGATTAATCATGAATGTTACAACTAGAAAAATGATCTAATTGACAAAAAACACATAAACAATATTTACACTAAATCCGAAGTGTAAATCAAAGTGCACATATGTAGCTGTAGGTGGTAACAGGCTGGTCGGCTCCCTGTCCTGTTCACAGTCTGCTGTCCGCCACCCACCTTACATGCACAGTGCTGTGTTAGATATGTGAAACAGTTATCTTTATCTTGAAGTTTTGATCGCATAATTCTATTCTGTGTGTTGCCAGGGGTTGCACGATAATTTAATTTTTGTAGTCGACTTGTCGAGGACACACACGTCAATGACGTCATTAAAAAAGAGCATGATTTTTGCCTTGTTATTAGAAACATCTAACTAACACTGGCCAACCAGGCAACATTAAACTTTAAATATTTGAATTTATCTTTACAATGAATACAACAGGAATTATTTGGGTGAGGGAACATTTTAATGAGGCTCGAAAAAGTCAATAACATATGTTCTATAATCTAGCACCAGTAAAAAACTCTTTTTACAGTGTAGCAAACCACATTTTTGTGTCAAATAACACTGAATGCTTCACAAGGGAAAACACTTAGGCTGTTCCAGAAGAGATGGTGCATAACCTTGGTGCCATAAACATGCGTATATTTCCTTCATACACTTGAGGGACAATCAAATACATGTGCAGCCATAAGCAAATTGATTTAGATTCCTTTCAAAGGCACCCTCTCTTTGAGCAATATATAACATAACCTCCATGTAATGTAATAGAGTGTGCCTTACAGTACAGAGAAAAGAGAAGGGGGAATTTTTGGAACGGAATCATAAATCAACCGTTGCAACTCACCAGGTGTAAAAGAAATGTATAAGTATAAATCTTACTTATTTTGATGTTTGGCGGTGGCAATGAAATATGAAAGAAATACATGTGTATGGACTGCATGCACAATGCATCTATTTTGTCTCTTTTTGCATGCTATGCTAATCCAAACAGCAGGCTGATATTTTACAAAACTTGCTCTTTCAAGTTTTGAAATCTCATCATCATCTGTACTTTTGACAAAAGAAATGGCTGAATCCCCTCTAGGCCTGATCCTTGTATCTGATAAAGTTAAATTAAATTTTAAATGCTTTCAGCAGAGGCACATTTTCACAGTAGGCTGAATATTCAGAAAACCCTGTTGAATAAGCTCTATTCATTTGGTTTACAGTAAATGTTCCATTTGCTGAGTGATGGATTGGATTTTTCTTCCATGGCTTTTGTAATTAGAATAACACCACAAATGATGGTGTCAGCCCATAGTCTGGTCTTAATCATCTTTAAATGAAGCCACTGTAAATAATCCAAAAAATGTTGCATATTTTATTATGTTTTATAGCCAGTTTTACAAAGAAAACAGAACAAATGCTCTAGGGATAGTACTCAAGCACAACTGAACTAGACAGTTATAGTTATAGCGGTATTTAACAACAACACTATTACATAAAACATGGGATAATATCAAACCTAAACCAACCAATACATTTCTGATGAGCCCTAAATTAACACTGACGTGTACATCCCCTTTGAAGTAGTTTTGTCTAGATAATTCTCCCTGTCCAGTCTGAAAATAACATTTAAATGCTAAAATGTTTATTAAATGAGTTTTCATTGTGGAACGGCCTATTCATCTCGGTCCACCCTGATGACCAGTGTGGTTAATGGGAGTTGGACAGTGATGATAGTAGAGGCCTAATGTGTGGATATAGATCAGTCGGAGGTGATGGATGCTGTGGTCAAGTGCTTTGGACCAGAATGGATGTTCCTGGGCCAGGTGGAGTGCCGGGCAGCAGGTGGCTGGGACAAGAGCAACAGATGCCACCAGGCCTGTTAGATAGTGGCTCAACAAACACATTTTTATATCATTTTGATTTGATGGATGGTTTGAGCCTTCATTCTACTAAGGTAAAGATATTCGACTAAAGCAGTTATGACCACTCACTAGTGAAGCGCATAACAGATTTTCTCTTTGTCATGTGACCTTTTATTGGAGAATAATAATTACTACTAATAATTACTCTATCATATCTACGAAGCAGCAATTATATCCTCAGGCTGTCACTGCTTACTTATAATCATGGAATAATTATAATTTTTGGTATAACAACAAATAATATTCTAAAACAGCACAAGACTATACATTTCACTAAATGAAGTTAACATGATTACATTTAAGGTATCTGATATTTACCTACAAAATAAGTAATTATCATGAGAACCTGTCATGCTGTATAGGTACATACAGCTTTGTAACGTGTAATGAATGAGGCCCATTGTCCTAGTCAGTTGACCTTTTTTACAGATTGGAGCTCTTGTGGGGTGAGGTCACAACCATTTGCTCTACACACAAGGCATGCTGGGAAACAGATCTGTATTCCACTGATGCCAATACCAAAGCTATATGTTCACAGATGGTGTGTATAATGCAACTGTTCCAATGTGCACATTGTGCATCTAACTCTAAACTAGCTTACACTGACCATTATTTATTCTTTGTTGAGTTGACTAAAGCACATTTAGCAAGTGGAGTTAAAATAATCACATTCTGTTTCTATCACAATTATCACAACATAATAATTTACGCTGAAATATATTTTGTAATAAATAAGGACCTACCTCCTATTCTTTGAGAGAGATCTCTAAAATTAGAAATGGCTCTGGCTCTTTCTTGTCCAGAGGATTACATTTGTTGTGTACAAGAACAAAACAAATGTTGGTGTGTTCTGAATGCACACACACACTGTATGGATTACACAGCTGCAGTCAAACAAATGAAGATCTATTTGTCATGGTCAAACAATGCAGGTACAGAGGATATTTATTTTCCTGGAAGGTTCTCCTGTCACACATATCTATACATTTGGTTTGATCATTAAATCAATACGAACAAAAGACTGTGTCATTTAAAGCTGGCTGTGCATGAGGAAGACGCTGACTGTATTTTCTGTACTGTTTTCCTTGTGAAAATATGAGATTGGCAGAGTGCCTGTCTACCTCTTAAGCAATTTCAGAATTTGCGTAGGCTTTGTACATTGACTTGTTTTTACTAAAATTCAATATGCAACACTCACTCTTGTAGTCTCATACTCCCTTTATGCCTTAACTACAATACAACCAAAATATTAGTTCAAAAATTGCTTTCTGTTTTAAAATCAATTGTGTGCTAAGACTATTTTTAGATAAGCCACGCCTAGCTTTTTTCCTAATGGAGCTCAACACAACCCACCCACTCCCAAGCCACGAATTCCTTATTCAGTTTTTCCATACTTTTTATATTAAGATTTTAAAAGCGGGACAGATGCTTTGTGTTAACTAATATCCAAAAGCCTGTTTCCAGTTCACCAATAATCAACTAATAGTCACTAATATTAAAACCTTTGCAATTTATGCAGTTTCAGTTGAAATGTGTAAAGGCAGTGCCACACCCACAGCATTCAATGTAAACACCAACATGCTGCAGCCACCAGAGACAAGCCCCCAACCCTCCCAGGGTCTGGACTGGATCCATTATTGCCGTGCTGTAAGGTTGCTATTTTTAGATTCTTTGTTCTTGATTGCCGACTAATCTTGAAGTGCACTGATGTGGAGGAAAAAACAGCTGCAATGATGTTATGAGTCTGTTTTTCAACCAACTAATAGAATTGTGTAAGGTTTTAAATAAGATTATTTCTATAAAGTAAAGGCAATGGTGCAAAGTAGCATAATAAATCAATGGACCTCACAATGAAACGATACCCAGGCTTAGACCCAAGACTTGTCCATGACCCTTTACTGACTTAAAGAAAAAAGCGGTCAGTAAATGAGTAAATTTCCCTAGTACTGTAAGGATCTGATAAAATAAATGGTCCCTTCACGGTGGCCTCCAAAGACAGACATTCTTAAAGATAGGACATTAATGGTTGTTGTATTTAACTCTAACGACTGTAAGTATTGTTTATTTGTTTATTTTGTGTAAAATTCAGATTATATTATATATTTTATCTTCTAAACCATTCTATTATATTATATCTATTATATTCTTGATAAATGTATTTATATTTATGTAAATATATAGTTATATTTACATTTTTTGCCTTTGTCAGTGAACAAAATTCACGAACTAGGAGCTTGCTTTGGGGGTAAGGTACAACATACAACAATGTATAATTATTATATTTTTCTTTATTTATTGATCTTTATTTAACCAGAAAAGTTTCAGAATCTCTTTTTCAGGGGAATCTATTGTACATGTTGTTAGTGGTAGGAGAAACCAGAGCCGCCCATATTAATAAAAAGGTAAAAAGTATAGACTATACTAAATTAAGATGAAATAAGGGAATGCAAAATAAAATGTGTGTAGAATAAAAATGAAATACAATATATATAAAAGGACAACGAGATCAGAACAATAGTGCAAACAGTGGCATAGGTGAGGTACAATATTATATTGGCAGGTGTTTTTAGGGTGGCGTGTGTTATAATTTGTTCATGGGTCCAACGGCAGAAGGAAAGAAACGGTTCTTGTGGCAGGAGGTTCTGGTCCAGATGGATCGTAGTGGCTCAAATAGTCCATGTCCAGCGTGAGAAGGGTCAGCTGCTCGTCCTGAGTCCTGGAGATGTACAGGTCCTGGAGAGATGGAAGGCTGCAGGAGAGTGCACAATGCACTGCAGTCTCTAGTTGTCCCTGGCTGTGGCTCCAGCGTACCACATGGTGATGGAGGAGGTGAGGATGAGGACTCGATGATGGCCATGTAGAACTGCACCATCATCTGCGCTGGCAGCTTAGCTTTTCTTTAGCTGCGGCAGGAAGTACATTCTCTGCTGGGCCTTCTTGATGCTGGAGCTGATGGTCGGCTCCAATTTAAGGTCTTGTGTGATGATAGTGCCAAGAAAGCAGAAAGAGTCCACGGTGTTGATGGGAGAGTCTGTCAGGGCAAGTGGGGACAGAGGTGATGACTTTCCTGAAGTCCTTGATCATCTCCAATGTCTTCTGAGCATTGAGCACCAGGTTGTTGCTGTTGCACCACAACACCAGCCGGTCCACATCCCTCCTGTAGACAGACTTATTGTTGTCCGAGATGAGTCCAATGAGGATGGTGTCGTCCCCAAACTTGATCAGTTTTACGTGGCTGGAGGTGCAGCAGTTGATGTGTGGGAGAAGAGCAGAGGAGAAAGTACACAAACCTGTGGCGCCCCTGTGCTGATGGTCCGAGTGTCCGAGACATTCTTCCCCAGCCGCATGCACTGCCTCCGATCCGTCAGGAAGTCAGTGATCCATCTGCAGGTGGAGTTAGGCACGTTGAGGTGGAATAACTTTTCCTGGGGCAGAGCAGGGAGGATGGTGTTGACTGCAGAGCCAGTCCACAAACAGGATCCTGGCGGAGGTTCCTGGGGAGTCCAGATGCTGCAGGATGAAGTGAAGGGTCAGGTTGATGGTGTTGTCTACAGATCTGTTGGCTCTGTAGGTGAACTGCAGGGGGTATAGAACAGAGAAGGTGATGGACATGAGGTGGGACAAGACCAGCCGCTCAAATGACTTCATGACTACTGACGTCAGCTGAAATGAAAGATGTAAGTTTTCAGTAAAACTTTGCAGATCACGCTGCACATGGCATCAGACACTTTCATTAATGAATGAATTAATTAATTAATTTGCATACACTATGTCAATTCTATTGTATCTGGTCCAAAAATATAGCAATAGGAGTTTTTGAAACTTCTGTAAAGTCTATATAATGTTGTTCTTTTCTTATATTTCCGCTCCAATATGTAACAGAATCTCCACATGGTTTGTCCTAGGGTTGTGTCCTGGCATTGCCTGTGTCTGATTTTGTTCCATGGGTAGATTTATTGATTTATGTCATTCATTAATCTAATCTATTACCATAGCTCTTTACAGAACTTCCAAACCCCAATCATTTTGGGATTAGCGGAGGATTGAATGGCTTTAGAGCTGTAATCCTGATTTGATGTAATCATGATATGATTTTGGTCGCTGCTGTTTCTATTGTGCACTCCATTTAATTTAAGCACGTCTAGTTTATGCTGTTACATATGAAGCATGGCCACCTTTAGATGCTAGAGGGAATGGAAATATTGAGGTCAGCTGTTTTTTTTTTTAAACCTCACACTACTCTCTGGTACTTTTATCTGTCCCATAATGCAATTTAACAATGCCAGAGAATGTAATTTATGTTTAAATTTGCTGAATATCACTGCTCAACATTTGATAAATACTTTATTCTGAGGTAAAGGCAAAATCCATATAAGAAGCCAAATAGAAGTATTTTACTATCAGTAATAAAAGGGTAAATGGTCACATTTGGGCAGCCCCTTTCCACCTCCATTAGCTGAACACTTTATATCAAAAAACATTCACAAAACAGTTTATTACTCCAGTGCAGACATACAGTGAGGTTAGAGGTCGGTGATATGGACATAAAGAAACCTCTCAATGTTTTTTGGAATATCCTGAATATTCCAACAATTTCAATTTACCAGCAACAGGTGCATTATTATCCATATTTCCATACCTCCCTCTACTACTATAATGCTTTGGCTTTGACTAGATGCAAGTCAATAAGTAAACAGAAGGATTTGCTTTGTGAATAAGAACGGTAATAGCTCTGGGTGCTGTTTTTAAATGGTTATCATAATATTAGTTATTGCATTGCACCTATTCTTCATCCCTGTATGTTTCTCCTAGCGCCGCCTTTATGATGTGCTTTGAACACCTATTGGCATATATCACACATAGGGACTAAAAATAGCCTTCCTCCACACTCTCTCCATCACCCCCTCCCCCATGTGATTTTCTCTCCCTGTTCTCGACACATACTTCTCCCTCCGTCTCCTCCTCAGCGCCTTCATATCCATTCACACACACATTTACATACAGACACAGAAATGAGCTGACTTTGTAGGTGTTAGCTTCTTCTACATGTCGCAAATGTATCAATTAGAAGACATGTCGTTTCAGAGCGGCAGAGATGAGAGCAAAGATGTAACTCCATTTTTTTCTTTTATTACCATTGTCTGCATGTTTCTTTGCAACAATGCACCCCTAAAGCATACCAGCATGACAACTATAACAGGTGACACAACCATTATTGTTATTGCAGCACCTGTTAGCAAGATATACTGAGAAGCAATTATGTGTCTGCATCAGAAAGAATTGATACCACAATGTAACGCACTGTGTAGGATCCTGTTTCAACGTGTAATTTAGAGCTGTAGTCGACTAAAGAAATTCTTGGTTGAC
Source organism: Rhinogobius similis (assembly GCA_019453435.1). NCBI lineage: Eukaryota > Metazoa > Chordata > Actinopteri > Gobiiformes > Gobiidae > Rhinogobius > Rhinogobius similis. The sequence goes on along the minus strand of CM033624.1, from coordinate 17,880,252 downwards.
TAAAGACATGCCCTGCTGATCAGTTACTCGACTAAAGTGGTGCAAGCATGAAGCTGGCAAAAAGCTCTTAAAACCTTTCATGATCGAAACATGTATGTGACCCAAACTGCACTTACAAGACTATAATTGCACGTATTTTAAAAAAGTATAGAGAAAAGAACTAGAATTGTATTTATAAGGAATGTTAGGGTTTATGTTTGTCTAAATTGGCCCCATTTTAATCCTTATTTGGACTTGGTTTGATTCTGTTATAGTCCTTGTGTAGTCTTGATTTAGTCCAGGTTTAGTACTAATTTTGATGTGGTGAATGGGCAAGTGTGAACCCTGAAGCTCATTATACGCTCTCAAATCTCCAGTGAACTCACTCCATGCCTCTTTTCCTTTTATTACTGTTGTCCTGTAAACTTATACTCTGCATAAATAAACTAATCAGTCGACTCATCAAAATTTTGGTCGACTAAAGCACCATTTACCAATTAATCAACTAAACGACTAAAGTGCGACAGCTCTAGCATAATTACATTGTTTCATTGTTACATGTTATGGGAGTTACATTGTACTTAATGAGTGTAATTCCAGTGTTACCAAAGGAAGTTAGTGCTGGTTGCTGGTTAGAAAAGGTATCAGGATTCACAGCGCTTCTCGATTTGTATTGCGTAGTCTTGGATTATTAAATCTTTACTTAACTTTATATTGTGCAGCAGCCGTATGAGTTTAATTACATAGCTATACTGATAAAGCCCTGTGCAGTAATTGTGTTTCTTTTATCATTCCAATCCACTGCTAGGACTAAGTCAATTTAATCAAATGCTGCCGCGTGCATCTGGCTTATACAACACTGAGACATTGTGCGTGCCTTCTGTCGACAGCAGACACCTGTTCTGACCTAGATCGAATGGATGTAATGGTTAATATGTCCACAACATCACGCACATCTCAGTAAATAATTGTGAGGCCAATGGCATTAAAGACAAGAAGCTATATGGGAGGATAGTAAAAGAAAACAATTTTCAGTAGAACACTGACTCTTTTCATAACTTTTTTACCCAGTAAAGAGACTAAAATAAAAGCAGGTTTTTAAAATGAATTTTGGATTAAAATTTTGACTAAAAATGTATTGCATCTCCACAAAATTGACTCTTAAAATCTGGATGAGCCTCTTGCTAGTTTCCATGGAGATGTTCCTTTATACATAATATTCCACAGTACACAGTACAGTACAGTACAGTACACATCTCCATAGATAATATTTTTCTATTTCCATGACCTTCAGAAAGTTACATATTGTGCCTTTAACATTAATTAATCAGCAAAACCATTCATAACTAGGGTGGGCAATATGCCAAAAATTTATATCACACTTTTCTTGGAACAGTTTTAATTTTATTATAATTTTGTCACAGATCGTTACAGGGATGAGTTCACAATTACATTTTTATCATCATATTGCCCTGCCCTATTAATAACACATCTTTTCTGCACTTTATTTTTATTAGTAAGACAATTTAACAGTTTGCATAATTATTATCATTGTGATTGTGTTTTTAATTTGTCCCAACATTGTCATCACGTCTTACATGGTGTAAGACGAATTGAATTCCAGTTCCAGTCTCTTCTCATTAGTTTTACTCATATCTTTGTTCTGCTCTTTTTGAGTATAAAGAAGTGAATGCGTTCTGTGTCTCCCCACAGGCTGCTCTGAGCTGATGATTGCACTGGCCATTTCCCTGTGTGGCTCTCCCCCGATGACAAATTCACACATCCGCTATCCGCCGCCTCTTTCCCACAAAATCAATAGTCTCTCCACTGTTCGTCAGCATAAGTGTTACAATGGTGGCGTTTGCTGCAGTTTCTTTTTGGATACAGATGGTTTGTCAAGAAAAAAAAAAAGGTAGAGCACTGAACAGTGGTTATCAAAGCATGGCAAGTGTACAGTGGAACACATGCACTTCTTTTGCTGATTCGTGATCTGCTTTACTGTTATCTATCCTTGAGGTATATCTCTGTTTTGAGCCTAATATACTATGGGTTTAGTTCTAGTCAAATTCTGGTTTATTTCTAGTTTAGTCCTGGTTTAGAGATGGAAAATGTCTGGATAAGTCCTGGTTGATTGATTAATTTAGGTTGAATGTTCTTTCTGTTGTTTATTCATGCTTAATTTAGTCTATTGATTTTGGCATATTGATTATTTTAAAGTCTGGGACCAATAAAAGATTAGACCGAGCAGAAGTTTTTTGTTTTTTTTTTAAACTGCTGAATCAAGAATTAATTAAAATATTTCAGGCAAAAATAACTTCAAGGAAATAGGTAAAAGCATGTGAAAGGTCTGGACTGGCAGAGCAGGGAGTGCTGTATGTCAAATAGAGCAAACAAATGGCTACATGCAGCATCCATCTATCATAGCTCTGTGGCTGATTCTTACTGTATTTCTCCAATCTATTATTCATCATGCTCAGAGGACAGCAGGGCCAGCCTTAATGGTTCTATACTGACTGTGCAGGAAAGCAATGTGCACAGAGACTTTCCTTAAAAGACATGGCCTAGAATAGAACTTAAATGACCACGGCTAGATTTAACTTTTTCATGCCAGCCACCAACGAATGATGACAAATAAAAGTTTTTTTCCTGGTAATAAAATTATATTGGTCTTCTTTTGTTTGTGACTAAGACTTGGATGTATCATAACCCTCAGCTTGAACATTTACTTCTCACTATGAAACCAAACAGTGATTACTAACAATATTTACTCATTTACAGGCAGATATACTAAGTTGCTGCTACGCTGATCCCAGCGGTTTGTCTCTGTGGGAAGCTATTACCGTAAGTGTTGATGTTATCGTCAAAGTGTCCCTAAATATGTTGAAACAGCTTATTGCTGTTCATTAGTGTAATTATGACAGTCTTCATTGTCAATTTCTTTAGTTCGTAAGCTCTTGTGGATGAAGATTGCAATTTCTTGTAAAAGATTTTAATCTGACTATATTAATGGATCAAGTCACTAGACAAAAGACCATCAGAGGTTTGTTGGGCTCAATAAAATCTGAGGATAACATCTAACTTTATGCTTATGTAGGATGCCTCTTCCTGTCTTTTACAAGCTCCAATTCATGATACATGGAAAGAATGTGCATATTGCTTTAAAACAGTAAGTCAAATTGTTAAGCTAATCACTGCACATTAAAGTTGGCATGAATGTAGCAACAAGGCTGCCAACTCTCACGCATTCGCCGTGAGACTCACGAGTGAGTGCCTGCCACACTCCTGATATCTCACGGCATACGTAAAAACAAAAAAAGTCTGTTTTTTACATTTTTTTTACCTTTAGGTTAATGTTTAGGTCCTATGTGCCCTGCTCTCTCTGCGGCCATTCAGTTGCGCGCTGCAGTTTTTTTCCTCTCGTTTTGGAACCTGTGGAGCCCGGGAAACTTATATTGACACCAGAAAAGGGAGTCCGCTTGGGAACTATGGACCTATGGATCAGTCCGCGCCTCTGGACTGAGGATTACGCTGTTTCACGTTCAGGACAAAAGCATCAGCAAGAGGACTGGACAGGGAAGAAACATGGACAGTGCAACGCGCTCACGGTGGAATAGTACCCGAGTACTTCAAACTTATTTTTCTCTGGAAGAATGAGACGAAGTTGTGCGCTCAGATGGAACAGTGGCATCATGGCTGCGCTTTTATGAGTTTGGTTTGTGTGTGTTTTCTCTGGCACCAAATTAACAGTAAGAAATATCAACTAAAGCATTCAGAACAGATGCATGTGATAAATGATGACTGCATCTGTAACTGTTATTGTACATTATGCAGCTTTCATGCTGTGAGTCTCTTTATTTGATGGAGAAATGACAAGCACCAGAATTGATAAAAATGAAAGCATGAGGTGCCCTGTGTGGCTGCGGGCCCCGTGAGCCCTCCAGACAGACTCAGTTTGTGTCCCAGTGCATGCCCTATGCCTTCATGTCACCTTACAGATGCTCCAGCAACTTTGAAAGTCACAGTGTTTTGGATCGCGGTCTGGTCTGGTCCTGGTTTAGTCTTATGGTAGTCCTGGTCTTGGTTTAGTCCTGGTCTTATCCTGGTCTAGTTTTGGTTTAGCCCAATTTTAGTCCTGGCCTAGTCTTAGTTTAATCCTGGTCTAGTCTTGGTTTAGTCCTAGTTTAGTCATGGTCTAGTCCTGATTTAGTCCCATAGTTTTGGTCTTGGATACATTTTATTTAGTCCAGTGCTGTGCTTTATCCTGACTGTCCTGGGCTAAACGTAATACTTGCTGCAATTACCCTGAGTCTGTGCCTGTTTACTTTTGGTTAAGGCCTGTTTTTGGTTCTTGTATTATTTATTGTTCTGCATGTTAAATGTCTTTTTTCTGCAGCACACCCATAAGATCATTATGGCACATTTTCCTTTCCATGTTTAATCAGTTATATCATAAAACGATATAATTTTGAGATAATGTAACCCAGAGGGCGGCCACCTAGCTTGGGCCAAAATCTCACTCCAAGGTTTGATGAAAAGTTGGCAGCCCTGTAGCAAGTAAGATATTTTACCCTCAAAGAAAAAAATGAAAACAGAAATGCTAACAGTATTTGGGGAATTTATTGTTATGCTATATAAAATAATAAAAATACCAATATAGTTCAGGGAAGTAATAATGTTCAGGACATCAAGTAAAACAAAAATAGAAAGGACCGCGTGAGTTTCATTTCAGCCAAGGCTAACTCTCAATGTCCGCTCCAAAGAGTAGCCGATTATAACTTTACCCTTTTCTTAGCCTTACTGTTCAAAATGTGGTAAATCAAAGCCCTTTTTGACAGGGAAGTGCACTGTTCAAAGAGAAAATAAAATAATCTAGCAGAGTTGTGGTGTGGAAGGACAAGGCGGTATAATGACCCTGAGACAGGCTCCCTTTCACAGGCCTGTAGGTGTGGTGTTGGGGTCAGGGGGACAGTGTGTCTGATCGGTGCAGGGTTGTCATGGTGTAGTCATTTGGAGGGGCCCGGCGCAGGCAGGAGAGTGGCTTTTGGACACGCTGCTGACACCATCTTGCAGATTGACGACGGCTGACTTTTCACCTCTGATCCCGCCCTTGAGCTGGTGTCTCTCTGTGCTATTTTGGGCACAAAGGAGGGCATCTCTGGTGTGGAAAAATATAATAAGACTGAAGTGTATTGTTTGTTGGGCAGTACATATTCTTTAGGGATGTAACAGCAATTCTTCAGCCCACTGTTCATTTATTTAGATCATCCGTTGACTTATATGTTAATTATTTAACAGTTATTGCAGTTGGCATTCTTTCACAGGGTTTACTTTAGCATGCACCTCTTCTCGTGATCTCTGCTGTTGTTTTTGAGATGCTATGCCAATTAATAGCAGCAACAAGGATTAGCATTCCCTCTAACCTTATATATATCACCTATTGGAGGGAGGCAATATATCAAAATTATATCTAAGGTATGCTGAGTATATTGTATATAGTAAAAATGCTACAGAAAGTGTGTTTTTAAATCTAATAAGGGTATTAATGTTTTTGCACTTTTGGGATTCATTGTACATGCATTTCACGGTCTGATCATTAAACTTACACTAATACATTTAAAGACATGTTTTAACAATCACATTTTCTGTTGGATTGACATAATATTGGGATTTACATAATATTGTTAATAATATAACATAATCTTGACTATCGTTGTCCAGATACTAAAAAAAAAAAAGAGCTATTCATTTTTGTGAATACCACCCTCTCCATCACCTAATACAGTGAGAAGAACAGCATAAATGAAGAGGGTTTACAGTATCAGAGAAGACAAATAGAAGCCAATATAAAAGTATCTGTGCCAGATCATTATGCTGCGATCATCCCGCAGATGGAAGAGCTGAAAGGTTTGAAAAATGCTTCATATTTATTCTTTACAACTGAAATACCGCAACAGATTTGCTCTCACTCTATAATGAATTATTCATAAAGTGGCTACTTTTAATAAGTAGCAATGTATACAGTAGAGTATAGCTTTCTCCCCTCTCAGTGGCTCTTGTACATGAAAGATGGTGAGTGTCGTAGGTGGGAGAGTTGTGTAAGTGAGGAGGCGCAGAATGAGATGGTAGGTCAAGTAGCTCCGATTATGTAAAAACAGTCAGAGGCTGGAAACACAGGGAGCTGTTCCTTCTGAGATTAGATTAGAAGACTTTACAGTGAGAGGGAAACTTCACATAAATTGATGTGGTGATCAAAATCACTCTAAGTCTTTGAAGTTGCTTTTGGTTGATGTCTCATATAACTCTTCAATAACTCAGATAACTTTGGGCTACACTACAGATCAGTTTTGTTTGTTTATTTCTTCATCTTCTTTTTCTTTTTAGTATTAAGATTATTAGTATTATTTTATGGATTTATTTTTATGGATTAAAAAAAAATTACCAAATCATTCTTGTACCCGCACCCATCTCAAATTCTTCTCATTTATTGCTCTCGGCATGCATTTGGATGGTGGGAGGAAGCAGCATTTTTGCAGCATCTGAATTATTTACCAAATGCTATACATGTTATAGTCACTCTGCCTGTACAATTGTGTAATAATGATACAAGAATTTTGAGTATCATAATGTATCAAATCATGTGAAAACTTGTAATTTCGTGAATTTAGGGCTTCATTTACAAGCGTTCGCTCACATACAAAACAGCTAACCTTGCGATTGACATTTGCATGTCACACAAATAGTAAAAAGGAGGGCGTTGCATATTTTGCTCATTCGAGCATGAATGAATGTGCAAAACGTGGAGTCTGCAAAAAAAGCTAAATTTGAGGTGGAGGAAATGCAGATGAAGTCGTTTAGAGCATGCTGCCTGATTTATCCCAACTATGAAAACTAAAACGTTTGATATGGTTTGGTGGCAAAACACATGCACATTTTTCGAACAGGATAGCTGCTGCAATTTGTGCACCAATAGAGCATTTTATTTGGATTTTCATGCTTTAAAAGGACCCACTTACATAAACAAAATAATAATGTGTTTTCAGAGCAGCGGTATTAAACAATAAACTCTTACCTGCGACACTTTGGCCCTGACTCCCACAGACAGTATATTCCACTGAATCAGAGCGTTCCACAGCAGCTGTCCATCAAAGCAGACATTCACGCATCTGTCTTACGTCCTAAAAAGTAGAGACAGTGGGGGTCCAATCGCCACATACAGTATAAGGATCCTGAATGATGCAATAGGCGTGCTTGCTTCATGTGTGTATCGCTGTGATCCACACCTTTCCCAACAGTAAAAAACACATTCTATTTTCCTGTTTGTCCTCACAGTTTAGCACCTGGATTGATAAATGAGGCCCTTTGTGTACTATTTATGTTATATTGACTTGCACTTGCATCTTAATATACATGCAACTTAAGTTAAAAAAAAGCAAGGTTCAAAAATATGATTGCTATATTTCACACTCCATTTGTAGTTAATATTGGCTTGTTTAAACAACACACACATGCCACCTCTCATGACTGCTCCTACATCACCTTTATATAAAGTCCCATGTGGTGCTGGGCCCTGCTGGGAGCACAGACAAAGGAAATCAAATTACCTCCAAATGTCTGCTAGACTTTCCACCCACATCACTGCACGGTACACATGTGGTTCAAAGAGGGGAGATTAGCTAATATTGTGTTTCTTATGAACAAACTGGTACATTTGTTGTGGTTGTAGTGGGAGGTGATGGGCCTGAGTCAGACCATAGAGGCAGGTGATTGTGCATTATTAGGTGCGCCAGTCACTTTTACATGAGTTACATTTTGAATAGTGGCTTAATTGCAACTTTTTTTTGGTGAGTAATATAATTTACTGTTCCCCTATAACTGTTTCTCATTTAAAAAGTATATTGTAAAACGGTTTATAATTCTGTGATTCTTTTGTAGGAACACTAAGCCCCTGATCTAACGACATCCAGTGAATCTTCTTGTGTTATACAACCTATTTATTTGAAAAGTTTAAGAATATTCATCTGATTTATTTTGTTGTTTCTTCAATATGAGACAAAAGGAAGAGATGATGATGATGATGATGATGATGATGATTTTTATTTACAGAGCGCTTTTCAACCTAATAGACACTCAAACCGCTTAACAAACAGATGATGTTCCTTCACATGTTTCGCAGTAATTTCAGCCTTCATCAAGCTATTTATTTGAAGTTTCATTTAAGCTAAAAATACTAATCTTTACCATTTCTATCTGCTCTGCATATCAGCTTGCTTGAACATTGAAAAAATAAAAGTAAAGTTGCATTATTAGGTTTTTTACAATTTATAATTTATACTTTTTACTACTGGGATAGGATTTTTAGAATCTGAATCAGAAAAGTCTGCCATTGTCTGTGAACAAAATTCACAAACTAGGAACTTAAAACATAAAATGATGACTAATGATAATACTGGTAAAATAAAATATAGACTATGCCAAAAAAATTAAATAACTCTGCTATATTCTTTCCTAAGCACTAATTTTGCTCCCCTCTAATTATTCTATAGCGAGTGAAGATGATACACGAGCCTACTGCTAACTCACCGTGTCATGATTTAGATTCCTCGTTGCTGCAATCATCTTACGCAGTGGGGGTTTCACAACTAAACAGAGACGCCAAGTCAGATGTCAAGAACTAACAGAGGATTGATCACCAAAGACCTGGATATGAATGGAAAGTGCTTTGATTGATCCAAGTGCTCCAGTCTGCCACACTGGGATAAGGAGAGGGGCACACAGGGAGCAGAAGGTGTAGATCTGTGATGAAATAACGGCTTATCTGTGATTTCCCAGTAGAGACACAGGGCGCAGAACAAAGAAGAGGCCGTGATGGACCACTGAACCCAATCAGAGGTCTTAATTAAGTATTTTTAGTTCAAATAGACATACAGCTAATATGGTTTTAGGGTGAGTTATATGTAGAACCTTATATTACATGAATAACTTAACGGTTGTGTTCACGTTCTAGAATGTGGTTAGATGGACCTGAGATGGAGGCAAGAGCCACTTTTCCCTATTGATTACGCTGTACTTTGACATGAAATATCTCAAAGGTTAATTCACAAATGTTGAATCTGATGATTTCTCTTAGGGACTAGATCTAAGAATTAATTGTATTACAACAAAAATCAGCATTTTAACAATATTCATTTTAGCTGCCCATCATCTGTATTAAGCATCACTGGCTGATGGAATGCTGTGATGTTACATGAACGCGACCAGGCAATATTGACAAAAATGAATCCCCCTATATTTTTTGGAGTATCCCGATAACAATATTCAAACAATGTTATGTTAGTTCAGTGTCTTTAAACATGTTAGTTGAGGTTTACTTATCAGACAAATTTGAAATGTCTGTGCAGAAATCTCACCTTATACGCTTATTTATACACTTTTTCATGTTTATTCTTGATCAACTTTGCTTTTGCATTCTATACCATAACTGATAAACTAAATATTAAATTTTTGCACATTTTCAAAACAACATTCACAATATCGCCTACATTTTATATCGCTATAGCAACTTCTAGTTTAGGAGTAAATGCTCTATTCATTCACTTCCCGAGCAATCAATAACATATAACTAAATTCAACTTTTTACAATTTAACCTCTAATGGCTGAAGTAGGGACAAGAATAAGTGGGTTAGGAGTTCGGGCAACAAACCCACAATAAAAATACTATCCCTGCATTTCCCCAATGCATTTTCCTCATAAATCCTACAAAGGCCCAACTTATTACAACTTTTATACACGTACAGAATACATCCACACCCATGTCTGAATATGTCAACACTATAGCCTAATAGTAGCCTGCATGAATCACTGTGCCACTGCCTCTTTGACTGGCCGTCTTCAGATGGATGAATGACATGCCTGGGGTCTGGAGCAGTTACTTAGCTAGCAGCTGGGGCCTATAATGATAGAACTAAATTAGCCCCAGGAGCGCGTTCACTAAGGTCTTGCTAACCTTGGAGCAACTAGTAAATAGCCTCATTCATCTGCCTGAAACCCGCGGTTAAGTCGGGCCTGAATCATTGATAGAACCACAGCAATGGGACTGGAAAAGGAGTGGGTGCAAAATATTGTACGTAAAGCCCCAGTATGTGCACTTAAAATGGATAAAAAAAACTATATTTACAAAAATTAATTCAATTTTCATAATTCAAATTTTACAACCTTTTTCATTTTATTTTTAGATTCAGTGTTCAGCTCTTTTTGTGGTATTTTGTGCTATAAACCTTATATTCAACATTCAAATGTTGGATATTTTTTAAACAAAATTCACAACATTATATACATTTTGATACTGTATATCGAGGATTTGTATTTGAGGAGCCTTGCATCTCAACAAACCTGACTTGGCCTGGAGGAGGACCTTCTTCTCCTTTTTAGTCCCTGTAAAACTTATTTTTGTGTTGAACTCATCTGCCCCCTGTTAATTAATACAACAGAAAAAAGATGGCGGTGCCCTTGGCAACTTCCAGAATATTATATGTTGGACTCCAAAATCTTCAGCTAACTCACTCCATATCTTAAATAAAAAAATCCTTTAAGTAAAATAAATAGTCGACTAATAAAAATGTTGGTCAACTAAGACACCATCGACCGATTAATTGACTAAACAACTAAAGGTATACAGCCCCAGTATCGTTTTTAACTCTTGATTTACATAGACTCATGCAGATGACCGTCCACCTTGAGAAAGTTGCGTACTGTTACTTTAATACTAGACTCCTGGTTTGGAGTGTTGTTTCTGTATTGTGGAACCTTCATAACAGTTTTAAAATTAAGAAACCAAATTGAGAAATCAAAACCTCCTTTTTCAAACCCTTTTACTCTTACATCTACCTTTTATGTGATCATAAATTGAGAGTAAATGCATCGCCTTCTTGAAACACAACTGCCAAATGTAGTCTGTAATCACATTTAGATGCACTGGTTCTCGTCCAAAAAGCTGACAAGAAACCAAACTATAAAAATATGCTGTACCTGGAGGCCGCGTGGTGATGGATAGATTCTGTAGCCAACCTTCCATCTTGTTCCCAGCGGAAACCAATGAGGAGGTGTCCAAGGCTGCTTGATCTTAGATTAGATGACTGTGCTCTCGCAGTGGGCTTCCTGGCATCGAGCAACACACTGCTCCACACATGCTTTCCCACCCATGCATCACATACACTTTCTCTGCCTTTCATAGTAGCACAAACCGAGCTATTATTTCTCGTATCTCCGAGCCGGTGTAATTTATATGTTTTGGTGTGAGTCATATATGAGAGAACAAGTGGTATCTCAGAATCATTGGATGGAGCTGGTATTTATAATGTCAGCGTGTTACGTTTGCCCTGTCTGTAGCACAAAGGCCTGCTGGTGTAATTATACCGTGTCAGGCTCATATTTAAGCGTAAGGTTGACTCATGCTTGCTGTGTATTCAGTGAGTTGCACATGTGATTCTTTCTTCTGGAAAGACTATTGAACCTTTGTACTGAAGAAAGCTTTTAATAGCCAAACTACTCAGTCAGGAGGAACATAGAAAACATATTGTACAAGTGGTAGATGCACACTGATCCACATGATCCACAAGAGAAATCACATTACCCCTGTAGCTCAACAGAGATAACACAATAAAAACAATCTAAAATCTAAAAGCAGTTGCAGTGGTAAACTTATACTCAATTAAATGTACTGAGCGAATATACATTTAAACCCCAAACACTACTTTATGCTGTCGTTTGAATACTTATTATTCCCTCCTTGCTATAGTGTTCTGTACATGTGACTCTGGCTTACATTACTATAACAGATGGATAGCAGGCATGACGCTGTCCTGTGGGGCTCGATCGGCTGACTCGTAGCAGTGGGAGACAGGAGAGGAGAGGATTGGATCACCCCAGGAGCCAGGCTAGGTCCACGCTAAGGTCCATAATGAAAGAGAAGAGGGCAGAGAGGCAGTACAAAGCATAAGGGCATATATTAGAGGAAAAGGTGGAGAGGCTAATGGAAAAGGTGGGGACGTGAAAGGCAGCTAAGCCACACGAGGGTTTAGAAGAGGAGGACTCAAAATGACAGATAAATGGATGGTGTCCAATGTGAAGACAATAACAGGATTCTGTGTCACCATTTGACAGATGTGGTTTTGTTCTAAAGACTGTGATATATTCTTGGATACTTGGATGGTCTTTTCTTGAAATGAGTGGCGTACCGTGGCCTTGAGACCCGAGCCTTCAAGCTGCTCATATTTACAGATACCAAGGTCTGGGTAATATGGGAAAAAGAAATCAAGATCAGATTTTTTTCCATCCATACAGGTTACTATTGCTCTCGATTTTCGATTAGATTTTCTTCCGCGTTGAAAATATAGGTGGCGTTCAGGTATAGAGAACAGAGGGCCAGGATATCTACAGTTTTTGTTTCATGTTTATAAAATAGTGCATGTTACTGTTATCAGCAGAAACACATTGAATAAATTCGGTAGTGTTAGTGTTAATCATAAATGGTAAGAAAATGTTTGTTTACTTTCCATAACTTTGATTATAATCATAAGGACAGAAAAAGAGAAGGATCTGCGGCTGCATCAGGGACAGGGAGCCACCATGCACATGAGAGGCTGCAGGGAAGAAGAGACTGGACTTAAATTGTGCTTATTTAAGTAAAAACCTGGGAAATGCTTGGACACTCCTAAAGAAGTGTGCTGTTACTCCTCTTCAGAACCACACTGTATTATTGCCACAGGATTGGTTAGTAAACCTGTTGATTGAAATGTGCTTGTCTTATCATCGGGACCGACGGTGATCTGTCGATCTTTTGATTTTTGGCACAGCCCTACATACAACTACCAGCACTATCAGCAGACTTGTAGATGTCAAAGTGGCCATACACAGCCTCTCATCACCTGTGGAGGTGTGCTGGAGGAGGCAGGACTTGCTGCAGATGTGCCAAACTGTTTTAATGTAGCCTAGATGTAATGAAGAACTCGCACAGTGCTGATTCACCATAATATTTAGTATTTTTGTTGACTACACTGACTCCCTTTCTGGTTTAATATATAAAACATTATTTTGCGTTAGATAAGAATGAAACACTCCATAATAACACTTCCCCATCACAAAGCATTAGCTGATCGATATAACTTTGAATGCACACCGCATGCAAAGTCAGAGTATGGCGGATATATTCCTAGTTACCACTGCGCAGAAACCACATTATAACGCACACCACACTCTAATTACATTTCAGTCACACTAACCAGCACTGCTGCTGCCTTCATCAGATGAATAGTTTATTTTACGCTTGTGTAATCCAACAAAGTTCATTCATTCTGTGCTCCTGTCAGGTCTAAGTATCAATAAATCATTGTAACCCAGTTGTTTTTAGTGTTCTGAACGTTCATCTTCATGACAACTTCTTTAATAATCCCATAATTTGTCTTAATGAAAAGTTCAAATGGAAGCACCTCTTTTCTGTTTCTTTCAAACTCCACTAGAAGATATACAAAGCTAACACCCAATAAACCAAGCCAGGCAAACAAACAATCAGGCCCCAACTGGTGGGCACTCTGTTACGTGACAGGACCAGGATTGGTCAGTGGTGACACCAGAGCCAGCAACTTGCCGTCAGAAGACTGTGAGGATTTCTGATCCATCACCAAATCTGACTGGATACTGCGGTATCCAATCAGTTCAGGAAACATTAACCCGGGCTTGTATCTTCGTGCAGCAAACATATCTTTAGAATGGTGTCCTTGTTGCATAGTAGAAATTCTTTGAACCTGTGGTATTGCACAGTATTTAACATGGGGACTGCGAATGTCAGCCAAGTGGACAAATAATTTGCCCAAACTCTGGAATATAAAGTCATTGTGAAATACTCCCTGGTGATACTTAATTTTCCATGTTGTAATTAGTGTCTGGGTTTGATTGATTATGTGTCCTCTCAAAGTGAGATGTGAATGAGCTCCAATATATTCGTGCTGCAGCTGGTACCCAATTTATCCACATTATATTTCCTTGTAGTTAGACATGCATGAGCTTCATTGAATCAAGACTTTGATTTATAGATATGTTACACAATACTCCCTCTTTTTTACTTCTACTACCTGCACATATATTATACAATTTTAAGAAATTGTTGTTGTTTTTTTTAAGTAAATGTTGAGTGTATTTGTGCTTTTACACCTTTTGTCAAGTAAAGACATTGTGAGAATATTGCAGTGATTGAAAACATTGCAATTCCATCGGTTGTGCTTGCGCTTGGAGTAGGGTTGTTGTCAAAAATATCAAAAATCAGACACTTCTCAATACTAAAATTAGTATCAAAACTAGATTTAGTGTTGATACAATTTTTTTAATCAAAAGTGGATGTTAAAGTAAGTATTATTTTGTGTTGTCTAAAAAACAAGTCTTTTTACTATTATCATTGTGTCGAAATCGGTATCAACTCTAGTTTGGAGGTGCCTTGCTTGCACGGTGCCTTTCCTTCCTGTTTGGTATTCAGACCTATATGAAATAATGGCAAACGATCGGCTGGCGGGGGGTTGTGGATGGTCAACGGGACAGGGCCATCTCATTCCCTCTCACTTCGTCTCACACAGTGGCACACTTGCATAAAGCCTGCAAATTAACCTCACATCCACGGGGCCTCGCATACAGCACTGTTCAGATCTGTATCTCCTCATTTGTCCATTTGGAGATTTGTGAGATTTCCATTTGTGCCTTAATGACCTCTATTATGAATCAAACAGTGGAGCTTTTTACCTCCTGCTTTGCATGTGGAGATGTTTTGTTGAAAGAGCATTATCTTTCATCTGTTTGGCCATCAATGTGCCCTTTCCTTCTCAGTTGGAAAGAAATACAACGGCCAGTGTGTTTGGCCTCCAAGCTCCTTTGGCCTCATTCTCAAATCTATATTATTTTTATGATTGTCTAAAATGTCATCAGGTACTAAATGTCGCGATGTCTAAATTATGTCCAGGGGATAGAAGTCATTACTGGACTGTTAAGTGAAATGTGTTGGTGGACAACATAGTTTCATTTCAGTTTACTTGATGTAACTGAAGTTGCTAGTAATTACCTAAGTTTTTTTTTTCCTTTAAGCAAATAGAAAGAGCTTTCTTTTTTACTTACTCTTCATACTTTATTGTATTTCAGTTTGTAACCTTTCTTATATAGGGTCCGCCACCTGCCTGTTACCATGAAGATGTTAATTCTTCATGGGACAAGCAGCTGACGCCAAGTTACAGGTCCAGGTTTTCCGCAGAGCATTAAAAAACATTAAAAGTCATTACATTAATTTAGGCAAAAAAGCCTTAAATTCAAGCCCCACAGGTATTAAATAAAAACATTTTGAAAAAAATTTGAAATGATTCCCTCAGAACAATAGGGGCATTTTGGAGGTGAGGGGAGAATAATTGAAATTATTCCATCAGAACAATAAACATAAAAATAAGAGCAAATAATTATCACAGTCCGTGTCTCCCAGAGTCACTGTATCAGCCAATCAGAAATGCGTGTCCATTCAAATATATTTTGAATCCCGATGTATACTGGATTTATTTCTAGATGTGAATAACTTTGCTGAAATTGTCTAAAAAGTAAAAGGGTTCAAAACATGGATGTGCATGGTTTAAATTATTATGGACATTATTGCGATATGTAATATGTCTAACAAGATCTGTGATATCGATATTATTGCGATATTTAAATACACTTTTACACTATGGCTGAAACAAACGATTATTTTAGTAGTCGACTATCCAGCGATCATTTCTATTGTAGATTGAGACTTACTGTTGAAACTAATATTTTTAACCAAATAAATGTTGAAATATTGTGAATAGAGAATATTTATGAATACATTTATTGTGCATTCTTGTCATCCCACTGCTGCTTGTTGGTTACAAAACAGTAGTTTCGGCATGATAAAAGCGTAAATATCTTGTTTTGACATAAATTATGGCATTAAAAAGCATTATATTTTATTTGCTGAAACCTGCATAAACCCTGAGGTCCGATGTGAAGAGACAAGCACACTCACAGAATACATGTTTTTCAAGGTATTTTTGAGCAATGAAATCCTATGCAAATCAAATTCTATGAGTAAATGTTAAATAGATAAGACAAAAGAGTTCTAGACAATATACTGACATTTTTAACTTTAAATAATAGTCTCTTTATTGTATCATATTATTATACTGTCTTTATTATACATCATGGTCTTACTGGTTCTGATAAAGCTCAAGATCATTCTAAACACTGTTCATGAAAGGATGAATTTTGTCTTATAAAAGGGATTTTTTTTTGGTTACTTACTCAAATGAGTATCTAGTTTCAGTACTAGCTTTAATGAATATCTGATATTCGATACGTTTGACTATGGCAATACTGTTACAACTTAAAGCTAAAAACAACATGTTGAAATGATTACCTCTTCTATTAAAAAGTCAGTGCTCTTATTAAAATGAGGATGTACAGTAGTTGCTGCTTCGGTGAGGTGAATTTGGAGATTAAAGATGTTATTTATCATGGCTGGCAGCATAGTCCACTGGGGCAGGTTGGAAGGCACTTCTCTGCTGCCTGTGGCTTTAGTCCAGAACAGCTGATAGCAGGGGACCACATCCACAACAGGGGACCTCTATTACAGGGGACGTCTCTATCGGAGCAGTGGACGTCCTGGACACAGGTAAAGTGCAACTGCATTACATTTATTTTTGAATGACTTTTACTCATTGTAATAAAGAATATATGTTACATTCAGCTTAAACTACACATATAAGCCGTTTAAGTTTAAGTTCACTGGTAAATCTCAAATTGCCCATTGTTAATTAATGTGACAACACGTCCCCTAAGACTCCAAGATGAGTCCGAATAAAATTGAATTGGAGTACATGGATATTAAAAAAGTAGAAAATCTTAGGATTATGGGTTTGATCTTTGGTCAGCACTTCTGAGTGGAGTCTGCATGATTTCCCTGTGCTGTGCGGGCTTCAGCTTTTCCCATCTGTCCAAAGACTTATAGATAAAGTTGATTTGGAAAAGCATTTATTTCATTAATCCTCATCATTAATCTCATGTCTCAGTGCAACATTCAAACCGCAAAAACATTGGTGTATTTGCATCCGAACACATTGATTGACACTTCAATTTTATCTGTTTTATTTAAAACATTGTTTAATTGTGTGGCTTGTTTAATTGTGTGTGTAGAAACTTTTGGATGCTTTCACCGATGTAAAGAAAAGACCCATAAATCATCCTGGCGTGCTGATTTTACACCTCTAATGCAAGCGTCCATAAAGTTTTAACAGCAGTTGCATTTTATGTTTTAGCAACAGAACGCAAGGGATAGTTTTACCCTGAAATATGATTTATGTTTTCTGTATTAAACATAAATTATCACTGACTGAAGAAATGGTCACTTTTGCATGGCTTGATTCACACTTGGTGATTACCAACCTTCTCGCTTGTCATCATTTAATTTTACTCTTCACTTTGATTGAAATTAATTAGCCATTTGAGTTAATTATCTGGATGCTTAAGCATAATGGCATCCTTGTACAGTGCTGAAGCAAACCCAGATGCCATTAACCTCGCACTTCCTGCACCCTTTAACGATCTCTGACATACAATTTCACCCTCACTTATGTTACTATGGCGTCTGTTATAATGCCACGTGGAGTCTTAGTTGAGTGGTCTAATTATTTTATTACAATTATTATTATTATTATTATTATTATTATTATTATTATTATTATTATTATTAAGGATTTATATGGACAACAACAGAGAGAAGGAAGCATGGACTGAGTTAGCTGGAAGTTTTTTGAGGGTTTGGACAGTTTAATCTGCCTTTTCCCAATTGAAGATGCTCTTTACCACATCTCGGTTTCCATAGTTGTTTTTTAGCAAGATCCTAACCATTTTGACCAGCACTATGCCGCTCCCACTTTAGTTGACTAGTCTATGAACAGGGAATGTCGTTAGTCGACTACAGCACTTGTGTGCTATTTAATATCTACAAATGTTAATTATGTTAGGTCTGGGGACAGTCCCTACTTGGAGCCGGTTGAAAAGGTTCAGTAGCTACTGGTACCGTAAAAATAAATTTCTTACAGTGCCAATTGACGGTTCTTTTGGTTTTAAATGTCCAGTAACCAGTAAATGAGCCAGTAACAACGTTACTTCTGTCCCTGGGCTTTTGCGTGACTCGTCATTCGCCACGTGAATGTGGCTGTGAGTGCTGCTCGGTGCTGCTGCACAGCACGTGATAACCCCACCCCTTGTTTACTAGTCAACGCCAATTTAACAAGGCTATCATGCTGTCTTTCTTCACAAAGAAAATGCCAAAGAAATCAAAGGTTTGGTTGCATTTTGTTAAAATAAATGGTACAAAGGCTAGATTCAACGTTTGTGACAAGGGTTTTGTCAGGAAAGACAGCTACACGAGCAATCTCATCAAGCTCCTTCTCGTGCATGGCATAAACTTGCGTGTCGAATCATGCACAGTATTTGAATGCAACCGAAAAGACGAACAGGGTTCACTATCACACCCATCACAGTCCCTCACTTTTGTTGAACTTTTCTCGGAACACACAGTGAGAAAAGTAAACGTGGTAAGTCAGTGGCTTGGTTTTAAAATTGTATACGTTTTTTGTACTCATCTTCAAACCCTTCCGTTAATTATTACCTATCGGCAGGGATAAAACGTTGATTAAGTAGGTTGTAATAAAAAAATATAGCTGTAATAGTAACTTAACATATGTCTCTCTGTACGTGAAACCAAAAGTTAAATAAAGTTTGTGGGAGGAAAAAAAATATGGAGCTTGCAGTGTCTTCTATCGAAGGGACTCTGAGCATTTAATTACTGTCATAATCATAACAAATGATTAGATTATAGTTCATTTGATAGGTGGGCATGCTTTGTGAGAAGGAGAACACAGACTGCAGGACAGTGAAGGTGACAGTGAAGGTGCAAGGACAGAGCAAATGAGCAAAGACGGCCACAACTCGAGGTGTGTTTTTTGTTAACAACATAATATCTTGGTTACATGAGATACAAAAATATTTCGTAATAAAGATCTTTAATTTAGACAAACAGGAACCGAAAAAAGAACCGTTCAGGAACTGGTATCAAAAAGTAGGTATTGTAAAAGTACTTGTACCCCAAAAAAAAAGTAAACGTACCTCGCCTTACTAGCTAGTCCTGTAAATCATTCCACTCAACCAAATATCAAATCCAAGCTTGGATTATGTAATAGGCAGAGTTCAAATCTAAATGATACACATTATGAGGCACGTGATTTGAGGTGGTGAACCAGACAACTAAAGTCCAGAGTAAATACTGGTACTTTGTGTCTGTGGGTGCAGGTGAGTGTGCTTCTCTAAGTGCTTGTATTCTCAGCGCTAGCCGGGTCGGTCATAGCCAGGTGTGTGTGTGTAATTATCAATGCAGAGAGCTTGTTTCCATTCAAATTTAATGAGCTATGAGTCTGTGCTGCCTCCATTAATAGAGAATTAGAGCGTCTATCAAATACAGCACTTAAAAGCCTGTGCATTGTGGGTGTGTCGCTGCACGATCCGCGCAGGAAGCACAATCTACGGGATCAGTTTAAACACGTGTTTTAATCAAGTAAATGTACTTTTTTTTTTTTTTTTACATTTACTTAATCGAGTAAATGTTTAATTGTAAAGACGTATAGTATGTGGTTAGATTGTTAGATTAAACAAGAAGAGTGAAGTAAAGTTCTAATTGAATCTAGTCCTTCTCCCCTCACCTCCAAAATGCCCCTATTGCGTATTAATTTTTATAACATGACTTAAATTATAAAAAGTATAATGAACATCGTACATCATTAAAATCACATAAGACAGTTAATTCGTTTTATTTGACGACAGTTAGAGAATTTGGCCATGTGCAGTTGATATTTTCTTGCACATTTTGCTGCCCGTAGTAATTTTGAGAACTGGTAATGGACAGGCATAAGTAAAGAAACAGGGGAAGTGAAGGAAGGAGGAGAAAAGGTTAGGAGAGAGAGGGAGATGAAGGAGCTTTTCAGAATGCACTGCACTTTCAATGTCAGGCTACAAGTGCATAGGTTTCCAAGGGATTTATTAGCATGCAATGTATAGGGACATAGGCGTGCGGGTGTGTGAATGTATGTGTGTATTTCATTTAGTTTGTGTTGGGTTTTCAAATTCATTTGTCCGTATAGACATGATTACACAAGTTAATCACCACGCCGTCGGCTGCAAGATTGTTAGCTCTAGCGGTGTCATTAATTCACAGCGGGATCATCAGAAGTTAACCAACATTCAAGATGTTTGAGAAGTTAGAAATGCAATTAACATCCATCCATATAATCTTATTTCCTTTTACTTCTTTTATTTTTTTAACAGATTGTAAGTACGTATTATCATATATTAGTAATGATTTGTGATTCATGTTATAAAAGTCATTATAGATTAGACAAGTGGCTTTGCTTCAAGTTTTGAGAGACACAAATGAGTACTTGTGCTATTCAGAACAGAATTATACTTCTAAATGACACCTTTTTTGTAATTTATTGGAGGAATAGTTGTAATTACATTGAAAATTCGACTGCTAAGCTGTAACTTTTCAGAATTTTACACCAAATTATCTGCCTCCTGAATTTGAAATAGCTTCAGTGTTGAATGTTATCCATGTGGCAATTGCGCTACGTATAGAATTTAGGCTTGGGAAGAGTGGAGCTGTCCTTTTGAGCCTGTGGTTGAATTTGTATGATCCTAAAATTCCAAAATAGGAAGTAAATTTTTCCCAACCCAAATCTTTTCTTTTCAGCTTATATGCAACAGCTGCATGCCAGATGTTGCTACTCCGTAATTCCTCCCCCAAACCAGACTTCAGCCCCTCCGAGTGCTGCCACTGCTTACCAGCTCCAAAAATAAATCACAGAATTCTTATAATGCTTTAACATTGTAGCATTTCGACCTGCATGCCAAAGGTTTGTTCTGATTCTGTCTGGCTATTTTCTGCCAGTCCCCTTTTGAGTGGCACGTTTAAGAATGAAGCCAAAAAATGTGTTTGAACCATGTTGTTCTAAAGGTCAGAATTGTCTTTTTTTCTGGGACAGCTGCAGCTTTTCCTCGCTAAGACTTGTTTGATCTCAGTAAGCTAAATGGATCCACAATAGAGAAGGTTACGTGAGAAGTGGCTTAATGAGTTATATTTACCACATTTACGCATACTGTATGTAACAGAGTAACTTTTTCATGCCAAGTGAAAACTTGGCAACTTTTTCATGAACTACATGAACTAATAGTTACTTTTCTTTGTATATACAGTATGTATTGCTGACTAATACATTCTTTTTTTTGTAATGAAGAAAATAAAATTTACTACAGCAATTTAAGCCATACTATTTGAAGATTACAATATTGAACCTTCTCTGCCTACATCTGCAGACAAGAATTCATGCATACCATCTGTTCAGCGGATGATTGGACAGAAAATATTTTGGCAGAGAAGAAACAGGACTGTACCACACAGTGAGCCTTTGAGCTTGTTTCTAATGCTGATAATATAACCCACATTAACCCATTCACACTCGTGACTACTGTTACTGTGATGAGCTGAGGAGCTGTCCATGGTGCTGCTGCCGTTGTCTTGTGAGTGGTAACAAGGGAGCATTGAACCCTCACCTCAATTTCCAGCAAAATGACGATGACAAAGATGGTATGTTGCACAAGTACAGGGGCCTAAAGCCATGTAACGCACGGATAAAAAATGATCCACACACCGTAACAACAAGCAGGCTGTAGCCCTATGTCGCCTGATGCAATGGCTGCCACATTGCTCTTCCTGTCAGAAAGGCCACCAGTCCAGGATTTATCATTAGCCTGCTGTAAAATAGGACCGGAACACTTTGAGGATTCATTGGCTATCTGATTAGGACCAAAAAAAGAAGATCACAAACGTGATTTTTAACACGATTCACCTTTGCATTGCTTTGAAGAGGAAACTCTGTTGGAATTGCTGAGGCTAAACAATAACAGGGGTGGGTGGGAAAAGTCTTTGTTTGAGCATAGTGTTGCATTCAAGAGAAAATGGCAATTTTACCAAAATAGTAACCTGTCTCACACCAGATTGATATGTGTATATATAATCTGTATATATGTGATAAGTGTATCACTCTGAATTTAGTTCTACACATTATCAATCTGGACAGGCTCTCCCCGAAAGCCATTAGGAAAATGCGTGAATTCATGACAAACATTTGAACTGATTGGCCGCAGCGTCGCAAAAGCAGAATAAGCAGAGAAATCAAGAATGTGGCGGAGATCATGTGTCAGCCGCGTGTGCTCCGTGACCAAAACAAAACTCGTGTGTGAGCGCTAAAACAATTTAACTGGACCAAACATGTCACCAAACTATTACAGAGCATGCACATGTGCCAGACCAACACCAACAGCTCCATCTGTTCCATGAATATCAGTTACCTATGTGTAACTATAGCTCTATGAGTGTAGGAAGGACCCTTAATCCATTAAACCTATGGTTGGCTCATCTTGCCTGAAACATGATTCAGCATGAAATGCAATGTCTAGATATCATTTGTTGTGCTTTTAAATTAATGTATTTGGATTTGTGAAATAATAAAATAATTTAATTTTCAGAAGAAAATGTGCAAAAATACTTCAAAATAGACATGTTAATAATAACGCTTAAAAAGGCTTGTGAAGCGATTAATCGTGATTAATCACAGTTCCACTACCCCAAGTGCTCCGATCACCATGGGCACCACTTTGTACTTCACCTTCCAGGCCTTCTCCAGCTCTTCTCTGAGCCCTTGGTATTTCTCTAGTTTCTCATGTTCCTTTTCTCCTGATATTGCCATCAACCACAACCGCTATCTCTCTCTCTCTCTCTCTCTCTCTCTCTCTCTCTCTCTATATATATATATATATATATATATATATATATATATATATATATATATATATATATATATATTTATATACCAAGATAATAATATGATCATTATCAGAGACTCTACAATATGAGATATGCCACTGGGTTAGTTTGAGTGGGGTGCATGTGCTCCTGTGCTGCTGAGCTCTAAAGACCAGTCTCTGGGGTAAGTTAAAATTTGTTTTTTAGTTACCCAAATGTGAAACAAAGTCATGTGATTTTCAAACGGCCCCAAGAGAGCTCTAAATACATGTGTTGAAGTGGCAATCTGATCTCTATTGTCCAGTCCATTGTGTTTGTCTTTTTTAATATGGCCTATTTATTATCTGAAAATAACACAATTCAATAATAATGTCAAGCCTTTCAAATGAAGATTAATAAAGTCTTTCAGCAGGAACAAACTGAATGATTTGTTGTTTTGCAGTTCTGTGTTGAGTCAGATTATACAGTAAACAATATATGTCCAAATTACATTAGGAAGGGTATCTGGTATAAAAAGTAGCTTTTTATATGGGCATAATAATGTTGTTCATGTGCATAGTACAATATTTAGAGCAGCTTATGGTCGAACTCAATACGACCTTCACTTTCCAACATGTATAAAGAATTATTAAATCCAACTTGGATTAGTTTTGTTTGTTTTAACATGTGTCTTTTCCTCTTGAGGATTTCTCTTGAAAGAGGATTTGTGGCTTAAATGGACAAATGGCCATGAAAAGTGAGTGCTTATGGGGCACAAACTATGTAGCTTATCCTTGTTTAAGAGGACACAGGACCTTATGGTTTTGAGCAATTTTTGGCCAACTCAAAATGTACTTATCTCTCAGATATACACAACAAAAATAAGTCAAGACTTGGACAAGGGCTATACCAAGACCAAACTCTGTGCTGGCATAATTAGGACTGAATTAGAAGTTGTTTTAGGTCTAGATCTGTTCGAGAACTACACCTCTCTTTTCTAAGTGTTACATTTCACAGTTTGAGAACTACATCTAAAGACAGATCTTGTAACAACTCATGCAACAGTTCTTTAGAAACTAGTCATTGGTTTAAATGGCCTAATGCAGCAGAACTGTGGAAGCATTCGCTCGTAACTTTAAGCTGCAGGATATGTTTTTGTGAATCTTCAGACAAGGTGATGTAAAATTCATAGCCCTGGAGTTGAGACCTTGGAAACAGATTTAGATACATGTGTTCAGTAGCAACAATGCTCTGTCTCTGCAGCCCTTTCACTTTGCTGGTAAATCAACACCATTCTCTGACCCAGAAAGTCTCCATCTCTCCCACTTAGCCCAAAGATGTTATGAGTACCAGGGAAACAGTGCTGTGCATGTGTGTATGTGTCTAGTCCATGCTCCACTGCCTTAGTTTAGAGCCCAGACTTCCTGAGTGCCTACATTAGCAACACAGAGCAATTTGGTTGGATCATAGTGGCTACCTGGAGGCCACATACGAGCACAACAGCAATGTTACTGCGCGGCATTGGCTTTTTAGAGGGCTTCTTTTTATAGTCCATCAGGGATATGTTTAGAAAGAAACTGAATATACTTATGATTTATAATATACAAGTGGCTCTTCAAGAGGGTCTGCTCAGGACACTGTACACAACCCTGCATTACTTATCTGATGTGCTGAAGTATGGGTCTGTCAATAGCACACTTTTTAATGTTATACACAAATGTAATGGTACATATCCCTGTGTGGACCACAGGCAGTGTTGTTCACCCTAAACTACATCTAAATTACTTTTTATCAGGGTTGTTTTAGTGCATATCATTAGGCAGGGAATAGGTGAGGAATGGTAATCCTTTTGATTTGTGAATGAAAGCAAATTAATTATTTCACTGTTGTTTGGTCATAGTGCCAACAATCGTAAATAATCGTATATTTCTTCTCACAATAATCATAACATACACTTTTGATATTGTGACATCCCTACTCTGACAAACAAGAGCTCTAATGCCCATCTTACAGTTTTCTTTTGTTTGTCTGTGTGTGTGTGTGCATGCATGCGTGCGCGTGTGTTATCTGGCTAACATTATTTGAACGTTGACTGTTGGCTGGGATTGATCCATTCTGTGTAAATCCGTTGACCCATGCTTTGATGTGCTTCTGTGAATCTATAATAAAATTAGCTGGAACTGTTACAATTACTTTTTATTGTTTTGGGGTTTTTTTTTTTTTTTGTTCTGTTTTGTTTTTGGCTCCTATTTTTTGTTAAGTTTTCAATTAACAGATTCAAAGTTTTCCCTCTTGAATTTGTACTTATGTTGTTGTTTAAGTTGCTCTTGATATTTTACTGTCACAGTTTTATACCTTTATTTTACCAGATAGAGAATTTAGAACAAATCCAATGTGGGCCTGGTACCTCTTGTTTTTGCACATAAATGCAGGGGAAAAATTACATTATCACTCAAAAGCCTTTTGTTGACTCTTGATTCAGACACACATGGATTTGGCCGTGTATGCTTCGAGAACAGAAACCTGGGCTAATATTTGTATGGATTATTGGCCTTTGTGCTTATCAGCCACACCATATTGGCAGTCTAAAACCTTATTACCAGCGCACTGAATGGTGGAAAAAGGTTTCTCACATAGTTATGCATGCACTAGCCCTTTCGCTCACACATTTGCTATAGGCCTAGGTTTGAAGCTTAGGTCTTACTTTTCTGTGAAAATAAAGGTCTGTCAAAGCCACAAGTCTGAAACAGATTCAGATATATTTATTGTGGCAGTTGCTTGTAATAATTGCTTGTTTTGGCATTCCAGGACAAATAACACTAAATTTTACTGGCAGATACAAATCTTACCCCTCTCACCCTGCCACCACATGAAGTCAGCACAAACACAGGAGACAAAAAATTAAGTGATCTTAGCAAAGTAGCAATAGTAGCAGCTAGCTCAACGCAAGAGAATAAAATTGATTCTGATTCAAGGAGCACAAAAGAACATCATTAATTGATAACTCTAAATTGCCGGTAGTGAATGAATGTGAGAGTGAATGGTTGTCTGTCCGTGTTTCTGTGTCAGCCCTGCGACCAACTGACCCCTGTCCAGGATGTACCCCGCCTAAGGCCCAAAGTCACTGGGATAGGCTCCTGTCACTCGCGACCCCTAACGGGAACAAGCGTTAGAAAATGAATGAATGAATGAATATAGAAGACAACAAATTATACTGAAGTACAGTACTTTTACTTTTGTACTTTGTTACTTTCTACCATGGTCTATCTGAAACAAACAGGGTCATTATCAATAATACCATAACTATGAGAGTCATTTATTGAACCACAAAACGTTTAATTTCCTTCCTTACTTTTACTACTGTGCACTGTGGCCATGTGCCCTTCACTCTCATCCTCCTCCTGCATTGATCTTGTGTCCTCTGTCCTGTTGTAGATCTGTCCATACGCCCCCCCTGCATGTGATTAGAAAGCTTTGGGTCGGCACTAGAGGCTGGTGATGTAGATGGTCCTGATGGGAGGACAGAGGGGTGTTGGTCTGTTAACACAAGGGCTTAGTGAGTAATGACTGAATTTAGTGCTGGGAAATCAGGTCCACATAGACAGCGTCTATTGTGTATAGACCACAGTAAATCTTTTTTACTGGTTGAATTATCTATTTGTAATGTGTTACCAGAAAAATGGTTTCTGACACTTTCCTTATAAAATACATTTCACTTGGACAATATTGACAAAAATGAATGAATCTCAATTTTTTTTAGTTTCCTGAGAACGATAGTCCATTGATATTATGTCAATCCAACAGAAATGTGTTTAATAATTTAAAATATTTGAGTTGAGTCTGAAAGATTAACTACAAAAGTGCAGATATGTCACTTAATAGCCTTATTTGAACGTTTACAAAATCACTTCTTAATTTTTATTTTTGCATTTTCATAGTATTTTTTTTTACTATAAACGATATACTCAATATTCAAATTTTATATTGCCCACCTTTAATCTCACTGTATATTATTTTAAAGGAAAACAGCTTATGTTGAAATGAATTAGTCAGTGACTGATTCATTACTGTGAAATATCCTAAACTAGATGTAATGACAGTATGACAGATGTTAAACATATTTTAAGAGCTGAGTTATAAAGGTAAATAGGCTAGAGATTTTTTTTTCATCAACTGTCAAGACAGCCTCTGAAACCCTAGAATAGATGCTTTCGATTTGGAAAAACTGGGTTGTTATTCTTTCTGACCCAAAATTCTCAGCGGACACAATACGTCAACAAATCTCCTGCCGAGTTTGTGTCCCGGTGTCAACTGAAAGTGACAGATTCGTTCCTCAGTGCAGCAGATTGGGGACTGCGTGTCACAACGGAGCTATAAGTGTCTGTGTATTGACATCATACCTTGTTGCCAGGTATGCGTGTGTGTAAGTTCATTCCTCATTCCTGACAGCTAATGAAAAACCTGCTTTTGATATGTCACTTTTGCTGCCGTCTCGGCATATATGTGGCAGGGATTATTCAGTGACATGAGTGGTTTACAAGGCGGGTTGATGTGGGGGGGTAAAGACAAGAGAGGAGCTGGAGAAGAGGAGGAGAGTTGGCATGTGTTCCAACACCAGGCAGATCTAGCAGAAAACACTTCCAGACATTTCACGAGGTCTCCATGTTCAAATGTCAAGCCCCAGGTTATTTTTAGCCTGTCTAATTAAACCATGCTCTGTGGTTCTCCCCTTGCCGTCTGCCTTTCTGGTTCTGCCTCTAATATCCAATGATCCTTTTTGTAGAAATTTACACCGGCTTTTCCCTTTTATTTTATTTCATCAATGTCATCTTTATTTTACTTTTTTACCTTGTGTGCACACACCTTGTAGACATTAGTAAAACCTATCACATTTGACTGGAGCGGGCAAAGTCCTATTACGAAGGGCTTAAAGCAAACAGATTACTGCCATGATGCAGTTCTCCATTGAGAGAAATTACCTTTATCTCTATTTATGAATTTTCTATATTATAGGCTATCCGCCAGGCTGATCATCATCTTCAAAATCTACCAATTTGCTTGATTGTGATCCATTTGTGTCCATTTTAAGTGCTTCTTGATAAAAATAGACAGTGGTAATCTGTCGAGATTAGAGCCCGTCGTGCCTCGTCAGCCGCTTGACAAGAACGCACACAAACGGACACACATCGCGTGCATCACTTTTAACAAGACCTGATTGTCAGCTGGGATACGGTTACCGTGGAAACTCCAGATGTAGCATAAGAGGCCAGCTCCAGTGGCTCTGAGCTCCATTCCTTCCTGCCACAGCCCTCTACCCACAGTTACACGCCCGAGAGTTATTGATTTCACAGGCTGTAGTGGATAGGGCTTTTGATCATGCACGTCTACTGTTATCAAACACTGCTCTTTCTGACTGCACTGCTTTGTCACAGATAAATTAGCTAGTATTTGTTTGGTGGAAAGTTGGTGTACTTGCAAGCAAGATAAAACTTTCATGAGAATATTTTAAATTTTTATTTTATTTTAAAACACATTTATTTATTTATTAGTTTTTTTCCCATTGGATTTGACTGTGATTTGTCACAATGTCTTGTTTACTACCCGTATAATTCTGTACAGATGGAGGAAAAACAAATTCTCAAAACACTCCCACATCATCTTAAGCATCTGCTCGTTCTTCTGTTTGCACTGTCTCAAATGCAACACGCTGATGGTGCTGAGGTAGTGCTCATGCCCAAGATGTTATTCCAATATCATGTCTATGCTTTACTGAACTCTTTAGTCCACAAAGACAGAAAAGGTCCAACACTCTTTGTGACCCTCTCTCAACGTGAACTGGATATTCACACTGTTTTACTAATAGCAAAAAAACACAGAGGGTCACTCTAAGTACAACTAAAAAATAAAAGGAAAATATTTTTAGGAATTAAGTGTATGTTATTTAGGAATTAAGTGTATGTTATTTTGAAAGTTTTCATGTAGTAAAGGTTTATTATTATCTAATTCAGAATCAGAATTACTTTTATTCATCCCCAAGAGGAAATTATTTTTATTACAGACATGCAACCAATCAGCATAATAAATGGAGTTATCAAAAATAAAATGCTAAAAGTAAGTATCATAAGTATGAAATGGTATAATTCTTTCCCTTTAACAGCTAAACTCCCGGTAAAAACAGAATAAATGAACGTTTAATTGACCTTACTCTCACAACATATTTACATGTCCCTGCACCACTGTGACTGCTACAACTGGCACTCTACTTCAGCCTCCATCACTATTGCTACGGAGTCATAGACTAACTACTAAATTTGCTTGCTTTTGTTCACTCATATCCAGTTAGCTCTTGTATCATATTAACTGTGTTTTTTATATATCCTTTTACATTATCAATGCCTGGTTTGTCTTCTCTCCATGGATGAACGGAAAGCGGTGTTATTAGGTAGCTGGCTGTAAAAATAGCCCTGGCTGACTGAAAGCCCTTCTTCTGCTTGAATACAAATATGTGCTCAATGTTTTATGAGTGGAATGGGCAAAGCGTGCATGGACCGGTCTCTCCGTCTCTGCGGTGTCAGTGAGAGCTCTGCCTGCAGGGCCAATTAAAACCTTGTTAGGACGACACTTGTACATCAGCTCTGAGCATGTTTGTCAATGTCTTTCAATGTCCTAATCTTAAGACGTGTTTGCGATGGCTTTGCGCTGCCTTGTTGTCATCCAAGTCTATAAATACAAAGTACAAAACAAGATGATGACAAATACTGCAATTAGGGAAATGCAGAGAGGTTGGCCAAGCTCAATGCTTTCAACTGAAGTCAGGAAATGTAAAAACTTTATTGTTTGTTTTGCCTTGATAAATTAAGAGGTTTCTATCAAAAAAGGCTTCTGGCAAAAAAACAAAACAAAAACAGCTCAGTAGCTACATAACGACTGTCCTCTAGTTATTTATTTATGCTTATCCGTAAGGGACAATCACAACAAATACTCATTTTCTTTGCAAAGTCATCTGTCATTGGTATTACAATTTTTAAGGCAGGACACTGCAGGTGAATGAAAAAAATCTTACATTTGAGATATCAATTTGATAATTATTTTGTAGTTTACTTACTTAAATGTATTTATTACATGTTTTTCCATGTTTAATATATAAACATTGTCTGAGAACAAAATATACCCCAAACATTTTTTTCCCCCAGAAACACAGAAAGCTGATTTTTAACTTTTTACCTTGCTTCATTTACTTCATTTGGATGTTGTTTCCAAGTGAAAACATATAATGAGAAAGCAAACGTACCAAAAAATGTTTTTTTTAAAGTCTTGCCTGTTTCTTGCCTTAAAATAGCTACAGTCCCGGGAAGGGTTTCTGGCAGTTACTACACAAGAAATAACTATAGAAATTTGCTGATGTAATTTATTTGAAAAGAAAAATATTTTCCCCATCTAAAACCCCAGCATGAATTAGAGGCCACAGCGTTTCACACACAGCGACTCAGAGGGGAAAGTTTGATTTCATTGGTCTTATGCTATGCTTTGTATTCATGTGTTCAGGTGATTCCCCAGCACATTTAAAACCCATAAATTCTTTAACAGAAAGAAATGGAGTGGAAAACATATATTGCCCATTTTATTCTTTTATTCTTTCTTTTTTTTTTCTTCATTCCATGAAGTTCCAACATCTATGTCAGTTTCAAAGAGGAAATGTAGTTGCTGGATCATAGCCCACACTCGTAATCCTATTATGACTTAATATAGTGCGATGACACAGTGCAGATGACACTTTAACACATGTTTTTATAACTGTGCAATGCGTGTTCAGTGTGTGAGCTTAAACAGGTGAAATGATGACTTCAACAATATATAAATAGTGAAATATAGCCTTATGAACTACACATAAGGATGGGTTATTATAGATTTAAACATTTAACATTTTGTCTCCAAAGACGTTTCCTTCAGAACTGTTAAACTATCTCAAAATCCTTGGAGTTGTGCCTAGTGTCCAAATTAAAATGACTAAGGCTCGTATATCAGTTGAGGATTGATGTATCCATTATGTAAGGATTTGGATTACTTTTGTTTAAGTTGGGTTTGTGCCAATAATGCCCAGTGGATCACAAAGACATACCCAACCTAATTAGGATCAGAAAGGACTTAGCAAACGCTCCTTCTTTGTAGCGGACTTCTCCTTCCTCTGCTGCATAATTCATTTTATAACTCTGCACAGTACAGCACTCGGTCCCTTATCCTCTTTTCACAACTATACTATTGATCTTGATAATTAAACGTGTCATAAAACAATATAGTCCCTTCTTATTGCAGTTCAATATTCAGAACATATATTAACGCAGAGATACAACTGCAAAATAAGTAATGAAGCCACAGCATTAGATTGTGAAATTAAGAATAAAGAAATGCACAACCCGTCTTGTTAATAAACCAGCTGTCTGCGCCGATCCTCTGCGCGCTCTAGATTTATGCAAGCTTATTTCACTATACTGTATTTAGAAGAAGCATTTTGCTGCCATGAATGTTTAACACAATCCCAAACTATTTAGAATGTTTCCGAGTTGCCTCAGCAGCTGCATTTGTCACAGTAAACATGACCAGGCCTTAATTTGGTCCCAGTGTTTATAATCATTTTTTCTCCTTTGTGACCCAGTGTGTTTACAACAGTCAGTATATCGCACTATATTTCAATACATAATGGTATTCTTAATGAGGGTTCACTCTAGGTATGCTTAATTTTCATAGTGTACAACTGAAAAAGACAAAGCTCCGGGGTCTCATTTATAAAGCGTGAATGCGTACAAAAAAGTTGTATACGTGACTTTCTATGTTAAGTTGTGATCTATAAGAAGACTTCACACAGAAATGAGCAGTCCAGTCCAAAAACTCTTTGCACATCATGGGCTTTCAGAGACAAGGACGAAGCGGTCTGTGTAGAGTCAGGAAATGAACGAAATGATGTTTGTGGAAGTTTGTGTTTTGTCTAAGTAAAAATTACACATAAAGCTTTATGAGATTCCAGACCACCACCCTGTTATGTTACACACAATGTTACAATGGTCAAGAATTCAAAATTGTGATAATTAAGTTCCATTGTGGGGTGCACGGTGGCAGAGCGGCTAGAGCTTCTGCCTCTCAATAAGGAGATCGTGGGTTCGAATCTCGGACCACCCCAACATCACACGATCTCTCTGGGTGGAGTCTGCATGTCCTCCCCGTGTTACCGTGGGTTCTCTCCGGGTTCTCCGGCTCCTCCCACCGTCCAAAGACATGACTGTGTAGGTTAATTGAGAACTTTAAATTGCCCGTAGTGTATGAATGTGAGAGTGAATGGTTGTCTGTCCTTGTCTCTGTCTCTCTGTGTCAGCCCTGCGACGAGTTGGCCACTGTCCAGGGTGTACCCCGCCTAAGGCCCAAAGTCACTGGGATAGGCTCCAGTCACCCGCGACCCCTAACGGGAATAAGTGGTAGAAAATGAATGAAAAAAAGTTCCATTGTGTAAGTCCAATCCATTCAACTTCTACGACAGACACCACTCTTGACTCCAGGACAGGTAAATTGTCAAATTATCAAGCAAAAAAAACTGAAACCAACTTACTGTATGTACAAGTCTATACATTTTTCACATGCATTATTGATAAAACCAGGAACAAAAGTGACGTTGAGGAGATTCGGTTTGACAGCAATAATGCCCCTGTGAGGTCTGATTGGTTGCACCGCCCGGCAGCAAATTTACCGGCCCAGGCACCTTCATGCTCCTAAAGCAAGGTCAATGCACTCCACTGTGTGCTGTGTCCGGGCCGTGGAGAGTTAGAGAGCACAGACAGACAGATGACCACGGCTGAATAAAGTTGTGCAAAGAAGAGAAGCAGGTGAGCAGAACCAACGCTGTGGCCTCAGGCGCCAAGTCTTCAGTCAGCTAAATGAGTCAAGGTTAAAAACAGGGTTAAGCCAAAAGTAAAATGGACCAGACTAGACTGAGTTTTGTTTTTTTGTTCGATAAATGATAGTTGGGACAATGGCCTCAGTATTTATCGTGTGTGTCTTTTGTTATTTATTTATAATAATAGTATTTGTAGTATGATAAGATTCGAGCTGTAGAGAAAAAGTAATTTACAGATACTAACAAGTGTTTGGTTTTGGCCATTATTTGTTGCAGCTCATGTTTTTTCAATGATGTAGTTCACTGTTGGGGTGAAGTTGACAACTTGTTCTTACTTGTTGAAACTGGAAAACATTCTCAGTTTCTCAGATTTGACCCTGTATATGACCCAAACCGTTAATATAAGGGTAAGATTGTGTTGTTTAGCCTTTGCTGTTTGCGTAGTTACTCTAAAAGCCTGTGCCGTCTGTCTTAATCATACAACTTGATACAGGATTATGTGTGATTATGGCATCCCTCTCCTTGTACCTGTCATGTTACACCACATGTCACAAACAGGTTTCATATAACAAACACCACTGCAGAGGCCAGATACAAAGGATCACAGGTGGATACGCGGAATGAACTGTGTGTATTATGTGCTTTGGTTAAGTCTGCGTGTCCTTCTTGTATTACTTTGTCGTGGCATTAGTTACTCTGGCTTCCTCTCACTGCTCAAATACATCCATGTGTAAGTTTTATTTGTGACCATAGTAAACCGTGTCTCTGTTAAAGTCTTTAAAGTCTCTGTGCAACCTCTGCTACAGCAATTTGTTTTGTTTGTTTCCTAATTTCCCCTTGTGTGCCCTGCCATATTTGTCTCTAGATGAGATTGCTATGAGAATCTCGCTAATTGAAAGATGAGGAGCAGTATCCTGAGTAATAGGTCATCTTTCTGCTGGAGGTTGAATGCGCTTGTGTTGTGATGGCTCATTTTATGCGGCACGTCACACTATATGCAGTTGAAAAACGGTCAGCGTGCTAGGATCTGTTGCCACTTAAAAAATCCCCCATCGGGCCGTAGTCTGTGTGATGTGAGGGCATTGTGGGTTAACTATGTGCGGACAGACGGTCTAAAAATAGCCGGCGGTGCGGAGGTGTGACTGTGCAGACTGAAAGCAGGTCAGTGTGTTTGCTCTCACGGCGCGAGCGGGGGGTGTCGTCTTACCAAGGTTGGTTACGGGCCATATTTGCACCTGTTTGTTACTCTGTACGCGCCACATATGCCGCAGTTTGCATCTGTACTGTTCAATTTGTAATACAGACGGTGCGGATGACCTGGCTGTCTCTCCCGTTCAGCTCCCACCAGCAGAGGACGAGAATGCAACTGTGGTCAGAGAGAGCAGACAAAATAAGTGTTGTATGGATGGAGTGCTACTGTTACTTCTACTTGTTACTACTATTGCATTTCAAGTGTGATTGTTGTAACTGAAACCATAATATGGACAAAATCCAATACCATATTTTTAAGTTATGATATAAACTGGCGTATTAATTAATCTCTCTCTTTCTCTCTCTCTCTCTCTCTCTCTCTCTCTTATTGTGGGATTTATTTTTCATTCCCATCCTTTCCTTTTTAAATTATTTACCAAAAATACATCGTTTGAATTGTAAAAAATAAGTATATAATTTTAACAATATTATAATACAAATATTGTGAAAGTATACTATCTAGTTTTTTTGTAACCCTGAAAGAAAGTTACCTAAAAGCAGTGAAGTGCCAATTTCCTTTGCCCAATTGTTCATGTCTTCAGACAGCAATTGTGAGCGTGACTCACCATCAGTGCTGATTTCTCTTCACAGGTGAACCGAGTTGAAAAGGAATGGGTGATTACAGGTGCTTTATTTAGGTATTGGAAAAGGGGGGAGTGAAATCGAGATAGAAAGGTGAAAGAGAAGAGAGGAATTCTCTTTGTTCCCACTTCAAAGACTAGCTCATAGGCTCCCAGCATCTCTGCTCCAGTGTAAGTCTGACACATCATGCATCAATGTAAAAGTGTGATGCTACGCAAAGGATCCAAGGCCCCGTTAAGAAGTCGTGGCACAATAAAGGGTAGAGGGGACCTGGAATATTCAACAGGAGTCACGATGTACTGAGAGTATGCTTTCCTCCAAATAATTGTACTAAAGTACTTCAGTATTTCATCTACTGCAACTTTCTCCTCCTTATTGATATTACCCTACTGAAAACTTGTATTTTTTTTCTTTTTGAAATAATATTACATATGTCCAAAACTTAAAGTAAGTAAAGTAAAAGTAAGACATTGCAAATTGACACTTTAATAACTGGTTACTAGTTTAGAACAGATCCTGATCACTGATTGAATAAAATGAATAGAGTGCATTCCCAGACGCAGTCATCCTGGGACCACTTCAGGGCCCCTGGGGTGTAGAGCAGCTTCTTACCCACATATGAAGAGGTTGCCTGAGGTAAAATCCCTCAGGTTCACTATAATCTCACTCCCTGAAGGCTCGTCCCTCCTTTGACGTTTCAGGGCATTTTCATTTTGTGATTTCATGAATGATTTTCATTCATTTTATTTTATAGGAAAATATTTCAAAAACGGTTTTCAGCAGTTTCCTGTTCTGCATCAGTGAGACTCTGCAATTAATAGAATCAGGATTAAATCATTCATTCGATTGTCAATGATTTGCTTGTTTTTTTTTTTTTCTCAGTCACTGCCAAAAAGCTGTCTGTTTTGGCAGAGTTCAGTGTTTTGTTTTGTTTTGTCTTTGGCATTGTTCATTAAATAATCTGGAAAAAAAAAAAAAAAAAACATATAAAATCCAGTTAAACTCATGATCGATGGGGAAAAAAATATGTTGTTGTTGTTGTTTTTTTGTCATATTGTCATATTGCCCTACATTGAAGGAAAACTTGTGTTACCTTGGGCTATTCAGAGCTGTAAATAAGTAAATACATTCAGTGTAGACCTTGAAATATCTCTTTAGGCCCATCAGTATCATGAGTTGTGCATGGCCCTATTATTCCTAAATATTGGACTGAGATTATTAACACACTAACTATCTTCAACATTAACATTCCACTTGATTTTAAAACTACTTTATCTGGGACATAAAACTCCTTCAGTGGAGGCGGAGATGGATACCTTTTGTGTGTGCTCTTAGCAGGAGCAAAAATGTTATCACAAAAAGATGAAAGACACAGACCGAGCTGAACCATGGACTGGACACCCAGAAAACGGAAAGGCTCACTTTTGCAATAAAGTTGTAAATTGACAAATTTACCAGACATTGGGCCAGTTAAGACCAACACAGTGACACAGAAGACACATATGACTTCTTGTACTTCACGTCCTGGCCCGCTGTCCCATAAATATGAATTGTCATTTTCTCAGCACTTCCACAGCCGAATTGTATCCATCTTCCTCAACTGACTCTCGTGTACGTGATTGTTTGAGGCATATAGGAAAGAGGCCGATAATGCACAGGCCAGAGTCAAAAAAAAAAGTTGTCTCCAGTCTGCTCCATGTGCACTCACAGCCTCAGCGGCAGATCCTCTTCTGTGATTGTGAGCCACAACCCTGAGCCCTCATTCTCACCGGATCATACATGAATCCCACCATTTCCACCTGCTGCTTTACATTGTACCAGACGACACTCACTACTTCCTTTCTTGGTGCATTTATTAAACTTTTCTAATGTTTTTTTCTTATTATTACTATACTTACTATACTACAGAATAGTACTTGTGGTAAATATTTGTCATAGTTTTACGTCAGTCAAGTGGCATTTTCTAAATAAGAGTAGGAATGTTGAAGACATGACTTCTAAAAGTGAATCGATCTATCATCAATCATCAATACACAAAATCTCATCCAAAATCCAAGAAATGTTACGCCCAAAGAACACATTTTTCTGACAATGATAAATTCATTTAAGAAACTAAAGTTTTTTTCATACATTTTTATGTCAAATAATAACTATTGTGTTCATGAAATGAGCTTTGGCCCTTGTTTACAGTGTGGTTGCTGTACCAGTTATTAAATTACTGCTACTTATGTCACATCTGCTGTCAACATTATAAACGTATTTTTAGTTGCTGTGGGTGCCGCCATCCTTTGTAATTCTCCTTAGACGATCTCAGTTATATACAGACTAAAAAGCTGTTTTCAGGCCACTCAGAAAATCGACACATTTTTGACTTGCTGGTGCACATGGATATTATTTTGCATGAATCAGTGTACTTAATATTATTTTATTAGCATTGGCACTTGAGCGGAAGTACCAATGCAAGTGTGGATTAGTAGCAAAAAGAGGCAAAAGTGAGTGG
The DNA here is from genome assembly GCA_019453435.1 of Rhinogobius similis. NCBI lineage: Eukaryota > Metazoa > Chordata > Actinopteri > Gobiiformes > Gobiidae > Rhinogobius > Rhinogobius similis. Next base: position 17,843,123 of record CM033624.1, on the reverse strand, counting down.
GGCAGAATAAGGTGAATAAGCTAACATAAAAAATGACAAACTGGAGAAAAATGCGTTAGACTTTTAGCAAAATCTTAAATTTATGTAGGTTACATACATTTTAGTGAATAACTAAGTCAGTGGGTTGATGGTTTGATACAACCAGTTGCTGTATTCTTGTGTTATCAGATAATACACCAAATGAAAACTAAAACTTGTATAGAACCAAGATCCACCAAACTATTTTCTCAACTGATAGTAATGTCTGTACTGAATATAAAATGTCTATACCACACCTAACTGTAAAAAGAAAAGATGGCCTTTGGCAACGTGAGCCACTGTTAATAGGGGAAAGAAATATAAATTATTCAAAAAAATGTTTAAGAACAAGCAAGTGTAAAAACCTACGGCTAGATTTATGAAGGATATGTTCAGGACATTAATTAATTAGTCATTTCAATTTTCAATGTTGGTAGCCTTCTGGTCAACTCTGGTAGTTTTATGTAAGAATCTATTATCCACTATTGCATAATTTATTTGAATTAAAAGTTGCTGGAGGCTATGTCTACATGAACGCTAGTATAAGTTAATGTTTGAGAAGGAAAGTGATATTTTTCTAACATCAATGGACATACTCTATAGATTAAGTGGGCTGTCTAGTTTTCTCTTTTTTTTTTTTTTGCCGATTTTGCATAATGTTTTTTTTTTTTGTCCTAAATGACACAAGTTCCAACATAAAACAGAAAACAAAGATATATAAACATCTCAAAACAGCAAAAGGTATATACATATTTTTAACAACGCAAAACTGCAAAAGTTTAAACACTTCTGATGCACAAAAACATGTTGCAGCCAAGAGCATACATTGTTCTATCCCAGTTTAATCCATATAGTCTGCTCTTGCTTTTGATGCTTTTTTCCCTTCCTTCTTAATTTGCTTTGTTCTGTTTGTGTTTCTGCCTCTGGCCAACCTACGCACTACTCGCTCTCGTCTGCCGCTTAACTTAAGCTCCACATGAAACACTGCTCAACTCTGCTGCAGCGCCGTGCACCAGGATCCAGGCATGGCGCTAACCGTGTGCACAGCCTTACATGGTTATTCTCCTCTGCCTGTGTTAACGCACTGACCTCCTCTGTTGTATACTGATGTGGTTCGATATGCAGCGTGGGCTGTGTAGGAGTCACTGGAGCTCACCATAAAATGTGCTGGATTTAGCTGCAGATTTCACAGGCTTCTTGCTGCGTAACCATTTGTTTTTTTTTTTGTTCCATTTATGTCGCAGCTTTATACTGAATACGAATTTGAACAAAAGTGAATTTTATTGCCCAATACTCCATTTGCAATAACTCTTATGTAACAATGTGACTGAATTACCGGTCAGTAGATAAAAGTAGAACAGCTTTACGTCTTTCTTTAACACTATTAGTACTTCCTGTAAAATAACATGGCATAACTTCATATATACATCATTACAAAATCAGGTCCTCTGAGAATTTTGTTTGTTTGTCTGTTTTTTGTTTACTCTACTGTACAGTTTCTTTGCCTCACTGGAGCTCAACCTACATTTTCCTGGATTGCAAGCTTCTTGCTGCGATTTGTTTTTGTTCCTTTTGTGTTACAGCTATACTGAATACAATTTTGAACAAAGATAACATTTTACTGCTAAATACTCAGTTTTGCAATAAAAATACTAATCTCAGTGTTGTGATTTATATGTGCTTTTTTGTCAATAAATACCAATTTGCCAATACCAAAAGATGTATTGTATTACATGCAGTATGACTACTACTATTACTACTATTTACTACTTGACCTCTATTATTGTAAGTAAATAAGTTGGCAATTTCATATTTACATATACATTAAATCATGTTCTTTGAGTATTTTTTGCTTCGAACTAATTAGAGCTTTTCTGTTCTTCATTTGTCTCGCTTGAGCTCAACCTACATTTTCCTGGATATAGCCTTAGATTTCGCCGGCTTCTTGCTGCGTAACTGTTCCCTTTTATTTGCCACGCTGCATTTTTGCATCTTGCTTACATTTAGCATTGCATTGTCACATCACTTTGTCTCTTTCCCTTATGTAATATACATTTATCCGGCGCTACTTTTGCCTATCCTGCTGTGCTTGCTTTATGACTTGTTTACGACACATCGGAGGCGACAATAGCCCCAGAAGGTTGTTCAAAAAATTCCTGCTTTTCATCCAATCTTGGTTGATCTCACAAGACAAGTTTGTTTTTCTCATTACTTACTCAAGCCGGGAAATAGTGTCTTAAAATGTCCGCAGGGAAAAAAGTAATTCTTGAGTTTATTTTTGCACATTTACAGATGGCGTGTATGAGATCGGACTGGCCGCACTAGCTCGAGGCAGTCGTCGCCTTCAGCCATGCTGCGGGGCGATAGGACTTGAAGGCAGAACAGATTAAGTGCACCAGGAGTCATTGGGACCCCAAGGGCACTGCATTTTGGCCCAATTAACTGTGTTTGCCAGAGCGTGAACGTTCAAGGTCCTTTTACCAACGCTGCAAAGAAAGCACAGGAAAGAAAAGGCTGTGGGTGATCAGTGGTACCACCCATAGCCTCATATCAACAGTTAGGTAGAGATTCTAGACCTTATACCACCCTGCCTTAAGATAATTACCATCGTCAAGTTAAGCAAAGTGTTCATTTAATAGTTGATTTAGAGTGAAAAAACACATTAATGGCGTTTGCAAGTTGATTAAAATTTGGCCAATTGTGAGTGTTTTGCAGCCAAGCGCTAATGTTGATGTGCACTGGAAATGAGCTCTTGGCTGCTGTGACCTGAGGGCCTTTGGGTTATTGTTAAAGTAATTGTGTGGAACTAAACAATGGGGCTTCATCCATGTTGCCATGACTGTTTGTAGTTAGCATTTGCACAAGCTTGCAGTCACTACATTTTCATCCACGCCAGGACAAATGAACAGGATGTTCAAAATACATGTAAATGTGAAATGGAGGAATTGTGATATGAATTTCCCAAAATTGCCTCAACACAACTAAGGGACTGTGATTGTACTGGGAGCGCTGCATGTATACAGTGCAGCCTGATTGTACGACGAGAGCCATTTAATTGCATTGCTACAAACAGCCATGCAAATATTACACATATGTTCGGATGTGATCAGTGATGACACAAATTTAGGTTGTTTCAATATTTTGGTTTGTGTTAAAAGGGAAGGTGAAAAAAGGACTCTATTCTCTAGACCAGAGCTTCCCAAACTTTTGAATGAAAATGAATATAGTAATAATTTTAAGTGTCCAAGTGTGTTAAATCAAGGTTAATAATACTTATTATAATTGTTTATTGTCTCATTGGACCCTATTTTTACTTTTTTATTAAAAAAATAATTAAAATTAGATCTCTAGATCATCTTGCGACTCCCAGCTCATTCCTTGCGATCCCAGCACAAAATGCAATAGATAGCATACTCGAAGTAATCTGTGCATGTACAACTGCATGTGCATGGTTCTCATAAGTGCAAGGAAAATGTATGCACAATAAAGATATATATAGTCCCATATAATATTATTCCAACTTTTCATGTATTGAACAATTCAATAGAGTAAATATTGTGGTTTTTTTTTGTCATTCTGCCTAATCTGGGGCCAATATTGTAGTGTCCAATACTGGGTAAAGTGAGTGAATGGACCGAAGTATAATGCAAGTCTCACAAGATTCCGTTTACAATTAATTTCATACCATTTAAATCCAAATAATACAATACTAATTTCAGTTTCATTGAGCGTTTTTTTTTTAAGCTCTTTATTTTCCAAACAGAAAATATGATGTGCTCTTGTCTTGTCCCTTCTTTGACTGTCCCGCTAAATAATGGTTACAACCACACTTCATCTTTGCAGGCCTTGTACAACACAGATGCCATACATTCTTTGATATTACTTGTTACGTTATTTTAACAGCTAGTTAAAACTCACTTGCAACTCTGGATTTAGTAAAAGTGAGCCAGTTGTAAACATGAGGCTTATCAAATAAACAAACATATTAATCAACAATAGCCCATGCAGCTTGAGCAGGCTTTATCTGCAGTCTGTTGCTGACAGATGCTTGTGCACATTTGTAGGCTACTGGCTGAATGACAGAGTTTGAGTCGAGCGTTTGGTGGCGTTTTATTTTGGGAAATATTAAGTGTAACTTCTAGTTTGGCAAAATTGTCTCTCAACTGAGTTTTATAATGTGCGCTGGACTATTTCGACCACATGTCATGCTGGGATTGTCCATAGAATAAAAATATCACTTTCAATATAAAATAGTTTACCTGTGAACAGAAGCTTGAACAGAACTGCTTCCATCTTGTACAAAGAAATCATGACACATTTTAACCACTTCGAGTGATGACTGTTTGAGCTTTTTCTTTTTACTGTTGAGTAGGCACTCCCCCGCACACTCTAACCTACAGTGTCCACACTGAGTAAACATACTATTAGGCCACGGGTAAGGCGCAGAAAGGCCATGTTTACACAACACCATTGCTAATATAGAAACACAGTGTCATGCCATGTTAGTCTCTCCCACATCACGCTGCTCTCCTGTAGACTTCCATTCTCTGAAATGGAAAAGCTTTTAGCCACAGTCCCAATGTTTACTTAGTGCCCAGCTGTTTTTCCACAAACCTCTTGGCATGTTACATAGCACAAAGGCGTTATCAAGCAATGCTCTTTTGTGTGTGTGTGTGTGTAGCCAGGGCTCACCTGAAAAAGAGATTTTTAATCTCAGTGAGATTCTCCTGATTAAATAAAGGTCAGAAATCTATGTACACATAAAATGTTTTAATATAGCCCACTTTTAAATGTGTGGGGAAAAAAGGATGCTTCACAACAATACATGCTTCTGCTTACATCATGTTAGCATATATCTGTACTTCAACTCTGGACCATGGATTGTGGAAATCTTGCTTTATATTATATTTATATTATATATATATATATATATATATATATATATATATATATATATATATATATATATATATATATATATATATATATATATATATATATATATATATATATAATGAATGCAGGTGTACACAGAAATCAAACTTCTAACTCTAATATTTTGCCTCTATTTACTTTTACAATAATGACTTGTGGAAAGTTGGAAAGAGGTTTTCTACCAGGCTCTTTAGTTTAAATGTAAAATGCTTGGACTGAGTCTCTGTGTTCATAGACAGTCTTTAGAAGCCCGTCAGTGGATGATGAAATGAGAAGCTTACAGTTTCTCAGTGGCTCCCCGCCGCTTTCTTTTCTCTCTCCATTTTTCAATCGCATGCCAGCACCGGCAGCTTTCTCTTTATATTTTTGGTTTCTTGCAGTGTTACTATCTAAAGACAGACAGTGTTAATATGAGCTTATAGATTTAGGTTTGGTGTATGACTGGAGGTGCAGGTGAGTTAGGAGACTTTTTGAAAATGTTTTGACAGCAATTGGCTTAAAGGGGAAAAAAAACAAAGTAGTTCTGGTTCGACTCCACAAGGACCTATGCATTTGCTAGAAACTCAGAGTCAAGGATTGCTTTTGGTTGTATTAAGTCTTCTTGTTATATTTCTATTTTTCGTTTTGTAGGGCTGCAGTGGACTCAAGTAATCCTTGGTTAACACTACCTGTGCATGGATTATAGGAGGTGCGACATATTGCTGGTAAAAGCTCTCATGATTATTAAATGAGGATCTCACCAAGAAACAGCCGAGAAGTACTAGTAAATAGCACCTTTAAAATTGAAAAGGCAGAAGAAACTGTCCAGTCTCTACCAAAACTTTGAATCTCATTCCATGTTACCCCATTTCTGCTGTTGTCCATATATCCATATAATCCTAATAACAGTAGACTAATAAAAGTTATAAAAGTTTGATTGACCTAGACTCCATCAACCACAACCCTTCTTTTTTTGTCTTTTTAAACAAGTCCATGTCTGTATATTCATATCACTTGTGTTGTGTTATGCATTCTTGTTTTATTTATTAGCTTTTGCGTCAGATGACACCCAAAGACGGGCAGATAAGAAGAACGATAACAAAAATACAGATTTAAAGTGCAAGGATAAGTTCATCCAAAAGTAGAGTGTTTTGTTGAGAGGGCAGAGATTGGTTGGAACACCAGCTGCTCCAGTACAGAGACAGCAGTGATGGGAGCAGAAGGCCTCCACATCCAGCTGGAGAGGCCAGGGAGCGGGCGGGACAGAGGGGTGTAGGGAGAGGGGCTGGGCCGGATGCCACACACAAGCAGGTACTTCTTTTACTGCTGTGGGCTGAGATCCACCTTCTTCTACAGTGTACTGAGGAATACCAGAGGGGCAAGAGGAGTGGGCACTGGCATCTGTCAACATCTGCTTTATCTGACACTTAAAGTCAGTCAGTAACTCTGTATAAAATGAGAAAAATAACCATGAACTAAAAGGACTTTTCAGTACTGAATTGTTTTGGTGTTATTTTGTTATGCAAGCGAGTTATTAAAGCATGATTAAAAGAAATTTGTTTCTTTCTTTCTTTGCTTGGAGAGGTTTTATTACATCCTTGAAACTCCAATATATTTAAGCTTAAGATACTTTTTTTTTAAATAAATGAGTAAATGTTGTGTTTTCCCCCTAAGAGTATACAGAAAAAGCAGAATTTTGTGACAAAATGACTGCAAAATGAGCTACAAGATGTATTGCAAGATGTAAGATCACAATCGAATAGTCACAATTAGCACATCTTATATAACATTTTACCAAAGAGAAAGTTACTTCTAGTCCCTTTGAGCATAGATTCCATAGTGTGTTATAGATACATTTTCCCATTTTATTTCTTTTTCTGCAATCAATGTATTCATGATTAATGTGTTTTTAACTGGTGCTCAAATAAATAAAATAAATAAAAGAGAATAAAACAGCTAATGCTGCAGTTTTGACTCACAAAGTGCATGAGATTATTGGATTTCATTAGGAGTTCATATTTAAATCTTCTCCTAAATGTCAAGGTTTCAGTTTCAAATGTGAATCGGAACAGAATTGTACTACTATCAACACTTAGTAACATCATAAATTGAATCGTAATCGCAATGTTTTTCACAAAAATTGCAATTACATCCAAAATTGTGCAACCGGAGCACTAATACGGACTTTAGCACCAAATCAGGAAATAAGAGCCATAAAAAGCGCTTCACTTTGCTGTCTGAGAAAAGCTGTTCTAATTCCATGCACACACCTAAAAAGGTGTTGTGAGAGCTAGGAACTAGTCAGATAGAATTAAATACCCACTTCCTCCTTTTGTGGTTTAAATATTTTTAGATGTGCCCAAAATAAAACTATCTGATACACAATATTAACTTCACAATTGTTGACCACTTGGCATATCTCGGTGTCTGTTCAATTCATTACGCAATAAAAAGTCATAGCCTAGTTGCATAGAGGTTATAAATTGAACAAGTCCATGTTGAATTGGGCCTGGAGATGGGAGTCTAGTGTGTGTGTGTATTTCTGGAGGAGAGCCAGACAGGGATCGAGGCCAAAGACGGAAGACTTTAACATAGTGCACGTCTGCCCACTGAGAGCTGCAGAGGTTAATGCAATCCCTTTAAGTGGACATAGAGCCAGTTAAGGGCCAATCCAGAAGTTGACGGAGGATGGTGGGAAACAACTTGTGGATTCTGCTGCTTGTCAATTTGTACATTGTTTTTCTTTTATCGGATTGCCAAATAGATACACAAATCAGGCAACAATTATGATCACTGACTGGAAAAGCATATAATTTCTTTTGTTAGCATGCAGGACTTGGTTTAGGGCTATAGCCGACTAAAGAAATTGTTGATCAATTAAAGACATTGCCTACCAGTTGATTGGTTGACAATGGCGACAGTGTTGGGAAACTGACAAAAGCTTTCAAAATGTTTCTGTACCTCTATGATCTGACCATGTATCGGACCAAAGTACCAGGAAACAGTGTATTTATATGTAAAAAGGAAGATTCAGTGTCAAATCTTCAACTAGTTCCCTCCAGTTCGGTTTACCCTTGCTGTTGTAGAAATACTTAGAATCTACACTAAATAACGTTTGGTCAACTAAAGTACCATCGATTAAGCCGGCTGCACACGTGATTGAACAGGGTGTAATGAAAACAAATAAAAGTTTGCGAGCTGCGACCCGACAAATTGTTGTAACAGACCCACAGACCCATGAGGAGTGCCACGACATATAATCATTTACAAATCGCTACTCGAGCCGTGCCTTCCCGAACTTGTAGAGAGGCACAAGGGTCTTAAAATCAGGCAAAAAATCTTCTAGTGTGCAGAAGGCTTTAATGACTAAAGGCCTGGCTAAATGTGATGATTTGAGTGAATTTGACAAGGATTATAATCGCTACATTTGCGGTTGTTGAAATGTTATCTATGTTATCTACCGGTGCACTTATAATGTAGAAGTCAGGGGGGTGTAAGGCAGCATCCGTGACCTGATGGATTAGCAATCTCCAGCATTAGTGATGGTTGTCTGATGGATTAGTATCATTGGCCTTAATGTTGATGTGTGATGGAGAAGATTTGTGATGCCTGGGTTCCCTGAGCTTATCCTGCTGCAAGATGGAAGCTTTAAATCATCCTTGTGCTCTGTGTAATGTACTGTGTATCGTGTTGCATTTACTGTACCTGGGCGACCCGTAATGCAATATTGTATTGTTTATGTGCCACAACCTGTCATCTTTATCTCTTCATGCTGATAAAAAGCCTCATTCATCACCATGGTGACTAATTGGAATACTCTGCATGTTAATGAGCTACTCTGGTCTCTTGTGTATACTCTATTAATCCATGAATGAAACTTCCTTCTAAAGGTTGTATTTTCTTTCACGTTTGCTCTTGATCTGACCTTGTTTAAATTACATTTTGTCAACCTCTTGTATGGCCTCTTTTTACACATCCAGCTTCTCCAACCTTTACTCCCACTTGCAGATAAGGCAGGATGCAATCACACAGAATCAATATGAAATGTAATGGAGGGCTTGCAATGGTGCCATGAGTGCCCAAAGCATTAACACTTCTCCTGATTAAGGTTATTATTTTAAAACCTCACCTGTTATAGTATAATGTACAATTATTTTCTGCTTTTTTTTAAACATTGTATTGTTTTACCTCAAATGTTGAGTGAAAAACATTACAACTTCTGCTATCAAAAGCAATATGTTTGTCTCATTTAGCAATTGTTGTATGTATTTTTACCCTCAAGTGAAAGATCAGTGGTCTGGAAAGTGGTGATTAAATATGATTAATGTCTCTTATTTGAATACTGAAAATACACATTGGGTAAATGGGTTGTGAAACACACCCACCTTAAAATAGAATATTGTAAAAAGTGGGTCACAGTAAAGTGGTCAGGGATAGAAGTGGGTCTCCCAATTAGACCAGTCGGGCACCAATGCTTCCGACGGTACACAGATGGTTATTCTTTAAAGGCTGAAGATAACATCGCACATTATAGACTACATTACATTTAATCATAATACATGGGTTGTTAGACAATTACAGCATATGTAATGTTTGTTTGATCTAACAGTGCATATGGCACATTAGACTACATTTCACTAAAACGTAGTGGAAATCATTATATTTAAGATTTTGCAACAAAAAAGGTTGCCTACTGTTCTCCAATTTCTCCAATTTGTTTACATCCTGGTTGGACATGAGCAGCAGATGTGACAAAGGTAGAGGTGATTCCACAACTGTTACTTACTGTTACTAGCAACCATAATTTTGACAAGGGCCACAATTAATAATACCTGACAACACCTTTATTTTGTTTAAAAATTGTTTAAACAGTCAGAAAAAGTATTTACCACAGGGACTATTCCACCAAACCAACTAATAATTTAAAAAAAACGTAAAAACCAGTCATATGTAGTTTAAGTGGTACCTTTTGACCTTTCAGACTGCGTTGAACTTGTACTTGAGACACTCTCACATCCTGTTTTGTCTTTGGACCCGGTGAACTCTGATCTCACTGCCGCTTGGTCATTGTCATCAAGCTCTTGACAACAGTATCCACAGCTGAAGGTGCACAGGAGGTCTGTAACTCAACTCAAGTTCTCATTACATGTCAGGATACATGACCGGCTAATTCCTCATCAAACCTTAGCTTGTAACCTTACACCCCGCCCCTGCCCACATGGATATCCCTCCAGCAAGTGACTGCTGCAAGTGCCGCGTTCAAAGATCAAGTAGCCAAGCGCGATCTACACATTAGCCTACATCTTCATTCTGATTCAATAACAAGCCTCGGTCATAGAAGGGTTTGGTTCCAGAGTGAAACTGACCCTGCCCCGATATTGACTTACAGTTAAAGCTAAGATGTAACTTGGCCTTGCTGTAAAGGGTCAGTTTAAAGATGGCACTCAAGGAAAATGCCATGGATGAATTAGTGATGACTTGTAGAGAGGAGAAGTATCTTGGAGTAAACATTGGTACATTCTTAGGTTTGAGTGGGTGTGCAGGGGGGCGTGGGAGCGAGCCGTTCCGTGTAAAATTGTACAGTGACACTCGACAGTATTTCTTGTGCCCACACGGCCAAACAAAAACACCTACGGCCACACTTCGCACCTGTCGACGATGCCATTTTGGATTCTGTTTGTGAGTCATCTGCCCAGTGGAGCACTCACACACATGAATAATGCCACAGATGACACACGGAAATAAATCAGCTTTTTCATGTATGTGTTTTTTTTACATTCAGCAGATGATGCTCACCTCAAAAAGCAGATTTTTTTTGTAGATCATCTAGCCAAAGTAGCACATGTTTTACCTTTGAGGACAAAATGTCAATTTTCTGCCTAATCTGTCCTAAATCTCATGTTCCATCATCTGTGTTATTTGTTTTCAGTTATATCTAAATGACAATTATACACCAGACAGGAAACTTGTCATCAGAATAGGTTTTGTTGCCATTGAACAAAATTCACAAACTAGGAACTTGCTTCGGCGATAGGTGTGACACAAAACAATGAATAATAACGGTAAAATATATGCTATGGTAAAACAAGGCATGCATAAAAAATAAGGTTGTGATCCACATAGTTGGAGCAGTAACATTATGAACCAATCCATACACAGGTGACATACTCCAATAAAGCTCAGGACATTTTTCCCAGAGTGTTAGCACAGACTGTCTGACATTTGGTCCAGTCCCTTGAGGCTTGTGTACACATTCCGCCCCAGCACAGCCTGTCGCGGGGCATTGTCGCTCCCACAGGTACCCTCCCTGGAGCTCACCTGTTATCTCTCAGGCTCCTATGCCCCTTTACTGCCCAGGGTGCCCCTCTGTTGTTCACATGTTCACAAACACACATGCCAGTCTCGCCAGGCAGTAAAATAGGACAGGAGGCAGGGCTGGAGACACCTCTCCTGAGTCTCTGTGATGCCCTAGTTTCTCCGTAGCCTACTTTCACATCTCTAACACACATCCAGACAGTTACCCTCTTGACAAATACTGATGCATTTGTGACATATTGTTGTTGAATATTCAACGGCCTGGAAGATGACACGCTTTCTTTGTTATTGTCATTTGTAACAAACAAATGAATCACGATTTTCGATTTGATTTCAAATGACTTTCAATATCAATCCCCTGAACATAAACTGTATAGCTTTTTATCATTACATTTAACACAAAAATAGTTCATTTTCTTTTTCCAAAGGCTGAACTTTGCTCCAAACCAGACTTTGACTGATAGAGACTTGGCTTTAGACTTCTTGATTAAAAAGAATCCAAGCATATCATCATAATTAAAACTGAATGAATCTCGACCTCATGCTAACTCAATATGTGCTTTTTTATATTTTTTTGCTTAATTTTAAATTTGACTATTTCTCTAATGTTCTGAATCTACTGCACTCTCGGTTTCAGTAAAGCCTTCAGTCTCACATGCACCATCATGCTTGTTCATGATGTGTTATTCTGTGGACAAATGATGATACTGACTATGGCAGACCAGAAGTTAACACAGTTGTATAATCTGATTCAGTCAATCCTGCACAAATCCTTATGATCATAAAAATTGCCAACTGGTTGAAACATTACACGTGATCGGTGTACGGCCCTGTTACATAGACTAAAATATCCCTCCTTTATTGAACATTCACTGGACTAGAAGATTGCTGCATTTTAGATCTTTATTGGTTTTACTTTGTAGAGAACACACTTTAACTCTTAATCTACATAAATACACATGTCAAACTGAAACATGTTATCTCGCCTGCTTCAGTGCGCCCCATATTGACTGGCTTGAAGCACTTTTAAAGACGCCAGTCAGTTCTAGTTAACCGCATTGACCATTTCTATCCGCAACCGCCATAGATCAGTACAGTTAATGCTCTTGCGACACACTCTGATGAAGACAGCCATGTTCACAGTCAATAAGTCAGGCACCGTAAAACACAGTGTGATAAGGCCCCACTCAACCCTGCCCAATATTCCCTGCTCTGATAAACTGACACAGACAGATCTCTGAGTCAAGGAGAGATGAGCAACAAATTGTGGACGGCAACTCCAGGTCTCCACTGAATTCAAAGTGAAATCGAGCCTTTTCTGTCTGTAAAACATTTGTACTTGATTTTGAACAGCATAAGATGTGTCTGAGTGTCCCCCATAGTCCCTGACCCCTCACTTACAACATAGTCCCACTCTCTTTATCAGTGACTCTGGAAAAAAGGTTTATCTGTAATAAATCTGACACACACGTATTTATGGCCTCAGATAAATCATAAAAATTGTATGTAACTGTATCTCACGTGGAAAAACAAACAAACTGGTTTATTCAACTGTTTGCCTGTGATGAGAATCTATCACTCTTTTCACAGGTCAAGCCAAGGTAACGGGCTAACGTTAGCGTCTTTACAGTGTAACAGTGTAACGATTTATTTAACAGAGGTCACATGTCAACTGTACTTCATTTAGTCATGCTTTAAGTTAAAGACCTGTCCCGGTTTTCTATTGTTTTTCTGGCTCTCGCAATGCATTGTGGCCTATTTTGACCAGTCTGGTGACCAGGGCAATACTTTTCAAGGTACATTGTAGGAAATCTGAGTGCACCACTTTTTCACCTGATGGACATTCAGACAGCACTAAAATGGAGTGAGCCCTAAATAGTCTCCTCTGTAGAGAATAGTCTGGACATTCTGACACAGCCATAACCTTGGAATGATTCAAGAGTACACACTTGTGTATCCAATTCATTATGTAATACATCATCAGTGTGTGCCATGTTTGTGTTAATTGTGCATGCTTTAATACAGCTAATGTGTTTTACTACTAATGGATTATTTAGCCCTATTCCACTCAAAGCTGTATCTGATGTCAATGCAACTTTTAACCACAGTGACACCGCACTCTCTACTCCTGATTGCAATGGAAAGCACCAACGTCAAACTGAGAACACAGAATAAAAGAAAAAGAAATAGAATAGAAGAAAACAATAAAGGTAGAAAGAAAGAAAGAAATTTAACATTTCCTTTATGTAAAGCCATGGACTTACATGTACAAAACAGTTGCTAGTAGTTTTTATGTGTACATGTGTAAGAAAAATCCCAATACTACTAAACTTATTGAAGAAAATCTTTTGTTCACACAGCTTACTGTAAAGTATTTTCAACACATTCCCAGAAATTGACTGGACTGAAATGCGGACAATTTAATCAGCTCAGTCCATGAGTTAGTGGATTTGTAGCTTTGAAAATCACTTCACCTCTGGAGCCACTGGGGACTGCCCTCGCCAGAAAGAAGGTTTGGGCTTAATTAATTCCCACCTCCTTTTGGGAAAAAAGTTCAATTGTTCGATAGTTGAGTCAAGTCAATCTTTTCAGAACTGCAGCATGGGGCAGCTCATATTGAGTTAGTTGGCACGTTTGGCGCCTTATTGACGTGCCAACATTGAATTAGTCAGTGAGAGGCTGGCAGTGGTTCACCAGTAGAGACCAGAGCCGGTGAGGGAAATTTGCAGCAAAATAATCACATCACAGCTGAGTGTGGCTCTATTGCATTACAGTCATATGAAGTGCACAAAATAAATAATAGCAGAAGGATTGGAGAGACAAACACACACTATAAGGCACACAAAGCTCTATGAAAGAAATGGCCTGATCAAATTAATTCCATCCCACTGTCCGAAAGGAAGACGGAAGAGATATTTCAAGAAATCTTTTTGCATTTTTATATCAGAACTGACAATCTCATGGTATATTAAAACAAAACACACACATAGAGGCTGAGTACTGTCAAAAGGCTCTAATACCGCAACAAATTATGGTACATTGTAAGTAATTTAAAGGAAAAATATTATTCATTTTTCGTGTTGTTATTAGCCTTGAGTACCTTCATGATTTGAAACAGGTTTATTATGCACTAAATGAACATGTCTGCCCTGGCACTTACCAACTGTAAACAGCCAGTAGATGGCGCCTAGTGCAATACACAATTTAGTTATATTATCACTTTAAGAGACTGTGTGACATGCGATGATCAAGCTAGTCGTAGCAGTTATTGTATTTAGACGGCAGATATGCTCAGAATGAGTCTGGCGATGATTTAAGGACTTCATCGGGAGTCCAGCAGGAAGTGCTTCTGACGGTCAGAGAGGTGAGGATTTTCTAATCAGTATTTCTCAAAATAGCGTGAATGAAGCTGAATGCAAATCCAGGTATGTTTTTGAACATTGTTAGAACAATGTTTAAATCTCAAAAAAGTCACTGTAGCAAAATATGTGTCTTTTAAGGTACTACTTTTAAATTAATGTGGATATTAATGATTTGGCAAAGGGATTGTGGGATATGAACAATTTACGGTAAACAGATTTAGACAGATTTAAATGCCTACTTCCTCTTTTTGCTGTGTGAAAATCTGGCTGTAAGGAATATGGATGATAATTTAATTTAATTTTTTTCTCTACAGAAATAGTATTTTATGAAATGTGAAATCCAATTCTCTTTGGTCATAGATGATGAATAATACAACAAAAGGTGCCGTATTGTTCAAGTACCGCCGGTTGCATCAACTGATGCCATTGCCCAAACGTTTTTCCTTTGACTGTTTTGTATTCTACTCCTTCTAACATCACCACACTGCTTCCTGTAGACCTTCTCCCACTACTGCTCCTGACACTCCAATTACATCTGCTTCAGTTACTGCTGTTGGACAATGTCAAACTCCTTAAAATCAAATCAAATCTATATATCTATGTCCCACCCATTTTTTCATGATGTAATTTCCCTTTGTTTGTACGCTGCTAAAATAAGCCACACTTGCATTTATGACAGAAGGAAATGGTCCGATCAAACAAAATAAATGCAATCATTGTGGCAATGTAGAAGCCGGGAAATAAGATTCCTCTGTTTTTATCTCTTTATACTGTGAGCCCTATTCCTCCTCAGTGTCCATGAGCACCCCGCTGCCCCCTCAGGACACTTGGGTCCCTGCATCTCCATTTGCATTCCCCTTTCTTCTCATGTCTCTAATGTGTTTTTCTGCTGCTGTCTTTGATCTCAGAGTAAGACGTGACGAACCTTGGCCCTTGTTGGTCACATTGTTTGTTGTTATGGTTTCGGGTCGGAAATGACCCCTGGACTTTGGCTTTTGACCTTTTACCTTTTTACCTCAGTCTTACCTCGCACAGAGCTAGTTCTTTTCATCTACAAAGATCTGATAGAGCAGAGGTCATGCAAAAACTGGAAACATGGAGTGGTTTGGGAGCACAATGACTGAGAAGAATCAAAACAAGCAAAGACTAGTGCATAGTAAAAAATACATTTTCTAATATATCATTTTTAGTTATAGAATAATATAGGATGCAAATATGGGATGTCATGTTTGGATCAGGATGCACCACCTGCAAATAACCACAGTTGTTGAAAGTACTCATGGTGTTGTACGACTTGAATATTTGGTTGTAATTTAAACTTTATGTTATTTTGGACTGTTGTGGCCACAGCAGCACAAAATAACAAAATATCCTGTTATTAGATAGAACTGATAGAACTAAAGAACCCTTTGTGTTATGGACCTCTAAGTTCATATTCCAGTGTTTTCTGGAATGTTAATTCTGTTGGATGTGTGAAATGAGTACTCTGAAGAGAATCTTACCTTTTCTCAACTCAAATCTAAATGCAATTGCAGAAAATTCACAATTTGATTTTTTTTTCTTAAATTGTGCAATTTTAGATGTGTCCATGAGTATATACATAGAACAATTTTAATATGATGTAAAAACAGACATACTGAAGCTATATACACCAGCAATTAAATGAATGCATATCTGATATCTGCACTTGCAGTTTGTAGCATTCACGTTTGAAAACTGATTCATTTGTGTCTGCTAATTCTGTATCCTTCCCTCCCATAAACTGTGTTCAACATAACCCTCTCCATCAAGAAGCTAAAGATGCTGCCAACAGTCTCAGCCTCCCTGGGTTTTGTCTGATCCCCAAATGTGCGCCGTGTCATGGCCCCTCTGTCTCTCTTCTGTTTTCCTGTTGTCTTTCATCCAACACAAGACATCAATCACACATTTCAAGCATTTCTCCGGAGATCCATGTTTCGAGCCAAGCACCGTTAGTTCTTGTTAGCAGCTTAATTGAACCACATATCAAAGTAATTGTGCCCTAGCTCCTCAACCTCTTTTCTCTCTTCCTCTCTTTGTTACCCCTCTGTCTTCTCTCCAACATTCAGCATCATACGCAAGCTCTCAGAGATGGATGACTCGCTGTTTCAATTACCAACAACTATTACAGGTTTTATCCATACATCTACTTGTGTTAAACCTCCAGGGCTTGAAGATGTTTTAGCACTTGTAACCCGACGTGCCTTGTTATCTGCAGTGCTGCATTAAAATTACCATAAGCATTTGGATGAGCATAAAAGTGTTAATGGCTGTGCTGTTTCCTGTGAATTGGAACGACCACATGCTTTGGGGACACGTTCTATCTGCAAAGATGTAATTCATATTTAAATGTTGTTTTGCTCCTTCTCTACCCAGTAATTGTGTTTGCACTTCCTGGTTGGTTTTAAAATGGGGAATTGCTGAAGCGTACTCTTGATAGAATTCTTGTAAACGCTAATTAGAAAAGGAGTCACATAGACATCCAAAAGACACATGCACAAATGAGGAAGGCCCGTAACAGGCTCCCTAGTTATTATTCACCAACATCCTGCAGCCTAATGGTGGGTGATGTTTGTTTTTGGCTAAAATATACGCTACACTGGCAAATAGGGCTTTTATTTATTTTAAATAGCACAAAGATGAAATATTTCTGTTGTCAAACATAAAACAACACAGCGTTTTCTTCTTTCCTATTTAAAATAAATATTTACAACTTGTATTGATCTCATACAAGTGGCATAAGGTTACAAGGGGTTTCTTGGTGTAAATATTGATTTTAGTTATTGAACTTGCACTAACAGGACAGTTTTTCGAGTGTTTGTTTTTTGGAACATTGTGGCTTCTCGTTATGCACAAACCTTAAATACGCTGGGAGTCTTTGTTGCCCCTGTCCACTTATGTTTGTTGTAAAAGTTCTAAGGAGTTTTGGGCTGAAGCCTCCCTTTTTCTGTATGAATAGGGTCTAAATGTGCAGGGTTGGTGTACTGAGGAGAGTAAAGGGTAGTTTATAATGGGCTCATAGCTGGAAAGGGGTCCTCCAAAGTTTGTTAAGGGGTAAAGATTGTTGGATGGTGTTTGAAGTGTCTGTCGTCTCCCCCTGCTGTCTCTGGGTGGAAAACCGGCCTTGCAGGATTGCCCGACCAGTAGAGAACTCTCGAAAGAAACCCGGTCTTGCTTATTTTTTTTTTTTATTTTTTTTGCTTGCTTGTTTGTTTTTTGGCAACGTTAAATGTGGTTATACTTCCCTATTTCAATTAAAAAAGAAAAAAATATATATACATTTTTGTGTCGGGTCAAAATGAGTCCATTGTGCGCTTTTTGCATCTAATTATACAGCGTTTTATTGTCTCTAAAGCAGAAAGTGCACTGTTAGTTTTTGTTGGCTTTATCGTGAAGGAAAAATGCTTATAAACTCATTGCTATGAATAATTGGAATACTCAGAGTACATTAGCTAAGTGAGCAACATATGTGGACTGCTGTAAAAAGTATTAAATTAACTCTGCTGTTTTAAGACAGAAAAACAGTCCCTTTAAGAGACTAAGAACAAAAGTGAGTCCAACAATCAGATCCCAAATTTACTGATCAATGGCATTGGATCAGTAAATTCTCATCAAAACATGCACATTCTTATTTTAGTTGTAATCCACCGCCTGTGTTCACTTGACAGTCTGTCCATGTCAGGGAAGTTAGCAGTGTGACCAGTTTGTGAAGAGCTGTCACACTGCAGCTCATCAGCCGTGCCCTCTCACACAGCCTCATTATGTTGTATGGCTGCACTCGCTCCTGGACAGTAAGAAACCTCTCTGTAATGGGAGCACTGCTGTGTGACTGTGAGCCAATGGCAAATGGTTAACATGGCTCACGGGTCAAGAAGGAAGCACGAGTCCTGTATGTCTAATGCTCCAGGGAGAACAAGAGCAAGTTCTGGTAGAGAGAAAAGGACTGGAAAAGTTTCTCTCCTACTAGGTGAAACTAATGACTTGGTATAGAAAGACAATGATTAGAACTTCACAAAATGCATCAAAAAAATGTAGAAAGACTTTCTTTTGTTGCTTGTCCCCATATATATTGTGATGTGTTATAGCAGTCCAAATGTGCTAAGATTTGAATTAAAAATGTTAAATCAACTTTTCATTCAGGGGTGCAAGAAAATGTTTTAACACAATGTTTTATATACTGGAAACCATTTGCTCTACCAATAATATGCAACAATAACAGTGGGGGGTTCTTGTTATGCATCTTCAAATTGTTCATTATATGGTGGTATATGCTACATAATTGCAAACCATTCTGTTACATTCTGTTGACAACACTGAACACATTGCCCAACTTTTTGTAATTGGGTTTGCAAAAGAAACTGAAACTGCACTGCTGCTTTGTTTAGGCCAAATTAAACTTGCACCAAAACTTTGTAACAGTGGGAAAGTTAGTTTTAATGGGAAGAAAGCTCTAGGGGTATTTGCCTTGTCTCTCTCTTTAAACATAGGTTGAAGAATGCAAACTGCTTGGTTGAGTTTTCTGAAAAAAGCCTTTATATTTTCAACTTTACAAAACATCTATAATATTGCATTTCGACTCAAACCAAGTGATCAAATTAAGTTGCCACAATTTGGATTGTCAAAAAACAAAATCCAGATACTAATCTTTTTATCAGAACTAGCAAGAACACATGGACATTTTAAATAAAGTTATGTTATTTTGTGTTGAAAGTATAGTGTTTTTGTTTAGTGAATATCCAGCCTTTTCCTTCAAAGGCGAGTATTGCGACAGTAGTACAGTTGAAGTTGTGGAGTTTTAATTTGTTGCAGTTGTAGAAGTTCAGTTGTAGTTGTATTGGCACTAGATGGAACAGTAACTGCTCTACTAAAAGTACAGGACTACAGAGTAGATGGAAGAAAAAAAAACATACAAATAATACACAACAAGCGTCACCATTCACCAAATAAAATAACAAATAAAACTCTTACCTTTTTACTCTAACAGTGACTTTTGTGTACTTCTACCTCCTCTATTGACTTTCCAAAGACATCTGTGTACATTCAGAATGTACAGTGTCCCTCCTTCAGTCAGAGTGATACATGAGGAGACAGTGTATGAAGTGACTGATGATAGCGACCTTTCAGTGCCGTGGTGCTATGTGTGTGTGTGAGTGTGTGTGAGCAATGGCCTTCATTTTATCAGCTTATCTTTGTGTTCCTTTCTTCCACATCCATCTCCACTTTTGACAGATGTAAATGAGATAATCATCCATAAGGCCTGCGACATTTCAGTCCAACTGCACGGCACAGAAGATAGAGAAGATTTACTTTGCATACATCCAAGTTATGGACATATTAAGTCTGTGTGTAAATGTGGACTTTTTTATTGCACTTAAATAATACATCTTTTGCCAAGGTGGAGCAGTAAACAGGTCTGGATAGTTACTGAAAAGTATTATTACTCTCAAGCCAAAACAAGTATTTGGGTGCTAGTGCTGTCACGATACTAAATTTCAAACTTGATTTCAGCACTAAGGAATGGGCTTGATACTCAATACAGATTTCAATACCACGATGATAATTTAAAAATGTTTTTATAATAATAATAATAGTAAGTTCTTTATGTTTCCATGAGGTCTTATACTAAACTGTTCAGGAAAGATCAAATTTAGTATTTGTAACGTGATTTTTTTATCAATACCGATTAATGCTCAAATGATTATTTTGATACCAATTTTAGTACAATTAGTACCTGCTTTTTGATACTTTTGACAACCCTATATAAAGTACATAAAAAACTGTATCTAACTACCATCACTACTTCTATCTGGACAGACTCAAAAGGACATAACTGCATTGAGGCAAATGAATGCATTAGAACGGTAATAACATGGCTGGGGACTTGGGAAATGATCAGCGATACATTGGATGTGCAAAGCCAGATATGAGATTGGACTCTTCTCCTGGGTTGGTGGTTAAATTAAAAGGGCCTGAAAAAGTGTTGAATCCTCTGCTGTGGTGGTGCTGGGGTGGAGGAGGGCTGCGTGAGCTGAACATCTGACCAGAGGAGATAGAGCAGCGTTTATAACCTGGTGGTTGAGTGCTGTTAGATTGGTGCTTCGTGGTGATGGGCATGACAGGGTCGAGGCTTGAGTGTGTGCGATGAGCAGTGTCGGTCCGGAGGTGACCCTTGTGCAGGTGAGGCAAGGAGTCTTCCAGTCCTAAGCCTTTACTACTACAACTCGAAAGATCCACTGCATGAATGAACACAGCTTTTAGGGAAGTGAATGTGACCAGCGCTTGATGTTATGATCTTTTATTTATTTTGTTCACATCAAAACTAAAGCTATTAAAAAATGAATATGTTTACCATGGGCCTATTTATCGGTTTTTGCTGCCCAACCACTTTTGTTAGTCCACAGGTTTTTGCAGAGAAGGTCAGTGTAATTAGCATGCCGTTAGTAATCACATGAAGGTCGAGAGCCTCATACAATTTTCAAATTACTTTTGCTTTTTTGTTTAATTGCTGGTTTCTCTTGCCTTCCAACAAAATGGAGGTTTGATTAGGATGGGCCCAATGCCTCCTGTTCCTTTGTAATGTGACCTTGCTAATCATAAAATTACTTCTTTTTTTATGCCGTCACATTCGCCCCCAGCAACTGCTTTTTTTACAATCTTGCTGCCAATTAACAAGTCAGTTAAGGTTTTATTAGTTCATTTGAGGTGATTTGGGTGTAATAAAATGTCTGACTAGCCCGAACTGTACAAGAAAGAACATACTGGGAGGTGAGGAAGTACTTCAGTAGAATACAGAAGTAGAATTTTAAAAGAATTAAGTATAATGTTATTACTAGCCATTCTGTCAAATGAGCCCTATTGTGCTTCTGTCTTCTATTTCTAATCTACAATACTCCTACGCGTTTCACAGCCAAAGAAAATAAAATTGCTGACCATAATTAGTAGATATCAGAGGGTGTAACATGGGGGGGTGAAGCCCTGGACTGAAAGGAGAATAAACATTACTCAAATATGCATAACAACTTCATGTGGTTTCATGATAAGAACCTTTTTATGTTATGGTTTAAAAAAAGGTTGATTTTGCATAATGTCTCCTTTAAGCTAAAACATGGCAATATTTGTACTGTTATACAATCAATATAAAGATATAAACAGTACTAGTGCTGCCACTGCTATAAAAACATAAACTTATTTTCTACTAATGACTCTACTAATAAACTACTAGGGATGCAAAGACATTTGTGAATTCACCAATTTAATTTACTAATTGAAAACTAATTTTCTGTCGGTAAAAAATCCACTTAAGATTTTATTCCCCTTCAAGGTGATGTTTTAGCAGGAATATTAATAATTGTCTTCTGCTTCCTTCTAACTGCAAATTAGCATATCGTTCTGATCACAATATAACTGTTCAGTGTTTGACCTTCCTCATATCTGTACTAGAGATCCTTGAATATTAAAATGACACACTGGCTTTCTCAAGATCGTTATGTACTCCTTGACTCTTTTATGAGCACACTTGTCAAGCAATAACTGTACTTACACTTAATCCCTAATCCTATGCCTTTTTAAATCAAGATCATGGTCAGAGTTCATGACTGTGTTTTACTTCCATCCGGAGAAGTAAGACTGTGCTAATGTTAGTGTTAAAAGTTAATCCATATTAGTGTATGTTTTCGAGGCATTTAACCAAGCAAGTCTGACCTTTGCATAAGCCGCAGCCAGTGTCTAAGGAAGGTTTACTTTATTAAATCAATACAATTTTAGAATAATATGAATAAAAATATGCTTATATGATTTTGTAGAAATCCATATCACCAGAGACACCATTCAGAAGCACCCCTGAATTATAAAATTACTTTGGTTGGTTTAACACATATTGTCTTGGTTTGGCCCTGGTTTGATTCAGGTTTTGAGCCGCTATGTGCTGGACCAATCACAGCGTTGCATCGTGGTTTGGCGTGGAGGGACAAACCTTAACAAACCTTAACAAACATGGAGACACCAACGGACGTACTCCAGATTGATAATGTGTAGAACTAAATTTAGAGTAATACACATATCAATTTTGCACGAGAGACAGGTTAGGAAGCTGTTCTGAGCTCATAAATACTGGACAAACCGGTTATCTCACACAGATGAGAGAACAGCCCCAGTCTGTGCAGTGATTGGCTTTCTGCAGCGACCCATGTTCACATGATCACTTTGTGCCAGAATGCTCCAGCATATGGTCTAAACAAGATGTAAGATTACTTCTGCTGTGAAGTGTTGTGCGTCAGTAGTGAGCACAGCACTTTTTTTTCTGGACACTGCATATTTTCACACCTAAAATAGTTTCTCCTCACACCTCATCGTTTACGTCTAAACGTAAACGTACATTGTTGTGTAAACAAGGCCATACTATGGACTAGGTTTAGGTCCAGTCTGAGTGTAACGGATTGAATCAGGTATGTGATCATGGCACTACCTCTGTTGCTAGATTTGATTATTTTTGTGATATGTTGTTGTTCATTGTTACAACTCTTACACCTGTATTTACTGGTAACCTTTGCCAAACCGTACCTGCTGCTGACCCTCTTCTTCTTCCCCGATTCTGCCGTGACATTTGCAGGCTTGAGTATAGATGGCTGACCCCTCCCAGTAGAGCCATGTGTCACTATGAAGTTGCATCCATCTGAGTGACTGGCCATGAAATGTCACAGGAGAGTACTGATGGATCGGTGGTTGAGGGTTAGAGCTCCGCAGACACCATCTTTCACTTCATGTAGTTAACCTGGGAGGCCTTAGCTTCACTGATCTGTGCCAGGCTCTCCAATCAATTGACTGCCAAGTTGAAAAAGACATCATCATTTATGGATACTCTATGGATCTTGTGTAAATTTTAGACATTTCTTTTATTGAAAAATAATTTGAGTCAAGGAGAATTGTTGGATTTGTAAATATATATTGTTTTCTCAAATAAAAGTGAAGCTTTTCTCAGCAACTTTTGACGTAGTTGTAGGTTCAATTCTGGATTAGTAACAAAAATATAACTGTAATAAATATAATAAGTATTAAAAATGGTAAACGGTCGCATTTTCCGTAGCGTTATTCTACCTAGGAACTTTCGGATCAGAATGAGCACTCTACCAACCGACCTTCTTTCATCCAAACTGATATGGAAATGACATGAAGAGTATCAGGCGACCAAACATTTACATTTTGAGATGCCATTTAACCCAAAGCATACTGTGAATGGTGGTGGAAGCGGGATCAATTGGAGACAACCGTTATTATGACTAAAAACACTTGTGAACTGACAGCAACATCCATAATAATCCACATGTGCTGTCCATGGTGCTGAACTCAACCAACTTTAATAAACTGAACTGTCTTTCTTTCCCTTTTGTTTCATCATTTGGTATGTACAATACATGTCCAAATGCTTGGGCACACCTTTACCTTGCACATGCAGATATTAAAACCAAACAATCACTATTTAAACAGACCCTCCCTCATTTGTGTATCTGTTCCCCAGAGTATTTGCCCAGTGCATGTGATTGTGGTCATTTAAGCAGCACCTGAAAAGAAACAAGGGAAAATTGCTAAGAAATCTCAAGAGACTTCTGTTAATGGAGATCCACTGCTCCACACTTAATACTGAATTTCTCGTATATCCCTTACACTTGCTATGCTGGAAGTCAAGACCATGTACAACACAGCCGTATACAAGCCAGAGGTGAAAGCAGTCAAGTAAGAGCATGTTCCTCTAAATCGTTAATGAACTGATTAAATAATTAAACAAGTGAAGGTAAAAGGACAATAAATAATAATATTGGCATTGGTTTCTACTTTTCAATTTAATTATTTTTTCTATATCCCAAATTCACTACAGCAGTCAGAAACAAACAAAGGAACTATTAAAATGTAACCTTTTTTATATGTGTAGACCAAAAACATCTGAAGAAGTGACATATGACAGCTCTATTACAGGTGTGGAACCTTTATCGCTGTTGTAGCTTCACAAACCCTCTGGTCACAGTCTCTCCCGCTAACTCCACTGCTCTTTACGTCTCTTCGTCTGGAACACACAGATATGGTCATCATGCTAGTCATTAAAAGTGGTTGTACTTTTGACTAACATCTAATCATTACAAACGTAAACATAGCGTAAGCTACAACCAATGATTTGATGCTAAAAGCTAGTTGTTTTTCATGCTGCACATGTGCAGTTCGTGCTCAGACGCACAAGCATCAGACATCTGTGGTTGTTTTATTCAGTCCTTCATTACTGTATGACCCTGGCATGGTCCTCTGTACACATGCGCAACATGCTGTTCTCCTTCGTGGTTGTAAAAGCTCATGTCAGAGAGCAGAGTGTGGTTGGGCCTCAGTATTACAGGGTAAGAGAGCGCGCTGGGCGCCATGTGGGGAGCACGCTTCTCTGATCTGCAGCACTGCTCAGCGGCCTGTAGATGCCACTAAAACACACCGTGACTTCCAGCCAAACTTCAGCGGACAATGAAAGTGACGGGAAAATGGGCTTATGTGGATAATTTTAGTTATCCACATAATGTAATTATAGTTTTGACACGCAGTGGTTTTAGATTTTATTGGTCAATCACTGCTTGCCTTGCTTGGCCTAACCACACAACACGCCAGAAACACTCACAATAGAGAGATGGAGGGATAGGGAGAGGGTCATCCAGCTAGGTGAGGGAAGGGGAGCAGCCAGGCATTTGTTCTTTGGCGAGGCAGCTGTGTGTAAAGCTCTCTGAATTACTTTGTATACAGATTTTGCTCTACAAATAAACATTCCTAGCCTTGAAACACTTGTAGTGGGATAGAGGGACTTGTGAATAGCAGTGAACAGACATCAGGGTTAGGGGTTAGGTGAACTGAATATTATTTATAGTGATATTGTTCAAGTTACCATATTTCCTCCAGCAGCTGCTCCTATAGGGCAACATAACTAAAACTCTGGGTTTTAGTTAAGCTTTTCTATAAGATCAGCATTTGCTATAACATTTAAGAAAAATATTAAAATAATGTACAAAAACACTGCTTCTAATTCTGCTGCTTCTCTCACCTACTCATCTCACCTCATCACATGTGCTATAGACATTAAGTTTGACTTACTGCAGTGAGTACTGATGTTACAATTACTAAACCTTTTGATTTACTATGGTTATTATTTTTTGTAAGAGTAAAGCCAGGTAAAGAAATGCATCATGATGTGATTAATCAACTAAAGGGAGATATCTCAATTATCTGACCATGGCGTACAGCCCTTCCACCTGTTCTTTCAGTTGTTTCGGCAGGTGTTTATGGGGTCTGCACTGCAAAAAGGGATTATCTAATTTAGTTAAATTTACTTGAATTAAGCAAATTAATCTTAAAAGTCCAATTTTAAGATTTTTTCACTTGACAAGTCATCAAGTTAAGTAAACTTGATGAGTAAAATAATCTTATTCCACTGGCAGATAATTTCACTTAAATTAGGGTAAAAAGGTCTTATTTTTAGTTTATTTTTCTTATTTTTTGATAGGCCTTTTTTGCAGTGTGACCTGACATGTTCTGACCTCTTCATCTCCTCCGTGTGTCTGTCATCTCTCTCTTCTCTCTCCCTCCTAAAGCCATCCATCAGAGTGTTCAATACTCCATCTATGCTCCTGTGCTTTGATAACACCACCCACAGAGAACGGGGCTGTTTTGAAGGACTGGCACAACCATGACCACAGACTGACCCGAGTTTGTCAATGTTTGTGTGGGGTTTAAGGTATATGTGCATGGATGTATTTATTGATTTATAATTCCATACTTTTCAGTAGGGAACAGACAAAAGCTTGGATATTGTGAAATCTTTACGGCCAGTTTCCTCTCAAAGATGTTATCAAGGATGTTTTTCTCCAACTTTATTTCCAGATTGCCTTTATTACACAGTTCATGCTCCATCTGTTTTCCTGTTTACAATGACTAACTGTGTAGTGCATGATATTATAAAATATTTTCACCACGGATTTTATTTTCATGTGTTTCTGTTGCAAAATTTTTGTGTTCCATGGCTCTTTTATTTACTTTTTATAGTGTTTTTGCCAATGCATCTCTATGGACATTTGGCTCATCTGGGTGATCTATAAAAAGACGAAACTCTGAACTTCGCCTGTGCTTTTAGAGACGACACAGAAGGAGATTTTAGCCCAGTGAGCAGTGAGCAAGTCAGAGGGAGTTTTTGTAAGTTTATGTCTTTTCTGTAGGTACTTTTAGCAAAAATTCCATGTGCAGTTTTATGAGACCCCTGGAAGTTTTTGAATTTTTTAAAGATGATGAACTTCCCATCACTCTTAAACTTGTGTACATTATTTGGCCATTCTTCAGTGCATCTTATTACTTGTGCCACTTCAGCATTTGGCTTCATTTTTTAACAATCTAAGCTGAGTTTGGATCTTGGCAGGAGGGACAGGACTGACAGCAGAACATGCTTACCACAGACTCACAAACTCACCACTCTAGGACAATCTCTCCTGATGTGTGTGGGCCCAGTTTTATCTCTGTGACATGTATAATGGCCCTGAGATGGTATCAGCACAGACAGGACAGCTTGACTAAATGGGAGCTGCAAATTGAGTATGGTATAAGAAGGAAGAAAGGCCTCTATCAAGTCATCTGAGAAGAGCCCATTACAGAAGACTTGCAGATGAATATGATTAGCTGTTCATTTCTACTAATGGGAACACTGTCTGCATAGGGAGGAGATGAAATGTTTGTAGTGATATGGCTTTTGTACCACTGATGGGATAGTTATTGCCTAATTTGGGTAAAAGGGCCATTATAGTTCACAGAGGAAGGGCGGATGGATGCTGGCTGTAAGTATACTCTTGGTTACGGATGCGGGTGTCTCTGTGAGCGGGCAATAGGCTCCATGTAAAAAGCACTTCTCACTAAGTAGTTTGGCATTTTTGTGCCCAAACCAGACAAATGAGTTTGAAAGGTTTTATGGATGTTTTAGCATAATAAACTAAAGAGGTTTTTATTATGGTTCATGTTGTGTCGCCATTTTGTGTTTTGAGAGCTCCAAAAAAAACTGCTGATGGTGTTTCATTAGATATTAAAAGCACGGGCTAAAGCTAGTCTTTGTTGCTTATTATTGTCACTTATGGAGAACCTACAGGGTATTTTTACATTATAAAATAATGGGCAAGAACAAAGCTTTAGTTTAATCACTGCATTTATTGTCAATCCCCAGCAACATTTTTTTCTAAAGGCAGCAACAAGCCTGTACCTTAAAGCTTATTTGAGCAAGTGTGTCTGGAAATAGATGAAGTGTCTTACATTAATGATGAACGCATCAGTTCATAAAACAGAAACGCAATGTTTTGCCTGAAGCATTCTAAATGTGAGCATGCATGTGCATGACAGCCAGTCACTGCATACATGCATTTGGCTCCGACATTATACAGTATTATTCGTTCTGCCCTGGCGGCTCTATAGGGTCTGAGGAGGCTGTCAGTACACCCAAACATGTCTTCTGTTTATATGAGCATGGTGTGTGTGTATGGGCTCTGATCTCCAGCTCTGGACTAGTGTTTTTGAGCAGAAGTCCCAGACAGAGGCAGAATGTTTGTTTCATACAAGTTTGAGCTGCGGCTCAGCTTTGGTAAAGTGAACTCCTCTCTTGTGTCACACTGTTTCCTGTAAAATGCAGTGAGCTGTCAGTTTGTTATGAATCTAACTCTGCAATGGTTACTCAAAAGTATGCTCATACAAGAATGTGTCCATGAATTTTTTGGCTTTTGGATTTTGGCTTATGCAGTCATTGGCCGATAATGTCCATAGGAAGCAGCAGTGCACTCACAGAGAAATTTAAAGGGCTTGTGCTGTTGGCCTTTATAAAGCCAGGAAATAACATTTAATTAAATATCACAAAACATTCACAATACATATTACGTATTATATGAATTAAATTTGAGATATGTGTTTCATGTTGCAGAGGCAGATTAGAAGCAATTTATCTAACTTACAGTATGGACAATAACACAGTTTTGTTACTCAAAAAACTGAAACAAATTACCCAGCATTCATACCCACAAATGAGATGAAAGGCCCCTTGGTTATTACAATTGCTTTACTAAAACAATTCTTATTTATTTATACTAAATTTGCATTATTCTTTCTTGGAAGCTGAAGTTGGAGGAGGTGTCTCGAGAGGAAACTCTGGGCATCCCAGACTGCTTCCTCCACGACCCAAGATAACGACCCAGATAAGCGGAAGAAATTTGATGGATGAATGATTTTTAAATTTTTTTTATCATAGTTGTTTCCCCCTGTGAAGTCTTCTGAGGACAAAACATAATTACGTTTTCTTTGTTCTGAGTCTTAGATGAGATTGCATTTGAACCTGCAAATATTTCAGCTGAATTTTGTAATGACTTTGGGCAAACATTTCACTTCCACTGTGTGTGTGTGGTTTCCTCTAAAAGGAAATGGTATATGATGTTTAACTTGGTTTTGCTGATATGTTTTGTCAGCGGTTTTAATGGAATGGCTATTCTCATCTTATTCTGATGAACTTGAAAGAAATGTGAGGTGTGAACTGGAAACAAGTGTTTGATGATTTCCTACAGATCAATGACATACAGTACATCTGTTGTCTAAAGGTGGATTGTTATTGCTGTACCTGGAATGTTCCACAGCATGGCATTAAAGTTAAAGCCTCAGTGCACCTTGAAATATAATACACAGTTCTGTTTTTTTTTTTTTTTTTTTTTTTTTAAGTGTTATTTTGCTAAATGCAGCACTCTTTTCTGTTGCAGGTATGGAGACATGGTTCCCAAGACAATCGCAGGAAAGATTTTTGGCTCGATCTGCTCCTTGAGTGGGGTGCTGGTAATTGCCCTACCTGTTCCTGTCATCGTGTCCAACTTTAGCCGCATTTACCACCAAAATCAGAGAGCAGACAAGCGGCGGGCGCAGAAGGTACAGGTGAACAAAGTTTGATTTCTCTTCAATCAATGAGAATGAGGACCTGCTCCACTCCACGGCCAGACTCAGGTCTTAACATGAAAAACATCACACATCCTCCTGCAGGCACAAAGTTATAGAGATAGATGTAAGAGAGACAGATGAAGTTCTAGTTTTTGTTGTAGTAATGAGTTTTTTTGAACTTGATAAATGTTCAAGAGTAGTTTTATCTCATCATTACTACTAACGGTTATTCAATTCTTTGTTCCTCACTTCACATTACTCACCTATTTATTTGTTGTGTCTTGCCTTAATTTTGTTTTCTACAGGTATAATTTATTTTCCCTATATTTTAATTATTTGATTGTAGAACGTATATGTAATATTATTAGGGTGACCACCTCAGACTGTGGTAAAAGTGGGACAAGACACTTCTTGAAAACTGCATGATTTTCAATGTTGATATCCCCGAAAACACACTTCGAGAGTTTGGAACATCAATAGGGCACATCGTACTAAAACCCAAAAAGAAGGACACACAAAAGGTTTGTTTGTTTTTGCGAGGACTATTTACATGATCTTGTTTTCTGTGCAAATCTCAGTATTTTACATCATTCATGCAGCAGTGAAAAGACAAGGCTTTTCCCAAATAAGTGGGATGAGAGGCTTAAATGGCTGTGCAGGTAAATCAAAAGAGGGACAGGCGGTCACCCCTAATTTTGGCGTATAAAGTATCACAGTACATCAAAACATTGATATTTTGTCATACCCCTATTGTCTACTGCTCTAAAATGATGTTATTTTCGTTTATTTTTACCTAAAATGACCTGGTGTTGTTTTCTTGTCAGCCTTTAAGAAGTATGGTGTCTGCCCACAGAAAGTTAGCTGTTTATGCTCACAAAGTGGTCATAAATCATTCTGTGTGAACCACTGAAGCTTTTGCCTCTTTCTGGCCTCCCCTGAGCTAATGCTGTAAATGAGCTAGCACAAAGGAGACACTGAGGTGACATCACATCCTTATTAGAGCTATATAATATAATGACACCTTTATGTAACAACTCTGACCTAAGCTTTTTGGAAAAAAAATTCATAAGTTGTTTGACAGTGTTTCCCCGTAGTTTCAGAAATAGATTCCACTCCAGAATACTGATCTTAATGCTCTAAAAATTGAATAAAATATTTACTTTGTTACATTGTTCAAATTGAAAATTGGGCCGTGCTATAGGAGCAGGTAGAAATGAAATGGACAAGTTTTAAACAGTGAAATAACGAAGTATGTATTTAAACATTTCTAATTCATTCCTTGCTCTCACAAACCTTTCACCTTCACTAGTAAATACGTGCAAGGATTTTTTTGTCCACTAGCACAGCCATAGAACAGTATTTTCAGACATAAAACTGCAGCAGGGGTATTATCCCTGCACAATCAATCAGCGCTAATCCCAGAGCATCATATAGTGACTCAGATGGCTCTTGTTTGTTTGAAAGGATAAAATGTTTAATAATTAGATGAAGACAACGTCTAGACGTCTGATTTTTTTTCACAAAGTTCTGCTTTTACAGTACACTTTCTGAGGAGGAAAAAAAATGTATCCCAGCTTAAAGTTCTTGGTTAAACCAAGACACCATGCCTGTTCATGGCACTCTAGGAATCCCATCTTAAAAACTAAATATTAACTTACAGCAGAACTAAGTAACTTTAGAGACAGAGCTCCCCCTACAGGTCTGTTGTGTAAATACAGCGCCAGTAAAAAGACACCAAAAGCTTTTTTTTTTTTTTTCACCTTCCCTTTTTTACTGAAATAAGGAAGTACAATCACAGACAAAAACATTTCATGTCGCCAAAGATAAAAAAGAGAGCCAGGGTTTCTCAGGAAAGTTGTCTTTGGGTCAGCTTCAGTAAAGTTGCAAGGCTGGTTTTCCGTGCAGAGACAACAGGTGGAGACGACCTAATGCATTCCAAGCTAATTATTGTCTGCGATGAGTTAATGTGCTTTTCTTTACTTTCTGAGCCCAGAGCAAGTTTTGCTGTTGCGGTAAAGTTAACAAACATTAGCGTGCTAACAAGAAACAGGAGAATAAAAGAAAAGTCCAAGGGAAGAAAAGAAGTAAACCAAATGCACACTTATATCTATAATGTGCACATCCATATTCATCACATCACCTCTGTTCCTGTTTACTTATTGCATTTTGCTTGCTGCATTTTCTCTGAGCACATCTCCGTCTCTCCAGTGTGATTACTCTCATCCATCTTTGCACACGCTCTGGTTAACGCAAATGTGTTTAACGTCCCGCACTTCAGCCATGGCCCGACCGCTGCCCAGCCTTAACTAACCATGACCCTGGCTGTCGAGGAAGACTCTGGAGTGTTGTGGAGAAGAGGAGCGCTGAGTTTTTAAGTAGAGTTTCTGAAAAGAGATCAGAGAGAATGAGATGAATGCTGTGCTGTGGTAAAAGAAGATGTGGTGGCGTTGAGGGAAGCTGGAGGAACGCTGGAGGCCATGTGTGTCCTAATGTTGTTCTCTCCTGAAATAGCTGTTCAACAGATGAGGTGCTGGCCCCAAGGAAGGTGTGTCTGTCCATATGGCTGTGTACAAACAGGCCTCTTGGAGTCGTGATTTAAATGTAATTGGAAAGAAGAAATATTGACAACACAGTAATTTTTCTAACTTTATTTCAGAACCGTTTGGAATGTATAAATGTTATGTTTCCCAGGACCAAAATATTGCATTATTTTCTGCAATGGCATGGTATATAAAAAAACTACATAGACTATGATGCTCTGATCCATTTCTGTGCAGTCAATTGCCATCATAAAAATATTGCACATATAAATCACTAATGAAAGCACCAGGGGCATGTCAGGGCATTTTTAGAAACAATAACACTTATACATTTATACGTACACTCTTAATAGCTTTTCATAATTACCGTTATGTGAAGTAGAAACTGCAGGTGATGTTTGCGGTTGCGTGAAGAACTCAAGTTTTTAGTCAGGTAAAAGTATTGAAGTACCAGTTGAACATTTTACTTTTAGAGTTAAAAAAATGTTAACTGTATTTCACATAACTATTAAAGTGCCAAATGTAGTGATCTTGACAAAGAATTTTGCTTTTGCTTTCAAAGGAAGCGCCTGAATTGATTACTTAATTTACAATTACAATTTACAATTTAATTAAATGAACAACAGAAGACTAAATATTTCACTTAAGTACAGCATTGTAACTTTTTTGCTTTGTTACTTTCCATCATATCATCACACTGTAAGAATTACATACCTCAATTAATCTTTGCTGTCTGCTGTGATATTTAATGCCTCATCCATGCCATCATTTCCCAATCCGGCCATATCCTTCAGTCTGCCATTACTGTTCACTACCATAACCTGTAATGGTCTTAATGCTCCATAGCCTTAAAGACATATGACCCTCCAAACCATTAACATGACCATTAAACAAGTTCTGTCTTAGGTTACAACATCATTTATTCTGCATTGCCTACCAGCCCATGGGCATAATTCACCGGCAATCCATTGTTCCCTGGATCATTTCTTAGAATAAGGCAGAAATAGCCGTTGAAGATTGCTTTTCACAGCTGTGACAACAATGACGGTTGGAACAGGCAGGAGAGAAACCACAGTGTTAGGTTTGTAGTTCTTTCTATTCCACTCAGTTTTCCATTCATTTTGCTCTCTTCAGTTCTCCACACCCCCATCAACATCCATCTTCATATAGGTCTAATTGGTAGCTGTTCTGGGGCCCCATTACAATTAGCCACCCATCTGGGCGGTGCAGTGGAGACGAACCTGATCGGCCATAGAGCACAAAGGAGAGATGCAAGAGTTGCGCCACCAATTGCAGTGTTTAGTGAAAAAGACGCCACAGATCACAACTCCACTGTCTCCCTATAGACTGTCTGCACCACTTGTCTTCTGTGATTGGAGGCATTTTTGTGAGGTTATTCCTTTCTAAAACGCTTGTAGAGTAACAATGGGGTGGTGGTTGGCTCTCCATGGAATTTACCTACTGTAGCTGCCCTGTTTTCTATTGCAACACAATATTATAGGTCAGTGTTGGTTAATAGAGATGGAGGTATGTGGAGTTAATATTGTTATGTGCAGATTTTGGACATAATATTGTGAAACTAAGTAGTGAATCAACTATTTGTGGATCTTCCTTTTTGATACTTGTGAAATTAAAGGGTATATGTGTGGTTTGACTGCATAATTGCATCACTATGGCGACCCAGCGGCCTGCTCATTCACGCTGCGTGCATGCTCGTATTGAATTTTTTATGGAAATAATATAGTAATTCAGTAACGTAGTAATTCAGTAGCAGTGGCTTTTATGGTTTTGCATGGACATCAATATTTAGTCAAAAACTATGAAGAAAAACACTTCTTATACAAACTGCGTTGCAAAATTTGCATATTACATATACATAATGGCTATCCCATTTTGGAGTCAAATTAGAAAAGCCTTGACCTTACATGTTTTATTTTTTGTTTAAATAATGGCCTGTGTATGACCCTGATTGTGCAAACTTAATGGACTACACTGTTCTTCACAAATGTGTCCTGTTATCAGTACTATTGTTATATTTGAATGAGTGCTGTATAGCTCTACAGATGAGTAACGCACTCACAACACAGCACATTAATAGAGACGCTTACAACAACAGAGCACTGATCACACAGATGCATTTAAAATAAAGCCTCAGGTGCCACAAATAAAAACAGTGGTGTGTTTACAACAGCCACGCTAAAACTCACCTCTCGCTCCCAGATGCAAACTATGATAGCAACATGTACTTTCATTCACTCGTCTGTCTGCCTAAAAAAATGTTTTAAATGGTTGACTAAGACACCATTAACTGATTAATCAATTAAACGATAGCAGCCCTAGACCCCGTCCCTCTTTCCGCTTTGTTTTATCGTGGGCAGTGTATTGCTTTAAAATCCTGTCTTGTGAAAATAAAAAAAACTGCAAAAGTTTCACCGCATCTGCGATGACAAGTTTCTGTGATAAACAACTAAACACTTCCTGTGGTGCTTTCAACATAAAAGCTCCAGCATTAACCATCTGCTGAAAGGGCCTTAATGTGAAAAGAAGGAATGAGGCAATGCAGTAATTCTGCACAAACAACAGATGGCTGGAGAGAACAACTGAGGGTTCGGCCGACTATAGAAAAATATAACATCATCTCAGTTGTAACTTGTATCCTCTGTAGCTACAGAGAACACATGAACTCTAAAATAAAATTGAGGCAACCGGCTTAATAGAGGCAGTCGAAGTATGGCAGTCAACTCATCGGAATAAATGTAGATTCATGTCTTTAAAAAGAGGTAAAACATGTATAAATAAGTTAAAAAGAGGTGGAATTATTAAATATACATGTTTTAAAAAAGTTTAGCCCCCTATAATTAGAATCAATACAGGAAACTGCCTCTGTTCCAAGAGTTTGACATCCACATACAATCTGTAAACGCATTGTAGCTGTTCCCAACCCTCACTAACAATTACAACAGAAATATCAGTCTTTAGTTTTTGAGACTAATATGACAATTGTTGTGTGATTCTTTTACACTATAATTGTGACGTAGTTTGTTACAAGTTCAAAATCACATCCTACACTGCATTGCTTATTTTACTTTTAGGGGGGGTTGTGCTTGTTTCAGCACTGTGCAACAATATGAAGTAATGTTAAAGCTGTAGGGTTATCAAGTATAAAAGTATAAAAAGATACTAATTGATGCTAAAACTAGTATCAAAACTATATACTAATCTGAGCAGGTATTAATATTATACTTTTACCTTTATGAACAGTTTCAGAAGGATCTTGAGCTTTATCAGAACTAGTTTAAGAACTCATTTTTGTGAGTGTTCTATTGAAATCGTGTTTGGCCTATTCCTTATTCCTTAAGTCTATAATCCTATAACTCA
The DNA here is from genome assembly GCA_019453435.1 of Rhinogobius similis. Taxonomy (NCBI): domain Eukaryota; kingdom Metazoa; phylum Chordata; class Actinopteri; order Gobiiformes; family Gobiidae; genus Rhinogobius; species Rhinogobius similis. Next base: position 17,807,617 of record CM033624.1, on the reverse strand, counting down.
TCCTGGCACGCATATCTTTACCTTCTTCATGATTTATGCGAGATTATTTTCACATTATACTGTATCGTAGTAAACTGAACAGAGAATTACTCTTGTGTGTCAATATATGAAGGAGACCAGATGTTTTTTACAGTGAGGGGCCGCTCCTCAGATCTAAATGCAATATTCCTCTTCATCTCCCCTCGTCCTGTTTCCAAGCTGCACTTTAAGAAAATCACCCTTTTAAGATTAAGTCTATTGAATCCACGCCAGCATTTTTTTTACCACCACACCCCGCCAGTGCTGGGGCTTAAACTGGCAGAACCTGAGCCAAAATTATTTAAGAAATAATAAAATAAATTCTACACTTCTACTCAGCTCTCAAACCTCTCAATCTCTTGATCTATAAGCGAGTCTGTATAGAAGTTAAATTTTCAAATGCAAGTTTAATAACAAATCATAGCACCTGCTCCAGCTTCTCTGATTTGGCTGAGAGAAAAAGTGGAGCAATCGAGTTTTGAGACCAGATTAGGTTGTGCCTCAGGCTTGCCTCCCAACCACACGACCATCTGATGAGGAAGCAAGCTCACAAACACACACAAACAACACACACAGCCTGATACACACAGTAGATTTTGTTTCCAGCTGCCACTCTTCTCCCACTCTTGCTTTTATACGTGTTGACATTTCCGCCATGAGGAGAAAAACGAAGTCAGTTTCTCCAAAGGTATAGTGCGCTCACAAATAGACAAGGTTTTAGGGGAGAGAGCTGCGATAAAACGGACTTGTGCTAAATCCATTTGGGAGTTGGTGAAGCCGGGATGCTCTGGACAGCGGCGAGAATTGATTTGGGGAAAGAGCAAGTCCACAGCTCAAAGACAGCTTAACCTCAAAATAACAGAAAATACCTGAGCTAAACTTGGATTATATCCTTTTTAGGAGTGTGATGGTGTCGCCATTCACAATTGTCAGCCTCAGTTGCGACTCTACATCAACACCTCCTCATCACTTTTGCAGTTGAAGAGTTCAGACACCTTTGTTTGTTGTTTAGAAGTACAAGAAAGTACATTTTTCCTGAACTTTTGACTTTTGACTTGACTTTTGAGACTCTAGATAAAATGTTTCACTGGATAAATTTGTAAAGACTTTTCATCATTTGTGTGTTCGTAAGTAAGAATGTAGAGACTACTTTTTCCGCAATGGAAGATCACCTCTCTTTTTTATTTTTCAAACTGTTAATTGTATACTACAGACAACAAAAATTAATCACAGAAACGTATCATGTACAGTCCACTAATATAACTGTGCACACAAACAGTCGGCTGTTTAGCGAAGGGTGTAATTTTAGCTTGATCTTGTCGTCTCGCCCTTTGTGCCTCTTTATTAAACTCTACAATTTCTTCCTCTGTTCTATGTAATTACTATACACCAGAGTGTAAAATTGTTTTGTAAATAAGGTACAACGAGATCTGTACCAAGCTTCAATGAAAAATCCCCCTAAATACATTAGACACAACAGGGAACCATCATAATCACCTAAAATATTAGACTTACTTTTTAATCCCACTGGTTATGCAATAAAAAGTCAATATCTCTAGAAAGGTAAAGTGTGATAGTAATTGGAAATGGGAAAACACAGCGTTTCTGGTTATAACAGCATGTTTTTCAGAGTAGTTCATAAATAATGTTATGATATGTTTAATAATGTTTAAGCAAGGCACTTTTGTTTGTAAAGCGCAATTCATACATAAGGCAATTCAAAGTGCTTTACATAAGGAAAATATGTATTAAAGTCATAATACAAACAGACAAAAACATGAATAATCATGTGATGCATACTCATAGAGAAGAGTACATATAAAATCCTTTCAGTCATATGCACTGTTTTTAGCCTAGATTTGAATATTGTCAGAAAAAAAACTTGCTCACTTCTTCAGGAAGACTGTTCCAGATTTTAGCTGCATTTATTTATGTAAAGGTAAACAACCCGCTGTTCAAAAAGTGTTGTTTTTTTCCACCGTACCAAATGCAAATGAGATAACATCTTGACTTGAGGCAAATAACTTTTTTTTTTGTCAAGGTCAGGTTCATGTACAGCTGTAAACAACTTAAACTAAATAATCCAATAATCATTATAATAACAAAAACAACAACAACAAATCCATTAGCATCAACATATTGAGCGAATGTGCTGCACGTTATGTTGCATTTACTGCGTACAGTTGCTGTTGCCATGTAACCTCCACAAACCCAGCGCCTTAATCAAATGCCCCACGCTCTTCTTCCCTTTGACTCGTCTGCACTCCGGATGATGCTTCAGCAAGAATCCCGGCCCAATCTCTCTCCCTGAAAGCAGAGATGGGCCTTCGACACCGGCCCCTTGGTCCCAGAGGCACGGGGGAATCTATCAGAGAGCCCTGCACAAGTAGATTGAACGTAACAGGACATGTTCTTATAGCATTCCCTCCATTACCAGCAGCAGCACCACAACAGCCTCCGTTTGCATGGTGACCCCAGAGACAGGACGCTATTGGCTAGTACTTTGTGCCAGAACACAAAGTAGGGTTATCCCAAAGGCCTGTGGGACTGCTGCGCCAGCATATAACCGTGCATAGGAGTCAGAGGAAGCAAACTTGTCAAGGGCAATGAAAAGTGAGCAGGAACAACCTGGAAAAATAGACACTTGCAAATTTTATGAGACCGGAAAACAATGTGCAGTGATCCCTTAATCTTCTTTAAATAAAATACAGCAGTTCTATTCCGTATCTAGCAATGAATTAGCAGATTTTTAAAGAGTTCAGAGTTTGATTATGAGCCTTTTGTTCAATGTGCATTACTGGCTTGTCAGTGTTTTTATCTCCTCTGCCTCGCTCACAGCTTGAGCTACACGCAGGTCTACAAACGTTATCATGCTTTAAATGAAAACGAGTGAGAGATGAGGACACATTACCATACATTTTCATAATCTCAGCCATGTGTATTGAGTCTCTATGTGGATAGGTATTATGTTATATACGGAGCAAAATTCTGCTATGGAAATATAGTTGAGATATGCAAACAAGAGCCACATGCTTAATTAACCCCGCTGCAGTATATATGCACCCGGCTTAAGAGTGCTCTGTAGCCATACTTCACTTTAGATTTAACTTAATTGGATTCCAGTTTTGTTCTATTTTTTAGAGTCTAGGCTCACCAAAGCAAAGCACATAAGGACTTGTACACTGATGATGCTTTTTTGACAAGGAACTTGGTTAGAAATGGTAAAAGATGTGCTGACGGCCGTGTGGCCGAGTGGTTAAGGCGGCAGCGCATATTGCTGCATGTCCTCCCTTCTCTCTCCCCATTTCACGCTAACACTTTCTTGTTTAATAAAGCCTTTTTTTTTATGTAAAAGATATCAACTTCACTGAACCTTTAACATTGTCACAACAATGTTTTTTCATCATTAGTTTGCTGAAACTTGTATTTTCATTGATTCCTGCATGTTTGAGTAATGTTCCTGTTTTCACATACCCCTATCCTTACCCACATCTCTACTTAATTGCTATTATTTGAAAAATGAAGGCTCAGTGAGATAGAGAGTTCTAAAATTCCACATTTAAATGACAATCTCCTGCTTGTTATGGTGAAGTACCACTGTGAAACTGCAGGGCTTATCACATCTGCAGTTCAGGAAATCAATGAACTTGTTTCTAAATCATTTTAGATTAATATTGCAGTTTGTAATGAACAAAATGTAAAATCACCATTCAAGTACCCGGTCAAAAATTATGTTTCCTTTAAAGCATACAGTCATGTGATTGACAGGGGTTAGGGGTTAGGAAAAATAAACTTAAAGAACAGAGTAAGTTTTCAAAAGGCCAAATGGTGATGTCTAAGTGAGTATCTCAGACACTGAAACTCTTATAATGGAAACATAATGATTTTTTTGAGTTGTTAACCATGTTCTAACAATCTTCCACCATCAAAAACATACCTGGAGTTGCATTCAGCTGCATATACGCTTTTTACTGATCAGAAAATCCTCTCCTCTCCGACCATCAAAATCACTCCCTGCTGATCTCAATGACATTTTTTATGATTTTAGACATCACTCATCTGAGAATGCTCTGCTGTTTTAAGTCCTTACTCAGAACAAGTCTCGCCAGACTTGTTGACTGAGTATATCTGCCATCTAAACACGATCACTACTACTAGCCTGATCATCACATGTCACGCAGTCCCTAGTATGAACAGAACTAAATTGTGTAAGCACTAGGCGCCATCTACTGGCTGCATACACTGAGTAAGTGCAGGAGCAAACAGTAGAGAAACACTTTCATGTAAGTCCATATTAAACTTTTTTTTGTTTCAAAACATGAGATGGCAAATTTAAGGTACTCAAGAGCATGTTTAGAGGCTAATAACAATACAAAAACTGCATAATATTTTCCTTTAAGCAGTTCCTCTCTTCTTCACTATCAAATGTGCTCCAAGAAAGAAAAAAAATGCTCAACCAGTGGCTGTAACCAAAACTCTAGCACCAAAAAGGTTGCTTGACTTGTTGTGTGATATTGCTATACAAAAAAATACGGCAATAATATTCATGATAATATTGAAGCATGAAAATCCGAGTAAACATGAATCATAAATTGTTTTATTTAAGATTGTCACTTTATGCTGATTTCCTGTGAGTGTATGTGAAATTTAGTATGTTATTGTTGTACTGTGTGCTGCTGCCTCTTGGCCAGGACATTCTTGTAAGAGATTTTTTATCCTGGTTAAATAAAGGTAAAATAAATAAATGAATAGCTCAATGAAACACAATGAATGAAACAATGAGTCATAGATATGTCTTATTCAACACTGTGAATCTCAAATGTTATTTTACTTAAAAAAAAATAAGAAAAAAGTACAAATAAGGTATAGACAGTTTATCTTTAACCCAAAAGATATTGTTTAATCCTTCTATTATTTAAGTTCAAATTGTAAATACTGTGACAAGCTTAGCTAGTTCCACTATTTAGCATTAATGAATGATACTCAACCATCAAAGTATAAGCACCACTTTTCCCCATCACAGTGCAGCTCTATCCTCCTGCTGCTGTTGCACTAACTGGTCTCATCCAAGGAGTGTGTGTATCGTGTAGTCAGCATAAATGATTCATATGTATTCCAGGAGATCAGAGTGAATTTATCATGACACATCAAAGTGAATGACTTAGTTGATCATGTTTGATTTAGTCCACAAGATAACACCTTTATAAAACGAGGCATGTTGTAGCTGAAATCAGAGGGAAGTGTCAAAATAATTCCTAGTATTTCTGACACGTGAATATGTGGAGAATGTCTCACTGAATATGTCTTTTTATTTCTGTAGAAAGCGCGTTTGGCCAGGATACGAATCACAAAGACGGGGAGCGCGGGTCCCTTCATCCACGGTAAACGCAACGGCCTGTTCAATGATGCCTTGGAGCTGACGGTAAGAAACACACCACACCACTTTGAATTGCCCTCTTATATTTAAATCACAATAATAATAATATTAAAAGTTTGAATGACTAATGACCTGAAGACCCCTAAGTTTATTTAAAATCTCTTTCGGAAACTTTATAAACCGCTAAGTTATTAACACATTCAAATGTGTTTTTAGGCTGAAAATAACATACGCCTTGGACATTAGTTACCACATAACTGGTTGGCCTCTGTCCTGCCTTTAAAGTCTCAATATTTGAATTTTCAAAAAGCCCATGGTAAAAATGTGTGGGAAATTTACTTCTGGGTGAAAATACTGCATAGCACACTCAGGTGGCCAATGTACATGTTTTTATTTTAGATTACATTTTAGCAAACAGCCTTCATCAGATAATCATTTTCTTTCATTGGACCTCAGTACATCTCAGCAAAGTTTAAACAAGGTTTTGGCCACCTGAGGGTGTTATGCAGTCTTGTTTGTTTTTTTTCCATGTTTGAAGTTGCTGCTTTTTGCATTAGCTCTTCTGTAAGGATATTGGCGTGTATTACTGCTTCATCAAATTCACTTTTGGTTCCACGATGGGCTTTGCATTGGGCGGGACAGTTGAGCTCCATAAGCAGCAGAGAACAGTCATTACAGTTTGTAACCATCTTGTTTCAGGGTAAAGCTTGTCAGACGTAGCTGCTCGCCTATGTTACTTTGAAATATTTAGGACAAAATACAAGAAGCTTTGAGGTTAGAGGACAGTCACTAAAACCATGGTTCACCAAACTTAATTTATCAGTTTTTTTAATTCACCCAGCTGGTCGTCTCCGTCAGAGAGGCAAACTGTGTTCTCATTTGATAAGCCAGAACATCTTTGAACCCAGCTGTCCGACCGAGGAACAAGCTCAAGGCAAAATGTAAAATGTAAACACAACAAAACTGCTCCCCGCCTCACAAAACGCTGCAGTCACTAACTCTAGTGGCCTGGAGGAGACACAAAGCTCAACAAAAACATTGGCTTCAATACTAATTCCACACCATAGTTCTGTGTTCTGTTCTGTTCTGTGAATTAACAAGTACCTTTTCTCGCTGTTTGAACCATGTATGCTTTATTTTGTGTTTAAGATGATAATACAAAAAGAGTAACATGTGACTAAAATGCATTTGTTATTTACAGAATCAGAAACGTTTTAATTGTCATTATCAGTGAACAAAACAAAGAACAAAATTCATTATGAACTCGCTTTGATGGTAAAGAGCAATATTAAACTATTAATAGTAATAATAATAATAATAATAATAATAATAATAATAGTAAAAAATATAAACTATGAGGAAATAGAGGCATGCAAGAGTTAAAGAGTTCAATACAAGACTCATGGTTTCACCATGCATACACAAAGATGATACATTATCATTATCAAAAGTAGATTAAATGGTTATGACCCAATTTTTTTTTAATTCTTAATAGGTCTTGTTACCTGCTCTCTGTATAATAATGATGATGTGTTCCTCCATTTGTTTCTTATTCAGAATATTTAACTCGAACATCTGTTTTTCAATCTAAATGATCCTTGTGATGGGGATTTTTGTTACTTTAATAACTTTACTAATATAATAGGCCAGCCCAACTCTGGAGCATCGCTCCCCCCCCCAGTAATGATTAGCTCTATTTTCAATAGAATGTGTAATGTTTTTCTTTTTTAAATTTACAAATAAAAATACAAATAGTACAATAGACTGTAGGCTTAATATTGATTTAAGGTAGTACATATAATCAAATACATCATGTAAAGTGGTTTTCAAGCTCAATGTTCTTTTATACATGTGTGGACCACTTTGTGGCCCCCCTGCAGTGCTACTTATGTCCCAAAGGGGGCCCAGGACCCCACTTTGGTAATCCCTGTAATAGGCCATAGATATAAAACTTAATTTTCATTCTGTATACACATGTACAGTTTAGGAGAGCAAATGAGTTGTGATAATCCTGCAATCCTCAAAAAGTCACTTCATTTCACACTATTTTATGATAACGCCTTGAGCATAAGTTACGGCATTTTATTTGTCAAAAAAGAAAGAAAGACAGAAAGAAAGAAAGAAAGAAAGAAAGAAAGAAAGAAAGAAAGAAAGAAAGAAAGAAAGAAAGAAAGAAAGAAAGAAAGAAAGAAAGAAAGAAAGAAAGAAAAAAGGAAAGAACAATATTAATTCAGCAGTATACATTATATATACTTTCACTTATCATCATGACTATTTATTTCTACAATTTTTGGTTCAAATTCATTGTATATAAACTTTTTAACATGAAATTTCTTGGTCCTAATTTGCTGTGGTCACAAAGCCACTGAAGAAAAGCTCCTCTTTTATACTAATAGGTGGCTTTGTACTTGCCACATGCACAGCCCCATGCAGAGAGAGGCAGTGTTTGAGGCTCTGCAGATCGAGCTGTTTCCTCACTACAGCATGGTGGCCACCTGGGTGGTGATCCGGGCCGCCTCCAGACACTGTGCTGATACGGCCCTTTGCACAGACAGGGACTGAAATAACTCTATCTAAACACCTGCGTTTTATTGCCGTCTTAGCTTCACGTAGTATAGAATACACAGGTGAGCTCTTAGGCCTGTGCAGGACTGTCACTTTCCCAAGAAAGCCCTCTCTCAGCAAAGACGCTTTTAAAACATACGCAACAAATATCAGAAATGCCTCCACAAAGCTTAAAAGTGCGAATAATCAAGATAGTTTGTTTTTTAATAAACATCAGAAGTACAGACTCTGCCGGGAAAAGACTGATGCAACACATTGAAAGTGTGAATATCTGAGACAGACAGTACTCCCAAACACGGCTCCTGACAAGTGTTGGCAATACACCAGACATGTTCTATGGAGAAGGATGAGGTTATGATTGGCAATGTTTGAAGGATTGCAGAGAGTTGTTTTGTGCTGTGAACTAAGCCTTGTGATAGATTTCACTTTGCAGGAAAATACTTGTATCTTCTTGTGCCTTACAAAATAATAACAATGTTTTAATCCTGTGTGTTGAAAAGCTTGCGTTGGGGCCTCAAAGTCTGCCCTCCTTAAAAAAAAAAAAAAAAAAAAAAAATTGACATAACTGTAACATTTTCATCCACACAGTAAATATTGGGAGTTGAAAAGTTAAAATAATTTTGTTAGATATATAATAAAAGCCCTATTTGACCGCATTCATAGCATAAGTCACATTCTTAGCACAACAAAATTAAGCAATATTGGCATTCTCTTCCTTTTCTTTTTAGGAAACAGGTCTTGGAAGCAGAACAACCGGCTATGACTCACCATCACTCCAAAATAAAACATCAATATATTTTTACCACTACAGTGTATGTAAAATACATAAATTCTTGATGATGCACAAAGACAGAAAAATACACAGCCCATTGCCAAAAGTACCTGTATTACTTCATCCCACTCCTTTCCGAGCAAAGATAATTAAGAAAATCTTGAGGTATTCAAGTATTTATTTGTTAATTTAAAACATGTTTTCTTTTGTCTTGCTTTTTCTTTTTTTTTTGTTATATTTAATGAATGGCTTTATGTACATTACAAGAAATCTACATGATTAATTAATTGCTCGAATAAAATATTCTCCAAAAGTAGAAAACCAGTCATTAACTAGTTTGCTGTAGGCTGTAAAGAGCAAGAGGGAAATGTCACGATGCAAAGTGCTATACGGGGCTGGTATCCATTAGGTGTGTCTTAAAGTAGTGCTTCCAGCTCAGATCAATGTCCTGGCTCCACTGATGTTAGCAGACATGTCTCTAAGCATCTGAATAGTAATGTGTGTTGTACTAGCATGATCATGGCCCAAAGCCTCAAGTAAAACTCTCCCTTTTTGTCTCCCTCTACCACGAAGCATATCCCATACAAGATCAACCTATCAAATCAGGTACAGAGAAAGCAGCCGCCCGCACACCGCATCATTCGGGACGATTGTTGAGTGGTTATTTAATTTTATAAAAAAATATGTTTGTTTTGTTTTTTGCAGGGGTCCAATGAGGAGGAGCAACGCCTGAGCAAATCTACCTCCCTAATAGAGAGCCAGCACCACCACCTGCTGCACTGTTTGGAGAAGACCACAGTGAGTCCCACATGCTACACACAGATAAGACAAGGCCCAACTTATTCAGGCCCTCAGCTTTTTAGGGAAAAAATATTTAAGTTTTATGTTGCTTTCTGGTAGATTACTGCAAATAATTAGCACTCTAACAATTGTGCTGCTTTATTTTGACACAGTTTCAAAAATTCAAAGGGTCCTCTTATAAATTATGTATGCACTAAAGATAAGATGATTGCCTTAGATGTCTTATCATTGCTTCTTGCCTATTCATTTAATACATTTTGAGTTTAGTTGATGAAAGCATGTAAAAGATTAACACTGGAAATGTTAGCCACACTTTTTGTTTGACTGATTTTTTATTACTTGGCAATTTAAGTACTCAATTGAAGACTCAAATTTTGCCTCCTTTTTGTGGTAAGACTTTAAGAGTTTATCTTATTCATCTTGTTTCAAGTAAATCAGGCTTCGGATTAGATAAAAACAAATGTCCCTGTATGTCAATTCTTGTTATGTACATCATTGGAAAGTTTGGTGAATTTAAGTGCTTCTTTAGGGAGTGATCTTTATCAAACAAAAACATTTTCAGGAAAATGACCTTTAAAGTTAGAATGCAAATTGATTACATTGAATAATGATGTATCTTTAGATACAAATTTTGTAATTTCTAGATGAACGCTTATATGTTGAGAAAGCAAACTGACCAAGAATAAAAAATAAAATTAAATACAAATGAGTTTTGCCTGTAGTGTCTTGCCTTAGGCTTGTTATGATAAAGTGACATCCGTGTGCAATGAGGCTGTACTTATGATTCATGTGTTTCATATGTACAAGTGGGCCTGTAGCTTGATGTCCAGCACGCTGCATTTCCCTAAAGATACACGCCTGTCTGCCTCTATATTTAAAGAATAATTCAGTGGTCCATAAACACTGCATCTATATCATGGGTTTGCCCCAAAGTCAAAGTCATATTTTATAATGGTGCAATATACCATGAAAATGCAGTTTCTGTCAATGAAAATGTAGCTCTGTTGCATAACTCATGGGAAAACACAAAGGAGGAGTTACGTAATAGGTTTTTCAATTTGCATATCTTGCAAGTCATTTATCAAAAGCGGTTTTCGCTTATATATATATATATATATATATATATATATATATATATATATATATATATATATATATATATATATATATATATATATTTTTTTTTATCATTATTATTGAATTATACATTAACTGTGGTGCAGTGATAATGAAGATAATTCACTATAAATATGTCTAAATATTGATCATGATGTAAAAGATATTGTTGCAAGTCATGTACTCAAATCATGACTTTAGTTGTTGGTGATATTTAGAGTGGTATTTATCCTTTTTAATATACCCATTAAGCAACATTGCATTTTCTGTCTTTTTCCTTCTCATTTGTAGAACCATGAGTTTGTAGATGAGCAGTATTATCAGCAGAGCTACCTGGAGGCGGGGCTACAGAATTATTCCTCTCGAAGCCCCTCCCTTTCAAGCCAAGATGGCGTCACTGGCACGTGCTGCACCCGTCGAAGCAAGAAGCGCCATACACCTCTACCTAACGCCAGTGGGCCAGCGCACATGCAGCCTCTGACCCACACGCACACACAGGGGCTGCAGGAGCTCAGCACCATCCACATCCAGCCCCTCACGACCAGGTGAGGCCAGCAGTACAGTATATAGTATATAGTGGTATAATGGACACTACCACTAATAGAAATGATCTGGGGCAATGTTTGTCAGTAACAAATACAGAAATAATAGTGCATATGTTTTCAGATTCTAAGATGAGATGATGGCACATTCTGAAGTCAGAAATAATGGGAAATCATGTTTTAATGGGATTTATCAAAAAGATAAATGAAACCGTACAAATGTTAATGTGGCCTTACCTGCTTGCCAGTGCCCAATTTGGTCAGACCTTGAGAGTTACGCAGATCAGGGCCTGGTTAGTACTTGGATGGGAGACCGCTGGAACACCAGGTGCCAGTGTGGGCAGCTGCAAGAGGAAATGTCGTTGTGTCCTTAAGCAAGACACTTCACCCACATTGCCTTGGGCGAAAGTCATGTGTGTGAATGATTGGTGGTGGTCAGAGGGGCTGATGGTACAGATTAGCAGCCTCACTTTCATCAGTCTGCCACAGGGCAGCTGTGGCTACAATGGTATCTTACCACCACCAAGTGTGGCCTGAAAGAATAATGCAATGCAAGGCATCTTTGAGTGTCCAGCATTATTATGTTTATGTCATAATGACAAGGTCTATGGTGCAACCAATCACATAAAAAACTATGTTCTAACAGTTCATTTATTGCACAAAAAATGTAGCCTAAAGGGACGTCAAATAATAATCTGTGAGACTGACAGATAGACAGGAGGACCAATAGATAGATAGATAAATAGATTGATTGACTGACTGACTGATAGATAGGCAGACTGACAGATGAGAACTTTCACTAATTAATACTGTTTGTATGTTTTTCCTGCTGTAGCCGCTCTAGTCTGAACATGCGTGTGGACGAGCAGGTGGCTCTGAACTGCCAGGGCAGTCAGATCACCACAGCCATCATCAGCATTCCAACACCACCAGTGACCACTCCTGAGGGTGACGCCCACCTCCCCACAGGCCCCGCTCACCAAAACGTCGTTAAGGTGTCGGCACTGTGAAGACTAAAGTGGAGCAAAGTCACGGTGTTAAAGACAGACGCTACTGTGTGGGATGGAGGAGGACTTGGGGTGACTTGTGCATTCACATTGGTGGAGCCTGCCCTCTGCTGGTCAAGTAACGGCACGGACTCTGTACAGACGGAGGATGGCTTTTAGATACAGTATCTGTGTTTTAGCGGTCATTGTGAGTGATTGTGAGAGCGCGTGTGACTGAGAAAAGGCGTGTTTATCATCCCAGAGTATTTTATGTGTCACTGTGCACAAAGCACCTTTTATGATCTTCACTGGCGTGGCTATACAGTAAGTATTCTCGGCAGGGGATATTAAGGAAAGTATGTTTTCAAATCTTGCCCTTTTGTTTGGTGTCTTCTATTAGATTAGATAAATATGCCACAATTCAGGTTCCATATTACAATTAAAGACATGTGGTAGGTGTGTCTGTAGTGTGTATCAACTGACCAAATGAGTACAGATGAGGGATAGAGAAATGTGATGTTTTGGTGTGAGAGAGTGTATGCCTGATGTATTTGTGTCCATTGATTGAAACCTTCTGGAAGTCCTTACAGCTCTGTGTATGGTATATTTGACTAGCTGCCACAATAAAGGGCTCTTTGCACACATTTCTGTCCAAAATTCTCAGCCACAAGCCTTTTTACACGATATGTGCCTGTAACAGTAAAGAGACTTATTTCTTTTATATAGATTTTATTTCTGAATATCCCTCCTACAACCCTTGACTTACTCAAACATAGAACCAAAAATATGAATATAGTATATATTTTGGATTCAAACCATCAAAGTAAAAAGCACAAGGCAACTGCTGAGAATTTCTGACACAAATTTGTTCTGAGCCTGAATTTATGTGAATATTGTTAATAGACTATTTTGTAATATTTGACCATTGTTTGGCAGAGCTAGTAAAACTGTCCTTTCTCTCTTTTCTCTGTTGTAGTTGTCCTGACCCTACCTCCTGTGTGCACACCAGTATGCTTTCAGTAGTCTTTATTGCTGTTGACTTTTTCTTCCCCAAGATCTCAGCGGGCATTTTTCAGAGTTGTTGAGTATGTGTATACTATGTGGTTAAGAAAACTTGATGTTTGTATTTTAAGTCCTATTTGGTGTGTTAAAAGGTTACTTTTTGTTTCTTTTGGAGAACTTGAAGCAGGGAAGTCTGTCTCAGCATTTGCAGAACAAAAGATGATCTATTAATAGGCCCAACAAGCATAACAATATGACCAGAATATTTCTTCAACACGTGTGAAATATTGTGATCTCACTCTTCATGTATTAAGCACCGGAAATGTATCTTAAAGTTACTTATTTTTTAATATATTTATTCAATTATCACTAAAGCCAAATTGTGATAACAGCATCGCCACACGTGCGTCTTTTGTGAGGAGCTCCTGGTTTGCAAGGGTCAGTATTTTTCTAAAGTGGCGCAGCAGCTCCTTTGGCTCATTATTTTAAATTTGCAAAGGCGACCTGTGTGTCTCAGTCCAACAGACCAACTAACTTAAATTGATTATTAATCAACATGATGTGAAATATAACATAGAATCCATCAATATTAAGACGTGAGTAAAATAAAATAATATCAGCTAAGTAGAAGTAAAAAGTAGTGACCCAAATAATTACTCACGTGAGAGTAAAAAAGTATTTGGAGAATGCACTACTGGAGTACTTTTTGGATATAAAATGCATTCAAAATGAGTTTATATAATCAGACAGACAAAACATTAAACAATGCACAAATTCTGGCATTTTCAAAGAATAGACTCAAATCATATCTGAAGGTAAGAAGTAAGAAGTAGAAATGGCAAATGTTGTAATAATTTTATATTGTTCACGTTACATTTTTGTCACATAAACAAACAGCAGGAAGAGTAACCAAAGCTTTTAACTATAACTTCAAGAGGTAAAAGTATGATGTCAGAAACTACTCTGAAAAGTACAATTTCTTCAAAGATTAACTCAAGTAAATATAACGGAGTAGGCCTACTTCCAACCTCTGCAAATAATAGGCTGGTGGTCATAATGTTTTGTCTGTGTATGTCCCATTAAGCATCGTATTGTCAATTTTCTCCCACTTGCAGCTCGCCCCATATGTCTGTTATCACAGCCCTGAAAGTTGACCTTTGTAACGATGAATACTGACCTTTTAGCACTGCAAACCACCTATTTAATGCCACTTGGTCAGCCTTTTCATCTTAAATGTCATTGTGAGGCCAACATAGCTCTATCTTTATGTGTGTGACCTCATCTTAGGTCTCAGTATAGCATTGAAGAACAGCTGCAGCCCTCGCAGACAAAACGGCACCTTTAACTTTACAGAAATAAGGTGAGATACCGTAAGCACATCCTCTTTAAACTTGAGATGCATCAAAAAGCAGCACTCTACAATCAGTCGTTATGATTTCCAAGCAATAAATTAACCAAATTATACCCAGTGAAAGTAGCTAAAGTAAATAGTAAATTGTGCAAATGAGATATTGTAAGTAGTAAAATAGAGAATTTAAAATTTATTTAGAAAAATAAGCAAAAGATATGTTATTCAATAGACATAATACCAACGCTAGAACTCTGATAGACTAGTGTGGTCGTTAATGTATGTTACTCTAAATGGGAAACAAATATTACACATCCCTCTTAGTGGTTACTTACTATAATGCAGGATCAACAATATGCACAGTAAAAAAACAACTGCCTAGATACAGCTTAGAGTTAGACAGTGAATTAACAATACCGACAAGCACATATCATGGACCTTTTTAGATGTAGTTTTAAAAAATGGTGTGGTTACATTTCATTCGGACACAGTAACAGGGTATGACACAGGAAACAAGATTCACTTTATGGTTTCTGAACTGTGATTACAAGGATATAATTTCTTACTTCCCTGTTTCAAGATAAGTCATGTTGTGTCACACTTCAAAAACAGACTTTGAATTATTATGTAACCATCTTTTTACTCAGTGTCAAAGAACTGTATTATTATTTAGAACAGACGTCTGTACTTGTATTACTTGTCTCTCTGTGTTCTGTGCTCCTTTGATTGTCCCTTTATGGCCTTTGACAGTTTTCTTCACTCTTTTGCGTTTCCCTCTTATGCCACCTGTCGTTGTTGAGACTACTGCTGTGCGTATCTTGTCAGGTGTTGGATATTATTTATGACCTTGTCTTGTGTCCCGACTGTGACGCGCCTGATAAAACATCAATATCTGCCACAATACAGAGTCTGTGAGTTCTGGCCTTTACCTTTCTCTACAGTGGAAAGTCTGATTCCTTTGACTTCAACTCAAAGGTAACATCCAAATGTCTTGCCAATCTAAACGTATTATTTAATATGACAGCAAGGGATGGAGGAGAGGATCTTGCTGAGTTCAGAGCGAAATTGCCTGGTGACCAGCGTGTAGATGAGAGGGTCCACAGCAGCCTGCACACACGTGAGTACCACTGCAGAGGTCTCCAGCTCCAGCAGTGTCTGGAAAAGAAGTGGCTCATTTACTAATTACGTAGAAAGACAACAGCAGAGAAAGATTGTATCACTTTCTTTACTTGAGTCAAATCACAGATACATGAGCAACAAATGTATTCAAATGAAATAAAGTCTAGGTCTATTACAAGAAAGTTCTATTGATGTTAATATGTTAAAAGAAGGTAAACTATTTTTCCGATGTTAGTGTAAAAAAGTTCACTGAACACATGTGTTGTATCCGTTATCAATCCAGATGAACACAATATTATGAATCTGCAGGACATGTTTCCTGACGTCACTATTATGCTAATGTTTACAGGGGCATAGCAAAACATTCTGGGCCTCAGGTACAAACTTTCTCAGTGGGCCCCTAACGCATAATTTACATGATTTATTTGTCCCAGCAAATGTGGTTGTTATTTTTTCTTTATTTTGTTACTGTTTCTACATTCACCTAACAATAACTCACTCATTTATAGACATCTTGTGTACATTATGATACAGTATTTCATATTTGCAATAACTAACAGACCAATTTTATAAAGCTCTTATTACTCTAGGAAAACACTCTTAACTGCAAATTATAATCATTACCAATTTGGCATTAACAAGTCAGTAATGATTTACATTTTTTCTATAAGGATGAAGGGGAAATTAGTTTTTTACTAAACAGAATGAAATGTGTCATTATTAAATAAAATCGTTGGTAAACAACAGTATTATTTTTGGAAAGAGTTCTTTTGAATGCGTCTATTAGAATGTAATGGATACATTCAAGTTTAATGTCTCTACTGGATGGGCCTTTAGTGTGAAGAAAGACTCACTCTGCTCATATCCTGCCACGAGAAGACGTGCATCAACAGAACCACCACAATTGGCACCCAGAAGAGCGTGAAGGCGATTATGATGTATCCAAAACGCTGGGCCAGTCTCCCCTCCATCTGTTTCTTGCCCCGCTCCCGGGCGTCTGGGGTGAGCAGACACACCGCTCCTACAATCTCCGGAGCCTTGGGGCCTGCTGAGCCCTCTCTGGAGCCACCCTCCTCGGCTACAGGCAGCACGGCACGGCGAGGGGGGCAGGGGCTGCTGGAGGACACCGCAGGGAGAGACCTGAAGGGGCCCGAGTGCGTAGGCGCACTGAGCATGTCCCACACGTGCGCTGACACGGCCGGTCGCAGCTGTACGCCGCGGTTGAAAATCTTCTTCTGGTGTTGCCTCACGACATTAAATATACGAACATAATGTATGATAATGACGACTAAAGACATTGCCCACACAGGCACAAGAATATAGGGTCCAAACGGGTCTGAATACTGGACGTGCCCCTCGTTAGCCCACACCATGTGCGGCCGACAAAGCATGTAGAAAAGTGCATTTTTGGACAGCATGAGTGAGACCAGAGCCAGAAACACGCCCCAAGCCCAGATAGACAAGATCCAGACGCGGACTCTCACTCTCCTCTTCTCGGTCTGAAACGGGAAGGCGATGGCCTGGAAGCGCTCCACGCTGATGCTGACCAGTGTGAGCAGCTGGACGCAGCTGCACAGCGCGTAGGTGAACTGCTGCAGAGTGCACACGGACACAGAGGGCACGGCGCCTTTGTCGTAGTGAAGGAAAGTGAAGAGGAGCAGCGGGGTGTCCACGGAGCACTTCAGGAGGTCACTGACTGCTAGACTCACCAACAGAGCATTATTACAAGTTTGGAGACTTTTAGTCCGGAAAACAACCCAGCAAACCCACAGGTTTCCTGGCAAACCTAAAATTAACGACAGGCTTAAAATTGTGCAGTTAAAAACAAGAAAAGCATTCACCTCACAAGGCTTCAAATGCAAGTTTGTGTCATTCCACCTGTGTGCACCCATGATCTGAGCACTGCTTTAGTGTGTGGATAATCCAGCCATGGCCCACAGAACACAAATGGTCGTTCCATGCTTAATCATTTGAATAAAGTACCAAAATCTACACATTGGGCAGTAATAAGTGGCCCTGCGCTGTGCACTTGTTTCATCAAGGGCCCCGCACTGATTGGAAGACTACAGGGGACTGGCTGATAAGCTGTAATCAGGAACGCGAGGTGGATTTGTCTAACCTTGCAATGACCTTTTAAACAACACATAGGCCTACAATTATGTCTAGTTATCTGACCTCTCGTCTCCTTAGTAATCAAAGACACAAGGATGCTTGTAGAAATATCTGGAATGAAAAAAGTTAGACTTCTTTATTCGTCTTCACCAACCAGGCAATTAAGGTAGCTTATTTTACAGAAAACCCATGCGGTGGCACTACTGTGATGTCAAACATAAGCTTTTTACGTTGGAAAACATTGTAAAATTTAGCTCAAATCATGTGTTAATGCTGTTTACAATGTCATGCATCAGACCTCTATTAAACACCAGAACCCGTGTCAGTGGACACTTTGTATCTCCAAAGCAGAAGGAAACAGAAGGACTCTTCCCACTGACCTAAAACTGCAGACTGAAATTCTTTAACTCTTTCATTTTGAGTGAATAGTATGTTTTAAATAATGCTAATTAAAAAAATTCTATTTCATCCAACAGTGGGCTCTCAGAATTTGTAATGGGTTTCAAGCATATTCCGTCAACTTAAGCCTGTGTGGTGCGTCCTGAACAATGGACAGTCACAAGTCTGACAGAAATAACAATACCCACTCAATAATCAACTTGGGAGTATTTTCAATTCACTTTACATGTAATAGCTTTTAGACAATAGAAGGAACAACCAGTAACAGGCGAGACATATAGATATATTGCTTCATACAAGTTCATTTATTACAAAAACTTAACAAAGACAAAATATTACTTTCAAGTGCTTTTTCCTGTCTTCCTCCTTTCATAGTCAGTACTTAAGAAGTTCTTCTATATAGACAGCATTCATTCGATATGCTGCCATCCACTGAGCTGCACTGTAGTAGCTGTGGTATGCATATTGCTGATAAGGATGGTGCTGATCCCATGAGCTGTGCCACATCCTCCAGTAACTGTCAGTACTCTCCTCCTCCTCCTCCTCCTCCTCCTCCTCCTTTTCTTCATCATCATCATGTTCAACCTCCCTACTTCTCCTTTTGTTATTTTGCCCCAAACCCTTTTGCTTGTGTTTTCCTAGATCTTTTTTGGGCTTTATAAAGTTGGTTTGGTCAGTCTCTTTTGCAGCTTTCTTGTCTGTTTGCCTACTCGCTTTAATACAAGTTTTAGCTCCATCTTTCTCCAAGTTTAAAGAATCATTTGAAACACTGTTCGTTTGCAATCTTTTCTTTGGTTTGACTGAAACAAGTTCATCAATATTTTTGCTTGGAGCCATGACCGCAGTTTTGAAAAATGTCTCTTTATTTTGATCTAAATTTCCTGCAAGATCATTCTCCTCCATGTCTGACTGAGAGCTAGGTGATACAGATGGTGAAATGATTTGCCTTCTGTATTCACTAGTCAATACCACACTCTTTGCACTATTGTCATCAAGTGTGAACGACTCTGTGTGTCCATTCAAGTCTTCTGAGCTGTCTTCATCTCTCCCTCCGTACTGTCTGATAACCTCTACTGTTCTACCCAAACCTTTGGTAATAAAGTTTCGAAAGTCCCTTTCAGCTTCCTCAAACGTTATAAATTGAGAGTTACTGGTCTTAAAAGAACTGAGAGGTGGGATTTTGGGCAGAGCCTCTTGTTGTTCTTTGATAGATAATTGTGAAACCGTGGGACGGTGATTGGACGGTTTCTGACTTACTACCTGAGTTGTGGGGTACAAGTCTTGATCACCTTCATCTTTCAGTTTGTGCTTAGGTCTTTCCTGAATGTCTCTTCTCTTTGTAGATGAATCTTTCTGCATGGACACATCTTGTTTCCTCTGTTTTCTCTCACTCTTGGAAACAACTGGGAATGTGGGTGCATCTGTATTGGAAGCCTCAATGCAAACATCCCAGTCACAGGCTTCTTCCATTAAACCAGGTTCCAGGGAGGCTGAAAAAGACAATTGCACACACCATTTGTAAGAAATAAATTTACAAACCATATAATTATAAGTTTATTTAGGACAGCCACAGAATAATCTCTCATTACGTCTTTCTGACAAAGACCTATTCACGTGAGACCAAAACAAAAAAAACAAAAAAATAGGGCTGCAACTAACGATTATTTTGGTAATCGGCTAGTCTAACAATTATTCTTTCAATTAATCAATTAGTTGCTTAGGACGTGAAAGACCCTTACATATCAGATTTTTACCCAGGTAAAGCTAAAGTGAAGCTTTTTGATGACACCCTGGTGGAGAATATTTAAAGATGAACAAGTATTTTAGTCCTTTGTGTGTGATTCCTGCTCTGCCTGAGTAATAAAACCACTTCTTTCAGCACATACAGAATAATGTTTTGGAGTCTTTGTATAGACCAGTTATCGATTATTCGATTACTTAAATAGTTGACAGCTATTTCTAAAAATCGATTTGTTGTGATTAATTGATTAACTTGTTGCAGCCCTACACTGGCATATAACAAATTAAACATAAAAAATGTAATGCACCCCTGAAATATATTCAACATTTCTTTTTATCTGTTCCTTCTTAAATGGTGTTTTAGCATTAAAGGGAAAAAAAAAGATCAGTGAGGTGGGTTGAAGTCTTATTGATATTAATAACCTATAAGATATTAATAACTGTACATTTTTTGTAACACAGAAATAAAACAAAACATTTATAAGTTTTGTAACTTACAAGGTAATGCAGACAAACTCAATCCCCACTTCTGAGCAATTGCCATCATCTTATTCTCCTCCTCACCATGGCAACAATAGGTAACCGCCAGACCCTGAGTGCCTAAAAAAGAAAATTGCACAGTGGATTTCACGCTAAACAAAGAAATGGTTGCTGTGGCTCCAGTTACTGGCATAGCCTTTCAGAGCCTGCGTTGATCTGACCCATTTCCAAGAAATACACTAGTAATTCTGATAAATAATAGTCAAATGATGAGTAGGAAGCAACTGATGTTTTTACAGAAGTACAACCTACTTATACTTAAATACAGATAAAGCTAATCCAGTAAGAGGAAATTTGGGAAAGTTAATTAGTCTTGAAGACAAAATTACTTTTACAAAAAAGTGCATTTTAATGGGCACATTAAACTGCATTTGGCGTTTTTTGTTTTTTTTTAATTAGGGATTAGGGGCAATCAAGGACTCTGAAATTATTATATAATAAATACATAAAAAGAAAATTATTTACCAAAGCGCCCAGCCCGTCCAATGCGGTGCATATAGGTTTCCCAGTCCTGTGGCACGTCCAGGTTTATGACCAAATTTACTTTTTCTGCATCTATACCTCTGGCAGTCTGGTGAAAACACATTAATGTAACAAACGCACACCATATTTGACATGTGGAGTAAGATAGAGGCAGCATTTTACCAGATCAGTGGAGATGAGCACTCTGCACTGATACTGCTTCAGTTTGGACATTGCTTCCAGTCTCTGGTCCTGACTCAAGCCACCTGCAATAATTAATACATTGTAATCTAGCGTTTGTTTTGGACAATGCATAAATACTGAATAGGATTTAATATCAATAGTGTAGTGTTCGTAAGTTAGCATTATTGTTGTAGGGCAGAGCACTGGCCAGATAATGTAAAATATGATATGAAGAAACTTCTCACCTGAAATGCAGACTGAAGGTAAGCCTTTAGAGGACAAGATATCGGCCAGATGTTGAGCCCTGAGAAAACAAAAACAGTGACATAGCATTGTTTATTATGCCTGTGCCTCAATTACAATTTGAATCAGTGAAATAGCATGCTGAAGTCTGACCTTGTGTGGAGGTTGGAGAACACTAGAGCTTGGTTGAAGGGGATTTTACTGAAAAGTTCAAGTAGGTGCTGCACCTTCTCCTCAAAAACCTTGTGTGGTAAAGGGTGACTCTGTACCAATTTGTAATACTGCTTTAAACCTATGGGAATCACATGTGAAAATACAATGTGAAATACAATGAATCTTAAACTACAACATATACTACATTCAATTCTAATGTTACCTTTAAGGCCCATATCACTGGGGTTTAGTCTGACAAATGTTGGCTCAATCATGTAGCGAGTGAGATGCTGAGCAAGGGATTCTGGGTAGGTAGCAGAAAGAGCAAGCATCTGTTTGGTCACTGGCAGAGAGGAAAAAATCCAGCTGTGCAGGAAGCAAATAAACTTTAAGTGTCCAACGGTTGCATTATGAATCATAAAGGAGTGTGGTATCCATGTCTGTGTTATGGATCTTACTTTATCTGCTCTTGGAAGCTTCCCTCCTCCAGTAGTTTGTCTGCCTCATCCAGGACAAACAGTCTGATGCTAGCTGTAGACAACATGCCCAGCTCGATAAGCTGCTTGATGCGACCTGTAGACAATGCATTACATCAGGAGGTCATAAAGATTGTATTATCCGCCATGTTTTTTGGCTTGTACCTGGTGAACCGACAGCAATGTGGCACTTCTTCAGATGTGCCTTATCTTGTCCCACAGGCCTTCCCCCAATAAACACGTGGCATTCGAGCCCCTCCATAGCACAGCCTATTGCCATCACCACTGAATGAATCTGCACCGCGATCTCCCGCGTCGGCGCCAGCACAAGCACCTGTTGAATGAACAGGTTGGCTTGATTAACGAGGGAAATGTTAACAACCACTTGTGTTTGATTGGGCAAAGATTAGGAGTGAGCAGGTGTGAGGCAGTCCATCAGAAAAGAGGATTACAAACCTCCTAGAAAACAAGATTCAGCCTTTATGTTTGCGCCTTTCATTATTACTACTACTACTACTACTACAGCCATCTTTTAAGGACTACAGATTACAAAAGTTAAAGCCTTCTACAATCTTCACTCAACGTACTGTCAGCGTGAAGAGAAGTTAGATGTTTTATCAAAGAGAGAACATATTATATTTACGCAAACATTATGATTGTAGTCAGTCAGTTATCTCCTTACTTGTGTTGCAGGATTCTCCAATATCAGGGAGTCCAGTGCAATTGTGCAAAACACACATGTCTTCCCCGTACCGGATTTAGCCTGGACAATCAAATCTGAAAAACATTAGAATAATTTAAAGTTAGACTGTTTTAAAGTCAGACATTAAAAAGCTAAACTTCTGTCAAAAATGCACACATTAAGACAAAATAATTTAAAAGGACCAGATCAGGTGCAGATCAGGACCTAGGGTCATTTAGGGATGTCAAGATTAGGTTTGATAAGATAGTGATAATTCAAGTCACAATAGAAACATAGAAGAACAAGAACTAAAACATGTTAAGAACTAAACTGAATTCATCAAGTCAATGCAAGCCCTAAAAAATAAACCAAAATATAAAGTGTTTTGTTTTTTTTTTCATCTGGTCCTTTATGTCACATTGACTTATCGTTATCATATGAGGAGGTCTGACTTCATTCAGCTGCTCACTGACTGATCTTTTAGACACTATAAATGCAAAGAAATTAAGGATTTCGCTGTTGGGTAGAAACCAGCTAGAACCAAAGGCTAATGAACCATTGAAATAAAAGATTATAATAAAAAGTGATGTTATGTTATTTTATGTTGTTAGGCAAATCAATGCATAAATGCAAAGGGGCAAAATGAATGTCGATGTAAGAAAGCACAATAACAATAAATAATAATAATAAATAAATAAAATGAAACTCAATAAGAGGTAAAAAAACAAAAAAACAAAAAAACACTGGACTTTACATGAACATTCTATTGAACATAATTCACTAAATAACACTATGTCCTCTCTTTTCCTTTTGCTTTGCATCTTTATGTTGTTTTATTTACTGTTAATTTATGTAAATGAAAAAGGGATTCCACTGTTGTTTGGTCGTGAATAATCGTAAATTGGCACGGTTCTGCTCACAATAGTCTCTAAAATATAATATCGTGACGCCGCTGTGCTCGTGTTAAATGTCGTGTTTGGAGCAGTTCCGTGGTTTGGTTTGGTTTGGTTTACAGACGCACCGAGACCGCAGCGGCCCAGCGGGATGGCCTTGAGCTGGATGGGCGACGGTTTCTGAAATCCCGCGGCGGACAGACCCCGGAGCACGGGCTCGGACAGCAGCAGAGAGCTGAAGCTGATGCTTTCAGAAAGAACCACGTCGTCGGTTCGTGTTCGCGTTTCGATATCGTGCGCAGCTTTCTTCACGGAGGCCGCCATCTTTACTGTTTACTCCTGTCTGTCAACTCCCAGAGCAAAGCCAGCGGTCTATAAAGGAAAACAGACGTGCGTAGCGCTCTCTGGTGGCAGGGAGAGGAACAGCAGACACATAGTCTGAGTATGAAGGCGTACCGAACATTTCAGTCCAGATCAAAAAGAAAGTATTTTGCCATCAGAACGTCATGACAGTGTGAATACCTCACAGAAAATGACTTGATTTGGGCTTTTAAAGGCATGTGGTCCTAAACTTTTGATCAGCTGCAGAACAGCCTATTTCTTGGTGCTTATGAAGCTTTACTTGGAACCTTATTAAGATTCAACCATGCAAAATGTGACTTTTCCCCAGATGCATAAAATAATGGTATCTGCAAGGCTTAAAATGGGCGCAAAATCTAATTTGTCATTGGATTTTTATTCCTTCAAAATGCTGCCAGCAAATGCTTGAAATCTATTATTTTAACAAAGAACTAAGGCTACTGCTAGACAGCTTTCAAACATAGCCTATATAAGTAGTTGAGAACTGTTTTAAAAACAAATAGACCGTAATATTAAATTAAAGCAGGATCTAAAGCCCTTTAGACTGAATATTATTGAATCAGCTAAAATAATGGAGTTTTGTTTAGTTTATGTTGATAGCTGGTCAATAATCAATAATGTGACGTGTTAATTTGCAGCAATTTGTGTCTGATATGAGTTCTAAGAATGTGGTGAAAATGTACGTAATAAATTACTTGTTTTAGTTGCTGGATTACTGAAATTGTAAAGTGGCCATTTTGGAAATGTTGGTGTTTGTGCAAAGTCACATGGCCTGCACTGTCCATGAGGAGTCACTTTGGAAGGTCAAAACTGTGGATTAACCTTTTTAAAATTACATTCCAGGCCATCTGATGTGGTTATGTCCTAGGGCTTCATGATTCTTATGAGTTTTAGATAATTTGGGGCTGATTGTTTGTTGTGCTATCCAATGTACACTGCAAAAATTAATTTCTAGACGAGTTAAAATGTCTTCATTAAAGGATATTAATCTGAATTTCAGACGTTTTGACTTGTTTATTTGATGGAACTAGATTATTTTACTTGTTTCAAATCGTTTTTGGCTTGTTTTCAATACATTATTTTAGAACATTTATTTGTCAGTAGGGTAAGTAAAATTATCTTAACCCACTGACAGATCATTTGGATTGAAATAAGAAATAATGTAGTCTCTACTAATCTTGACGAGTGAAAATATCCTAAAATCAAGAGATATTAAGTCATCTAGAAATTCTTTTTTTTCTTTTTTTGCTGTGTAGGGTTATTTTAGACGCATCCATTTATAATTCCTCATATAACACACATCCTTCACACAACAGATCTGTACAAACAGCCTTGATCCTAAAGCCCACAATGTTTTTTGGAGACTCTCAACATCACTCAGATGTAAAGCCTCTGCCAATCATGGAAAGTGCAGTCTTACAAGATATTAGGCAGAATTATGTCTGCACAATCCCGGATTTTCTTTTCAACAATTAAAACCGTGATATTAAATCCCTCATCTTTGCAAGGTTTATTAAGAGGGTCCTATCAGTTCAACCACACAGATTTGGCCAGGCATTGGGACAGGTGTAGAGAAGGCAAGCCTGTTCAGCCTGGTTCTTATTTACCTAGACTAGTTTTTCGACAATCTGTGTTTGAATTCTTTTTTTTTTTATAACCTTTTTTTACCATACAGCAGGATGGGGTTCCTTCATGCAAATACTTCTGAGGATCCAGCCAACACTCCCTTTTTGTCTCAAACTGGCTACAATGCACTGGCGGCGATAATGGGTGTCTTCTCAGCCTCAGGGGTTATTCTTAATGTTTTGGTGATTGTTGTAACAGTGAAGCACAGACAGTTGAGACAACCCCTGAGCTATGCTTTAGTTAACCTGGCCATTTGTGACCTGGGCTGTTCTGTTTTTGGAGGTATACCAACAACTGTAACAACTGCTATGGGATACTTCAGCTTGGGACGGGGTGGATGTGTCATAGAGGGCTTTGCCGTGGCCTTTTTTGGTGAGTCAGTACCCTGCAAAGGTTTTGGTGTAGACCCTGTTTAAAACTTATTTATGTGTTTTATATTTTCTGTAGGAATAGCAAGTTTATGCAGTGTAGCAGTGATTTCTGTTGAACGTTATGTTGTGGTATGCTACCCTATGGGATCAGTACTGTTCCAAACCAGGTAATTTTTATTACAAAGTGTGTTTGCTCTCATCCTACATCAGATAAATAGAATTACATTTAAGAAGTCATAACTTTGTCCACAGCCCACCTAAAGCTAACAGTTGCTGGACCCCGATCATCTATGGCAATTTAACAGAAATATTCAAAATTTGAATTTAAATTAAAAAATCAGCGCACATTAAAGGTTCATCATGTAACTTTTCTAGTGGGGATACAACTATAGAATGTTCCACTACACTACAAATACAGTTGGTTTTATTGCTCATAATTACATTTACATTGAAAAACATACTTCTTACTGTGAGTGGGATCACCTCTCCTCAGATTTGACCTGTAACTTGGCCTGGTGGTGTCACCTGCTTGTCTCCATGGAGATAGATATGTTTAATGCCAAAGCACATCTCCATGAAGTTAAGTGGTGGACCTCATTGGAAACGTTATAATGCACCTTTAAGCATTGCTTCATTACAGACATGCAGTTGCGGGAGTGGTGCTGTCCTGGGTTTGGTCTTTCGTCTGGAACACTCCTCCACTCTTTGGATGGGGCAGTTATGAGCTGGAGGGGATCAGGACTTCCTGCGCCCCTAACTGGTACAGTCGGGACGTGGGCAACATGTCCTACATCATCATGTACTTCTTCCTCTGCTTCGCCCTGCCCTTCTCCATCATCATGGTGTCCTACTCACGGCTGCTGTGGACGCTGCGACAGGTGAGAAGCGACAGTGGTAGAACCAAACCTATTCATTTCTTACGAGTAACTTGAGATAGTCTTTGTGTTTTCCTATCCATTATATACTTCATGAAGTTTATGAACAAATAAGAAAGCGTCTTGGTGCTGCTCTTGGTCGAGTGAATAGCAAATATGCTTGCTGTGTGGGCCACGCTGCAGGGTTAGGAGTTCACATCCAGCCAAAAAATATCATGATTTTACTGGAACAATATCACAATTTTGATTTTATCACGACTCATGTAAACTTAGTAGGGTTGTCAAAAGTATCAAAAATCACTTTTCTTTCCAAAATTACATAAATAGAGTACATTTGAATCCATCCTGACAAGGGTTATAATTATCTTGATCTTTGTTACAGCTAGTATTAAAGTACAGGATCAAATAAATTAAAACTACATTTATTCATTTTCAAAAATGACCTTCAAAAGGAGCACTTTTATTCTCATTGTTGTATAGAAATTGGTATTGAGTAAGTATCAAGCTTTTTCTTAAGTATTCAAATTGAGTTTGAAATGTTAGTATCGGGACAACACTAAAACTCATAAAATAAAAATACATATATTGCCTTAAACTTAAGAGGTAAAAAAAAAGTAATCTGCTTCTTCTGAAAATTCAGACTTTGCTGTAGTTTATTAATTCCATTGTGATTCCAGCCACCACTCACTCACAACATTGCTGAGGCTGAACAATATGAGGACTCTGTGCTTGACTTTAGAGCCGTATTAAAAAAAAAACAAAAAAAAACGAATCACTATCTGGCCATTTTTCCAAATATGCTGATTTGATTTGTATTGCCATATTGCCCAACCCTACTATGAGTATTTATTTTTACATCAAATTTCCCTCCAAATGTCTGTGTTATGATACATCCTGTGCTGTAGGTGACTAAGCTGCAGGTGTCGGAGGGCGGCAGTACTCAGCGCGTGGAGATGCAGGTGGCTCGGATGGTGGTGGTGATGGTGCTGTCCTTCCTGGTGACGTGGCTGCCGTACGCCTCTATGGCCCTCGCCGTCATCCTGGTGCCCTCCCTCTACATCGACCCAGTAATAGCCACCATACCTGTGTTCCTGGCCAAGAGCAGCACCGTCTACAACCCCATCATCTATATCTTCATGAACAGACAGGCGAGTCCTTCATGTTATTATCAACTGCCAAACGAAGGAAAGAAAAAAAGAAAGTAGACAAAAAGGTTGTGGTTTAACTCAACTGGTTTGGTTTAATCAATCATACTTACTTCAGTGTTAGTTTACTTTTTTGAAACATATATTCTAGTTTTGTATAAGCAGAGGTGAAAGAAACATTGTCCTCAAGTAAGAGTAACATTAGTTCAAAACAATATTACTCAAGTAAAAGTAGAAAGCAGTGGTCCAAGTTATTGTGTCTATCTGGACGTAACATCTGATTTATGTTTTAAAGTTGATGTAATTGGAAAAAAAAAACAATATATAATGGTCGAAATCTGAATTCTAAAAATAGGCACAAAAACCGAAGAAAACGAAATTATATCTGAAGCAGTGGTGCAAGAAACTCAGATGTTCAAATGTCAACGTAAAGGTTGTTTCACTAGTTGACTTGTGACTGTGGGAAGAGGAACTAAAACCTTAACTCAAGAAACGCTCTGTTACATTGTCAAATAACTATATTAACCAAGGAAGAGCAAAAGTAAATGTGACTGAGCACTACCCACCTCTGTGTATTTGTTTTTTCATGGTTTTCAGCTTCCTGTTTATGTGATATCTTGAGGACCTTAACGTGCGTATGACAGTTTTTACGATTTTCTAATTTTGACTTTATTTTGTGTGTAAATACCTGTTGTAAATATAAATTATAGTTTCCATTTGTGGAGAAAAGTTTCTCCATTTGTGGGGAAAAGTTGAAGAATCTGTCGAAAATTACAGGAAGCAAAAACAAACTGATGACATCACACTTGGGTTATGCATAGTTTACACAAGATAAACTACTTTTTTATCCTTTAAACATATTAAGGTGTTTCAATTTGTCAAGTTTTGGCCCGGTGTACAGAATGGTTGGTAGGTCATTTCCCAGTGTGATGTCATGTTTATCTTACCTGCATTAAATTAGTAGTCCAACCTGTCATAAGCACTTTAAAGGTCTAGATTTTCATCACTTTGCACCCATGATTACACCTGATTTAGGCATGATATTCAATTATAGTCTGTAGTTTCTTCTGAATTCACATTTTTGTTTTATCCCTGTAGTTTCGAAACTATGCTGTCCCTGCAATTCTGTGTGGATGGAACCCCTGGGCCTCAGAGGGACAGCTGTCAGAGGGAGAGACGACAGTATCCTCCATCAGCAAGAACCAGAGAGTGTCACCCAAAGAATCACTTAAAGAATGAAATTATACTGTGGCCACCACCAGGAGCATTCACGAATGAGTTAAATTACATAATATGTATAATACAAACATGCTTTAAATGATCACTACTGTAACCACCATCATTGATAAAATAGTATCTATCTCATATAATCTTCAGATTCAACATTCTTTATATATTGAGTTTGTGTTGATGATTTAGGAGTACGATATGCTCACTTTTTTGTAGCTATTGAACCGACAGATTGATTGTCTGTTTTGGCCACAGAACTGTGAATAAAATTGATAATATTTTTATCGCAATTTGTTTGAGTGTGTATACAGCTGGTTATCCACATCTAGAATCTTCCCTGTGGTGTTTTAGCAGTGTCTGGAATGGATTACCTACTGCTTAAGAAGATTATAAAAGAGGTAGTTAAAATACTGCACACATAGTAATGAATGGATTCTGTTCTCTATAACTTGAAAGGGTTAAACCAAAACCTACCATGATAAATTGGGGTTATAAATGTCGACTATTGAAATAATCGTAATTGTGTTTTGATACTTGTTATCTTTATCTGGACAATTCAGACTCCAAAAGATGGCAAACGAGTGACATTATTAAATCAAAATGTACAAAAAAATTAAATAAATCTGACTTTAAATCAATAATATTTTATTTATAAATATTATTTATCTACCTCATTTCAACCTCTTTTTATGTTTAACATTTACTTTTGGAAATCTCGATGTACAATAGAACTAATCGTTTGACTACTAAAATAGCTGAAGCCCTAATTTGAATTATTTTGATAGGCCACTATAAGATGACTTTTATGAGACAAGTTGCTTGACTTTACAAATATCTTTGTTTAGACTTGACTGGATTCAACGTTTAATGTATGCATTTTTATGTCATTACACCAGTCTTTGTCCTTAACCATTTTTCTGATTAAAACATTTTTAAAGCACAATATAACATATATTTTCAAAAAGGACAAGTGACAATGCTTTTTTTTATTAGGTTTACACCCCATTTTGCTTTATTAGGTCTGTGCTCAGATGTGATTCTCTTTCACCCACATTATCAGCAGACCTGGTTATGACCATATGGCTTTCATTGGTAAAAAATAAAATTAAATGAAAAGAAAAATCAGTGTTTGTTATTTCTTCTTTGCAACTCAAAAATACACTCCAGCCTTTTGGATCAAGCATATGTCTAATCATTATTTTAGTCTCGCAATTCAATCATTCACAGTCATCTCCTATCAAATCGCCTTGGCTTAATTTGTTATAGAAATATTGCTATGAGATATTAATAAAATGAACGCAAGAACAGTAGTATCAAACCTTTACACTATTTACAACATAGTGAGGGCTTTCTCTTTAGTTTGTACATGCTACATACTGTGACACTCTGGGTTAACAAGACATCCTTTTGATAAAACAAGGTCAAGGAAATTTGTTTACGCCACTGGAAATGTGTTTTCTGTGACACTTGAATATATTTTAAGACTTGAGATTACGGAGCCACAATTTTGTCTAAAACCTTTCCTGTAGTGATAATGTCAATTATATTTTTGAGCCTGACATTATATTAGGGTGTGGCGTACTTTATTGTCCCATGTGACAGATCATTCAAGCAGTATTTTCTTGTGTTTTATGCTTTCTTTTTCTTAATGTGTGTGTGCACCTGCTCAGGGTAACTACATTTGGTACAGATCATCTTTTCTTTTGTAAATAAATTAATTTGTATGTGGTGCTGGACAAGTAAACAATAAACAAAACATTATCAGAATTAGAATTAGGAGTATGACAGTGACACAAAGAAATTTCCATGACTCTCATTCACAGATTTTCAAAGCAGAAGAGACCAGACATCAGGGCAATTAACACACCAACACAACCTTCATTTACAGTACAATATCGATAAATGGTGTATGGGACATGTGCTTTAAGCTTTGGTCCTGTTGTTTCTGGCAGCTTGGAAACTTTATTCTCATGAAACAACATTGTTCCTTGTCCAAAGCACTGAGTTATGCACAGTTGTGATTTGTCATTGCCATTAATAGGTCAGTGTGGTGTGTACAAAAGTAAAAACATGCAAACTAGTTGAGAATATTGCATTGATGGTAAGTGTTTGACAAAACTCAACATGAAGGCATACAAGACACATGCTCAAAATGGCAAGTATAGGCAAGACTGAAAAAATGGGTGTAATCAATAAGATGTAAAATACGTCAATGAGATATAACATCATGACCACCTGTGAATACAGAGTGAATGTATGCAGATGTGTATTCTGACTGTTCAGCAGAGCTACAGAGTCAGCTGAACAGTTATTAGTTCAAGCATCCTCTTTTGAGCGATCAGACAGACTGGTAACACCGAACATGAGCTTGAGTTTTGGATATGCTCTGATCGAGTTTTCTGTCAAGAATGTTCCCTTAGCAAAGTCACCCAACAAATGATGGATGGATACTTATTATATAAACTGGGTTATTCATTTTACCTGTTACTGGTAATAATGTTATACCCGATTGTTCTAAAATGACATTGGAAAGGGGTTTCCAGCTAGGTAGGACATAAAAACAGCTTTACTTACAGCATTCATATCATCACACTATCGCAATGAGTCCTGAGCTTAAGGAATGTGCAACATGTCCTAAGTCGTACGACTCCAAATTCAAGAAAAATTTGATCAAATATATAGAGATTAAACATAAAAAGGCAAGTCTAGCCAGAAAAGTTTCGGGCCATCTACTTGGTCTAAAGAGGTAAAATTAGGTGCAAAAAAGAACATTTAAAATAATCTGGACATTGAGAGATAAAAGGCAAAATAGAAGTCCGCAGCAGTGTTGTGAACACATCCTTGGGCATCTCTGTCCATGAAACAGGAGTGCTAAGCAAGCCTTTACAGCATGTTTCTTCATGAACTGTAATGTGAATGTCCATCTTGTATTTTGTTTTGTTTTTTGGTTAACTTCTTCATTTTGAACGTTCGTGCTGGATGAGGTAAGTTATGACAGCCACCCTGATGTCTACTGAACAATAAGGTGCTAAAGTTTATCTATGTAAACTCCTATAAAAGACACACTAAAATTGGACAGTGTTTGGTGTGTCTTTGGAGATATACAGAGAGACTGTATGGTTCTTTATATAGGGCAGAAAGTTAAGTTCTGAGGTGCAACTCCCAAATATTTTCCATACAGCTCTGTCATACAGCAAGTCATAGCGCTGTCCTCTTGTGGACAGCAGCAGTAGTAGCAGCAAGGAAGGAGGATCCTACTTGTGAGTGGATATTTTTTTAATCAAGTATCATTTCTTCAGCCATACTTCTGTGTCATTTCCGTAGGTTTACATGGGGTAGAGTGTGCACATGGGTCGCTCCTTCAGTGTAGACAAGTGACAGGGCATAGGTGACTCTGGACAGGACCATTTCAAGTGTCTCGTTTGCTCACGTCCTCCTCTGGTCATCCTCTCCTTGGCACCATCGCTTGCACTAAAACAGGACACTCTGCCTCCTGCTCTTTCCCTGACCTGCAATAAAAACACACAAAGGTTGCATTTGACATTTGATATTTGCTGAAATAATGTGTAATTTGAAAAGCAAATGCCCAAAACAACAACAATCCAAACCAGGCCTGTCAAATCGTACTTACATATTGTTTCTGTTTGACACAGCAAAAAAAGTAACCGTGCATGTGTAAATAGTGATGCAGAATAACATTAACATCAGGAATGCTAAGAAATTATCAGTTTGGATGGTGACCTGTTTACATCCAGGTATTCCAATCCTTTACTGTTTTGGATAAATTCTCCATCACTATTTATAATCTGCAAAAAAAACAAAAACACACATGGACCCTTACCCATAAAGATTTATTTAACAACAATGCTACAGCTCTCGCTGGAGGAACCTAAAGAAAACTGCAGATAAAAATGATCAGATGACAATCTTATTCCATCTATGCTTTTTGTCTAAAATTTGTCTTCCCTCAGCAATGGGAGGGGTTAGCCTGAAGCAACATGGGGGTTGAGCTATGAAAGATGAGATGCTTGAAAAGAAAGAGTAAGACAAGGGTCACATGACAGCCAGGATGTAAGCTGCAATGGATATGATGTCATGTCGTTGTGGAGGAGGAGCTATATCAGCTTTCAATGGGCTACTGTGAATCACAAATATAGAGGATCTGGTGTCTAAAGACAATGCAAAAGTAACAGATTGATTGAAGGGGAAAAACACAAAGCGTAGAAAGATTTACCAGAAGGGATGGACACTCAGCCAGTGGAAGTAGAAGAGAGAGAGTGGCTCTGAGCCCTGGGATTGGCTGCCTCTCTCTGGAAGTACTGCGAGGGGGCGGAGCCAAGCTTATAGCTTGTGGCTTTCAAAGAGGTTAGGGGAAGAGGAAGGCAGGAAAGATTTTAGAGTTACAGAGAAGGGACAAGAGTTGGAAGAAAGAATAGAGGAAGTGTTCATAACAACAGGACAAGAAAGACATTAAGAGGAATGGGCCATAGAAGGAGTATATGAAGAGACACAAGCAAAGACAAACACAAAAGGTAATTCTATGGTGGATGTAAGAGTAATGTAAACCTCAAATAAAAGTGTCATGTAAAACACATATTGTAACTAAACAACTCATCTGTTGTGATACGAGTAGTATATCTGGAATTTTAATATGTTACTTGTTAGGCTTTAAAAATAAATATTTATCAGTGTTAGATTGTTATTGCTGTATAATTTACTTTTTATACGAAGTAAACCAAATTACTCATAAAAGCTAATCTGATGTACTATTTTGTCATTGTTCAATGTTCTTACAGAAGTTAGCTTCACTCTCTTGTATCTTCTGCTTCTAAAATTACTTACTTGATTCTGGATAGATTGAAGATCTCTTCCCTGGATCTCGCTGTAGCGCAATGCCTTTAACCGAAAATATGGATGCCGCTAAAACAGAAATAAAATAGAATCAAAACACAATCTTGGAAAAGTTCTCCCAAAAAAACACAAACAATACAACCATAACACTTACTGTCTGTCAGTGTTTGAACTTGTTCTCCAAGACTTTTAAAATAAGCATGTTTCAGAGCGTCTTCTGCTGATATCCTATTCTTAGCTTCGAACTAAAAAACACAAAATGATAAGTAAAGTGATTTTTAATTGTATATGATGGTATAATGTGATCAATAAATGCTTTACCTTTAATAGCAACGACAGTAAGTCATGACCATCGCTGTCTATTCTGTATGGGAGAAAAAAGGAAAAGTACTTTATATTAAAGTTGAGCATTGCATTTTAAAGCATGCTACTTTTCAAGTCTTAGTAGCTGTAACTACAGGTCAGAGATTTTTGTTGGGGCTCATACCTTGGTGCGTGGTTAACCAGAGGCTCGACTTGGTACTGGGGGAAGTTGTAAGTCTTAAACTCTTCACTTGTGGTCATGCCGGGCCAAGTCTCCTCTGTAGGTGTACCTGTAAGAAATAAACAATGATGCACATATGAATATTCTGTCAGCGAATAACCCATAACAGTGAATTTCATTAGAAAAGTATACAGTCCTACCAAGTATCCGAAATATAAGGTGAAGTTCATCCTCTACAGTCGACCCAGGGAACAAAGGTCTGCCAGTGATCATCTCATAAAAAATACAGCCCACACCCCTTCAAAGACATATATTATTAATATCAATGCTTTATTAACATAAGCCACTTGTTGTTTTTATTTTATCTTACCACATGTCGATGGGTGTGGAGTATTCAGTGGATCCCAGAAGCACATCCGGAGGGCGGTACCATAATGTCACTACTTCATTGGAGTAGGTTTTTGTTGGAACAGACTTGGCTCTTGCTAAGCCTTTATACCAAACATGTAATGTAAGTTAATTTTGTTTAATGTACAACAAAACAATAGCTTTAAGATTATCTTTAGCTTTTAAATTTGGGGCTGATATCGTTAAACAACTACATGCATTTTAGTTGTGATCATATTCATGGATCACATCGTATAATTAAAAAAGAAAAAAAGTCTATTATACCAAAGTCAGCTAGTTTCAGCTCCCCCTTCTCATTAATGAGCAGATTTTGTGGTTTCAGATCTCGGTGCAGGACCTTCCTTTTGTGGCAATATGCCAAACCCCTCAACAGCTGGAACAAGAAGATCTAAAGACAGAGAAAATATACATGGAAATAGTATAAGGAGATATAAAATTGCAACTGAATCCTTCACATTACCTTTACATTGTGAACGCTCATAATGCTTCCACAGTCGTCCATGTACTGCTTCAGGTCTTTTTCCTAAGGATTTAAGAAGTGGGTTAGGAAAACCAGTACAACATTATCATTAATGACAACCTTGCACAGCTTAGCCACTTACCAGGTACTCAAACACAAGAGTCAGGCACTTGTCTGTGTGGATAATGTCATGGAGGGTGACAATATTGGCATGCTTCAAGTCTTTCAGCAGAGACACTGCAGAGACAGACATCACAGTGTGTCAGTCAAACCGACAGGAGGGCGGCTGGCATTAAACACAGTTCACATCCAGCGCAGAGCTACGAGCCAGTCTGGATCTCACACTTTTGTTGGAGTGGTAAAGCTTTGTGACAAGTCTAACTAAAAAGCACTGAGCACAGTTTCATACAGGTCACTCCCTCTCTTCACACACACGAAACAAAAACAATACAGCAGTAAATTGCATATGTAAACAATAGCTCTTATGTCAATGCTAGGTACTGTCTCTTTGTTTAATTACTAAATAACAGCTGAAAACACAGTAACAAACAATTATTATTGTTATATTTTGTAGTACTAGTAAAATAACACAGCTGAATAGTCCAATACCTTCTCTGATGGCTGTGCAGGGCGCCCCCTCTTCATGCTCCAGTCGGATTTCCTTCAGAGCCACCAAGTTGTCTGTTAATTTGCTTCTGCCTTTATACACTGTGGCGTAGGTGCCCTAAACAGATCCGCGCCACAATAAATAATAACTGAACAAAGCACAAGAATAGAACGTTACAGAAAAAGTGCTGTTATGATCTTACCTCCCCGAGTTTGTCCAGCTTGATGTAGGTTTCAAGTTTCCCAAAACCGATTTCCGACTAAATAGACAAAAAGCACTTCAATCAATATGTGTCAAAATGGGAGGAGGAAGCTGTCAAATAAACATAAGTAAAGCCAGAGTAGGCCTATTGCTACCTCAAAATATTAGAATTCGAAATGAAAGAAACAATGAAAAAAGAAATGACTACTTAAAAAAAAAATATCAAATGTGTACATCATCTAAACGACTAAAATAATATGTGTACATTTGTATATATATATATATATATATATATATATGTATTTCTTTTCAATCTGTGCAAATCATTTGAGCTTTTACTTTTCACCCACAATCAATTGTACATTATTATTTTTGATAGACTGTCTCATTGCTACAGTGTTTCTGTATCCATATCCAGGAGGCAAAATCTACAACCCATCCATTTTTTTTTTTACTGTTGCTGTTTCATTGTTTGACCTACAACTGGAGGGCAAAGTCTCATGTGTTTTTCAGTGTGCAAATGAGTTTTATGCTTTGATTCCTTTCTGTTTCAAAAGGTGACATTGTGTATATATCTTGTTTGATTGAATAAAATTAAATATTTGTCTCTTCAACAGCCCCAAAATAAAAAAAAAATTAAAAAGAATATAGTTCAGTTCATTTGACTTTCACTCAAGACAAAAGTTTGAAACATCAATGTACTAATTGTGGTTAGTTATTACTCCAATTACTCCTATTAAACAATATCCCCACAAGAAATTGCTTCACTAGACAATCTGAACTGAACAAGTACATTTTTTCAATAATTTTTTTTATTAAAGCCGATATAAAAAGGGCAAATATATATGAAAATATAAAGATAAATGCATAGAATAGGCCAGATGAAATCAGTTATTAAAAGTTTAGCTGCATAATGCATGTGTCTCTGGGCTGTCGGTGTTGAATTATGGATGATGGTGGCTGTGTCAAGCTGTGATGTGCTCAGACCTGCTGCTGTTTACTGCCCCCTGCCTGTCACTCAGGACACCAACAACATGTTTTCATAATGTGTCTCAAATATGAAATCATCCATACAACAATGCTGGTATAATATCTTGTCTATGGCAGTGGGTGTGTCTGTGCGTGCGTGCGTGTGTGGCCATGTGGGGGGGTGGGCAGTGGCCAAGTTAGTATCTGAAGCGTGTGATTATTTCAAAGGTGAATCTAAATGCCAATATTTGTTTTATTAATTATTTTCATTATATGAGGGTTGCCAAAGTAAATCATCTGCCATCCTCTCCATTTATCTGTGAGGTAAGATAAATAAAAAGCAGGCCGTCCTTTGTAAGACATGGTAAATTAAGTTTGCAGTCGCAGAATCATGTTATGTGATGTCATCCTATATTTGCAGAGATGATTAAGTACTGTAATCAACTTATAACATAAGAGATAAGATAATATATAATATTTTAAAAGTTAATTACTAGGGATGGGACAAGATCTAGTGCCATAAGATCCTGCCACAAGATTGTGCAACACATATATTTACTTTTGGCTTTGACAAAAAAAAAGCAGTGCTACAATGACAGTAAAAAAAAAAAGTTAAATTAAATAACTTGAATATTGTGAAGCCAAATGTATTAATTACAAATTATGTCAAAATTGCACCTTCTCTGGTGGACCCCACAGAATTCACACAATTCAAACAAGACT